>CM024613.1:43736251-44223689 GCA_014182575.1 Eucalyptus decipiens | reverse complement strand
CGATGGCCTGAGGTCGCGTGACCCAGGCGGCCGCCTGAGGTCGTGCGACCTTAGGCGACAATCGCCGGGGTCGAGCTACCCCAGGTGGTTGCCTGAGGTCGTCTGACCTCAGGGGACGGTCACCAGGGTCGGGCTACCCTAGGCGACGGTCGCCTAGGGTTTCTCGACCCAAGCGACCGATCGCCTGAGGTCATGCGACGGTCACCTGGGTCGGGTGACCTCAGGCGACTGTTGCCTGAGGTTGCGCGACCCCAAGCGGTTGCGCGAACCTAGGTGGTCAATGCTTGGGGTTGTCGACCTTAGGTGGCCTTGCCTGAGGTGGGCGACTTGAGGCGACAGTTTCGGGGCCGATCCGCCATCCGGTGGCTAGATCCGGTGGTCCGATGGCCAAACTTCAAAAAAAAAAAAAAAAAAAACAATATATATTTTTTTTGTTTTTTTAATGTAATAAAAGTCATTTATAAATGTAAATTTTACTAAATAGTAGTTTGGCCAAAGTTGTTTCTCAATACACTTTAGAATTATTATTCACCAAATGCTATTTGCATTTCGGAAAACCCCCTTCACCCAAAGATATTTGCATTTTTGCAAATACATTCCCAAAAAGCCGAACTAAACAAGGCCTTAGTCTAGGTTTAGTTTGGGCTCTTTTAAGCCCACTAATTCTCGATTTATGATCCTAGTTTTAATCTGCAATTCATTTTCATTTAGAAGATGCCACTAATCGATATGTGCTAGGTCAATTAGAAACTCAAATAAAATATTTGGAGAAACATTTTAGTCCAATGCAACCAGAAAAACTAGAATCAGAGACTTGATTATGTTAGTTAATCAACTAATGCCCTTTCGATGCCTAATCTTGTTCAAAATTTAAGTAAAATATTTATGCAACATATTATACCAATCATGAGTCCTAGGATTCAATTCCCACAAGGGCATAATTGGAATAAAGGAAATGTGCGAACAATAATCCAACATTTGCTTCCAAGAACTTTAAGCACAAATTTTTTTCGATTTCTTTCAAGGACTTTCACATATCTTAAGGAAAAAACCATTCAAACACTATTTTTAAAGCTTTTTCTGATTTTCTGGAAAAGCAAATATTTTTGGGGATTATTCTGATTTTTTTAATTTTCTAATTTTTTATATATATTAAAATAATAATATAATATTATAATATAAACAGCCAGACCCCGATCGGGAGAATCCGTTAAATCTCTCACAATTCACCTCGGGAGAACAAGCTAATCAAAGGCATTAGGGTTATGATCAAAATTGACAAGAATGGAGCCAATGATATTAGGAAAGAAAATGGTAGGGTATATCATATCCAAAAACAATACTACAAGTCTTGTGTTACAGGAACGATTGAGTAACGAATCGGTTATTAAAATGAACGTTCCAAATAGTAAGAGGCGACGAAAAAGAAGGATAAATGATCTTATGTTATTGATTTTAGAATAATTAATAAATAGTGCATTATTATGTTGTATATCATAGAGAAAAATTATATTCAGTTGTTAGTAATTGCAGTATGAGAAATTTTCCCATTGAAATTGTCATTGTCTTTGCAACTGAATTTAGCAATTTTTTTTATCCATCATATGCAATTACTTTTGTTGTTCTATCGAAAGAGTTGAGTGAAAATAGATCGGTATCATCATTGTTATTATTGAGATAGAAATTGATATATATTTTCATTAAGTTTAGAAAGGTATTTATATACCTAAGAGTACATTATAAAAGACTTAAGTCGCAAAGAAAGAAACGCATCAAGCAGAAAACTTTACAACTTCCAAAAATGGGGTTTCAAAACCATGGTTGATGGTCGTCGTCATCTTTTGTACAGATATGTAAAAGCACGCATTGTAGCGATGACGCGAAGAGCTTAGGCAATAAGCATCGTTTCACAGTCATCTCATCGACGCAACTCCAATGCATTGCACTTGACCTATCCAGGGCTATGGTGCCGGCGCTTCCAGGTTATGTACCTTCTCCGATACCGCCCCTTTCAATTCTTCCTCGAGCACCACCATTGAATCCGAGACCTCGGCGCGATACACGTAGTGCTTCGCCGCGAACAGAAAGAAGGCGAAATTCAGGACGGTGAGTACTGCGAAGAAGGCATAGTAATAGTCGAGGCGCGACGCGTTCAGGTTGTCTAGTATCCACCCGTGGTGGCCGTTCCTCTCAGTGAGGCGCGACACTGTCGATAGTAGGAAGCTGCTGATGAAGTTCCCGATCCCCAAAGTGGCCATAGCATAAGACGTGCCCAGGCTCTTCATGCTCTCCGGCGCTTGGTCGTAGAAGAACTCCATCTTCGCTACTTCCAGGAATCCGTCGGCCACTCCCATGAGCACGAATTGAGGAAGCAGAATGAAGATCGTCAGCGGGATTTGCCCTCCCGATTCGACCAGACCGTGTTCCCTAGCCACTCGGAGCCTCCATCTCTCGGTGAACGACGCCACGGTCATGACCATGATGTGGAGGGGAAGGCCGATCCCCATCCTCTGCAGAAGGCTGATGCCTCTCGGGTTCTTGGTCCATCTTCGCATGATCTTGACGAAGATGCGGTCGTACACCACGATGCACACGAGCATCGATGCGGTCGTGAATCCGGCTAGACTCGCCGGGGGGATCTTGAAGCCGCCCATGCTTCTGTCTAAGGTAGTTCCTTGCTTGACGAAGAGGGTATTGATTTGAGCCATCATGCAGCTTGGGACGAAAGTCGCGATCAGGATTGGGATCATCCGCAGCATTTGTTTCGTCTCCTTGACTTGGGTGACCGAGCATAGCTTCCACAGAGAAGTCGAGCCGGTTCGGACGCATGCTTTGTTCAAGAATCTGCATGGAGAGTGAGCCGCACAATGTTAAAATGCTGCACATCCTTGTTTCAATAGATTGTCCATGAATAACATACTTTTGCCACAACTATAAGCTAAGGAATCTACTTACGATTTTTATCAACCAATTTGATGTGGAAATGCATGACACGTGATGGCAATTTGATGATAGCAATTGCCTTTTGGAAAACTAGTATTTCAACTTACGATGGAGAGCAAAAAGTTGAACTTAAATCATGACAGAACGAAAGACATAAAGTCAATGTGTTACCAAAGGATCGCCCATTTTGGGGAAACTTTTTTTAATGGAGAGCTTATGTATCAACATTTCAGATTAGAACACAGAAGAAATAGAATTTTGAAGCAAATTACAACCTCAATGTTGGTGTCAAGTCGATCCTAAATTTCCCCTCGCCGGCATACTCTTGCGGGTCGAGCTCATAGAGCTCGTTCGGATTGCTCGGGACCTGCACCTTCCACTTCCTCGTGGCGGCCACAATGACCCGCGCCATCCTCGTGATTGGGCTGCCTGCAGGCACCCGGTGCCGGTACCTAGGGGTGCCCGCAAGGAAGATTGGAATCGCGACCGCGAGCGCAAGGGTAGGGAGACCGTACCCAAGAGCCCAGCCCACATCGTCCTGGATGTACACGAGGACGGTGTTGCCGAAGAGGGTCCCGAAGAAGACGCTGAACATCCACCAGTCGAAGAAGGAGAGCTTGTGGGCCTTCTCCTTCGTGTCGAAATCGTCGAACTGGTCCGCGCCGATCGTCGAGATGTTGGGCTTGGTCCCGCTGGTCCCGACCACCAGCGTGTACAGCCCACCGTAGAAGACGGCGAGTTGCAGCAGGGAGGCCTTCTTGCAATTGCTGGCATCGGTTGCCGAGCACGGAGGCGGCTTGAGTCCGCGAAGCGAGACGGCCAGGGTCAACACCAACATGCCCTGCATCAGGTAAGCTAGGTATGCTTAATCGTCTCACCCATGGCAAAAAAAAATTATCTTTTTCAGAATGAACAAGTCGATTGCATTTCAATTTTTTTTTGTCAGAATTGCATTTAAGTTTAGTGATTATAAAAAACTACTGAGATTTGTCATAGTGGCCACTTTTTCAATATGGAAGAAGGAGGTGGGGGGTTCGAATTCCAATATTCTCAAGGGATTAGGATGGGGACGATTTAGTTTTAAATATTGATTTTGACTTCCACGCTTTGCAAGGAGATAGGGCAAAAATTTGAGAGTGAGAGTTAGAGTAGGAATAGAATATGATAAAAAAAAAAAAAAAAAGTGATTATGAAAACGTGTTAAATAAAGAAAATTTCAATTCTCATTGGTGTAAGATGAGATGCTTTCTCCACATTACATGTGTCTAGAAAGATGATAATAAGCAACATTAATTCGGTAGTTATTATTAGAACAATTAAATATTAAACCGCACCTTTATCTACTAGCTCAAACTTTTGAAACAGTTAGTATTAGAACAATTAAATATTAAACCGCGCATTCAATTACTAACTTAAGCTTTTAGAATAGTTGTTAGTGATACTGTAAAAATTTCACAATTAGTAATCTTTTACAATGTTACCAAAGTAATACATTTTTTACTGGGTTTTTAAATTTAATCCATAGACTTAAGTATTCTCTAGCTAATCATATTTTGTCTTTATTTTTAAATTACTCATTATTTATCTATTATGCCGGATAATTGGAAGCATTGGGCATCCTCCACGTGTCCCGGTCAAAATTTCAAGTCTTTGGTGTCCGGAAAAAGTCGAGCACTTCCCACCATTCACGTGTACTTGACCGGGTCGAGCTCCAGTTTTAAAATACTAATAGCTTGAAAGCTTAAAATACACACGCGGCTATTATGAATAGCTAAATGATACAGTTTTAAAAAAGCCCCCATTGTATTTTAAGAATATTAATTCGAGCTCGAGCCGATCTCAAAGCGATCGAGCGGGTTTGAGCTTGACCATTAACTAAATAGGATCGACCCAACTTGAATCGCAAGCTTTTCTAGGCCTGCTCGGCATGATTTTCACACGTCAGGGTGACCACGAGTCTGTACGGGATATACGCTTTGGAGGCAATGTTATATAACACGTACCGCGAGATAGATGCCCGACCCGATGACGAAGGTCCAATATCGGCCGAGATGGGCGTCCGCGACATACGCGCCGAGGATGGGAGTGATCCAACTGGTGCCGACCCAGTTGGTGACGTTGTTGGACGATTGGACCGTGCCCTGGTGAAGCTTCGTGGTCAAGTACACGACGAGGTTGGATGAAATTCCAATGTATGCCATCCTCTCGAAGACTTCATATACTGCACCATTTAGTCAACAGGTCAACACAAAGAATAACCGAACAACTAACGACTAACAAAAGTAATTTCAAAAATGCAATATCACAATAATTCTCGAAAATCTAATGTGACATAATATGACTCGATGGTCTTTACTCTTCTTTTTAACGAAAAATTGGATTTCACTAGTGTTTTTTATCATGCTAACAAAAATAATGTATAAATAACGAATATCATGAAAATCTATGTTTAATTATGTGAAACCAACTGATTTGATACATTAAGAGTGGGATTGCATATTAAGAAATCATAAATATGTTCAGTGCACGATTAAAGTAGGAAAATATGTATGACCATAAAATCATGGAAAATGAAGGAAGGAAAGTGAAAAGTACACAGGGATTTGCATGATTCAGTAGACAAACTATAATAAAAACATCATTGCATTTTTTTACCTATTGATGATGTATTATCATAAAAAACTTGTAAAGTATCATGGGACTACTATCAACTATAATGCGTGATGTATTTCTCATTCGAAGATTGGATTTTAGCTTAAGACTAAACACAAAAATATATAATAAGAGAGGTAAATATGACATTAAGAAAGACGTGAACTCAAGATTTATTATTGGGAGATTATTATCAGTTTTTTTTTTTCTAAAAATTTAAGAAAGTGTGGTTTAAAATTTAGATATAAAAAGAAATGGGTCAAATGGGTGATTCGAATTTTGCCCGTACCATTGGAGTTAATGTTAAGGAGCTAGTTTTCCACTGTTTATGATTAGACAAGAGCTGAAATTAGGGACATAACCCGTGGCAAAAAACAATTATTGTCGACCATTCACCATCTCCTACGTGCATCTCGATTCTCAACCAGGTGAAAATCTCACTTGTGTAGAATATAATTCAAAGCAGAAGGGATCAGCTATTTGTGTTTATAAACCTGAAATAGTGTCTTTCTTTTTTGTTTCTTTCTGGCACTTCTGCCTACTTCTTCTGCAGTACTGGAAGCATGTTCAGGAGGGCTTGCGTGTATACAGTTTGCTTTCATTCGATCTTTAGACACACTTCGTCCCGAGCAATGCTCGCATATTCCCCGTCATACTTGTTGGGTTGGAGAGAGAGAGAGAGAGAGAGAGAGAGAGAGAGTACCAACGATAAAGGAGCAGGCGGTCCATCTGCCACGCTTGGATCGCCGGACAGGGTTTCCCCGGAGATCGACGGTTCCGTCTTGCGTGTAATCATCGCCTCCTGCTTCGGTTGGCGACATTCTGTTCGCGTTTGAGATACGAGCTATTGACCAACTTCGACTCTTTCCTGTGACTGTCGAACAACATAAGATCCCTGTCCTAAAGGCCAGCCTCTTTTATAATAGTCCTCCTCGGATCCTGAGTCTTCTCCCTTCGATTCAGCCGAGCCGACGTCCCCATCTCTCACCTCATCCAGTGAGCAACTCCTCGTAACACATACTCTTTGTTTTTTTGGTTTTTTAGTGGATACACTTTGGCTCCGCATGGTAACAATTCTATTTTTCTATTTTTTTGTTCTTTTGCTCTCCGTAATAAAAAAGAACAGAAATTTGTTTACTAATGTTAATTACTTATTTTATTCTCCATAATAAAAAAATGGTAGGGGAATAAATTGAAATAGAAATAAGCAGTAGAAAAAAATGATTTCTTGTTTCTAGGAACAATTTCCAAAAATAAGTCCTTTTTTTCTTTTATTTTCTTCTTCCTTGTTGCCCACCGCCCTTGCTGTCCGTTGGCCACCGATTGCCGCCCTTTGCTGTTTGGCCGGCAAGCAATGGCGGTGGCCTGCAGCGGAAGAGGAAGAGAGGAAAAAAGAAAAGAATAAAAAATCTCAAAAAATTATTAAAAAATCAAAAGAAATTCTACGTTACAAAAAAAAAAAAAAAAAACTTGTGCATCATATCAAATGCATTCATTTTATTTATTTATTTCTAAAATAGAAATTTTATACAGTTATCAAATGTATTATTTTACTTAGAAATTATTTTAAGAAGTAAAAATAGAAAATAATTATTTATAAAAAGAAATTATTTTCAGGAGTAAAAATGTTGCCAAACGTACCTTTTGTTGATGTTTTACTTCTTCTCTCTATTCTTTAGGAGATGTGACTACCTGAGTTTTGACTTTTGATGTACATGACTCATGGCCATCATTCTTTAAGAGATCTGACATCATATAAGAGTTATGATATATATGATTCATGGCCCATTATTCTGCCCTTGTTGCCATAGATCTGACTTTCACATGGTTGGTCCGAAAAACGACCTATAAACTGATCGAGGGCGAATGCATGCATGTGGCTGAATAATACAAGGAATTGCCCAATTTTTTTTTTTTTTTTTTTTAAAAAAAATCTTTTCCTCTGCCCATACATATATGTATAATTATTGTTTTGAGAAGAAGGTACAAGGAGAGAGGAATTATATTTAAGACCTCTGAATATTGATAAAAATAGATCATCCTTAGGTCAATGCTTATTATCTAAAATTTCCAACTTAGTCGTTAGCCTGCAGTGAATAGAAAAATTTGTCATGTAGTCATGGGGATGATTCCCAAAGGTAATCTAGAATCTAGCACAGCCTATTAGTCCCCAACCGGATGGGCATTACGCCAAGTAGAGCTTTGATAATCTTGATGGATTTGACCGTACCATATTGGCTCACTTAGGAATGCAAGACCGTCCAACAAATTAGGAGAGAATCAATTGATTCTTTTTCGGGAGCTATTCATCCTTACAAGGATATTAATTGTAAATAAGACATATGCCATAGGTTATATTAAGATAAATTGTCCCAAAAATTCTAAATCTATTGTACATTAGCCAATTTAGTCATAAACTTTTCAATTTTATAAATTTAATTTTAAACCTTTGGACGATTTGCCAATGTAGCGCAACTATGAATATAAGGACACCACAGGCGTCATAACTTTTTTTCTGACCACTTAAGTGTTATGACTTCTAAAAAAAGGTTCACTTGAGTATCACAACTTTTAATTAATCACTTAAGTGCCATAACTTTTAAAAAGTTTCACCCAAAGTCGTTGAAAATCTTATATGGCGTGACATTGGTGATGAACATTTTTAATAAGTTAAGTCACTCAAATGATCGGAAAAAAAATATTAATACACTCAAGGTAGTGCCATACAAAAATTATGATACTTAAGGGATCGAAAGAAATGTTATAACACTCAAGTGAACACTATATAAAAGTTATAACCCTTGTTGTGTTTTTTTCTCTTATATAATCATACGATACACTTGTTCTTCTCAAGTGATGTAAGGAACCACTTCCATCAGCAACACATCAATCTATCAAGGCTTCCCGCCAATAGTTTACTAACATACTGCCTTCCACTTTATCGTCCTGAGTATGGCCAAGACTAGATGAGTTGTACACCTTGTCACAGTACCTCCAAGTTCTCGTGAACTTCCCGTTCTCTGACTTGTTCACCTCTATGAAGGTCCATCCGACCATCATTAGTCTTTCACTTGATATTCCTGGTTCTAATGGTGATAAAGCTCTCCTTGTATTAGTTCAACTTGACACAAGACAACATATGCATCTATCGGATATTGATATAGACAAATGGTTTTGTCAACTTCAAAATATCATAGTAGTTTCCCCCAACATATAGAACTTGAAAAATAAAAGTGATAGACTGACGATAGCTGGTTGGACCTTAATGAAGATGAACAAGTTAGAAAACAAGAACTTCATGGGGACTTGGAGGAACCGTAACAAGGTGAAAAATTTCTACAGTCTTGGTTATACTCAAGAAGATGAAGTGGAAGACAATACAAAAGTCAACTACTATGATTTAAGCCTTAATATACTCACGCGTTGCTAGTAGAAGCAGCTCCTTATATCACCTGAGAAGACAGTGCGGGTCACATGATTTTATACTATGATTTGAAGAGCCAGATATATCACTGAAAATCAATTTAAATCTCAAGAATATTGACAGCCAGATATATTTCGATTTTTTTTTTTTTTTTTAATTATAAGAGCATAAAGATCTGCCATTGACCATTGGTGCAGGAGTCTGTTAAGCACAATTAATGGCAAGACCTCCATATTTTGATGGAACAAATTATTGCTACACGAAATGCAAGATGAAAGCATACATCAGACCAACAAATCCAGCCATGCGGGGCACTTTTAAGATGGTCTTAATGGTGCTCAACCAGTTGAACAATCGCATCGACAATATCTTATGGTACTGAGCAGTTTGCAATAGCTTAAAAACCCCAGAAGCCACAATCACTCTTGAAAAATTGTCGAGCAACAGGCGTTAGATGCTATTGTTTTATATTCATTATATTGTGCTTTATCTCGTTCTAAGTTTAATATTATTTCAACTTGCACTATGGCCAAAAATATTTGGGACATATTTTAAGTGACTTTCGAAGGCATTGATAGAGTTAAGAAAACCAAGATGAACATACTTTTGGGAGTGTGTGAAACCTAAACCTTCAAAAGTAAGTCTGACAAAACTATCACTGAGATGAGCACTAAGTATACAAAGATAGTAAATGGTCTTGCCTATCAAGGAAAGACATTTGCCATTGAAGAATATTTGGACAAGATCGTGAGAGCAATGCCAATTGAATGGAATCGCCTGAATACCTCCATTTGAGAAACACTGAGGATCATACCTCTAACAATGGATAAGTTAATAGGATCTCTAATGGCCTATGAAGTTGAACGACAATACGAATGTGATAAAAAAAGTAAGAAGTTCATTGCATTTAAGGTTGACACTTATGACGTAGATGATAGGAAAACAGATGAAGATGATGATGATGAAGAGATGACGTTATTACCCAAAAGGTTCAAAAACCTTGTGAGAAATAGGAGAAATTTCTAGGGCAACAAACAATCAAAAGAATTCGATGAAAGGAAGTTCTCTAGGAGGAAAGAGGATAACAAAGGTAAGGATGTGATATACTTTCAATGCCAAAAACATGGACACACCAAGCCTGATTGTTCTTTACTCAAATAATCGAAGAAGAAATTCGAGGGAAAAAAAGAAAAAAAAGAAACCTTAGAGGTAGTGTTAAGGTGTGGTTCTTATTCCCCATTGATAGATAGACACAAGGGCCCGCTAGGCCACCCCAGCGGGGGTTTAGGGAGCAACGCCCCTAGTTACCAGAGGATTTCTATAGATTCAGTTAATATTTTATTGGTAGTTTGGGCTTAAGCCTATGAATTGCTACTACTACTTATATAATTTATTTATCCTGTAATTGAGAGTTGTAACAGAGAGGTGGTAGTGCTAATTATGATGGAATCCTCTACTAGATTTAAGCCTAGTTTAAAAATGAACTAGGATAACCTTGTGTCCTGATTTCTCTCTCGCTTTTACTCTATTTTGTCGTGTTTTTGCGCCTAATGATAAAAATATGGACTGATACTTAATGTGAATCCAACGATGATGAGATTGAGGAGCAAGCACATCTCTATCTGATGGCAGACATGCAATTTAAGGAAGATGGGATAAATTGTTCAAATTCTTATTGTACAGAAGAATTTATTAATGAATTATGTAATGCATAATAAAGGTTTCAAGAAAATTCGTGATTTGAAAAAGGAAGTTTCCAAATTGAAATAGCAAGGTGTTTTGAAAGGAGAAATGGTCGTTGAGCACAAAAAGGAAATTTCTTTTGTAAAAGAAAATAGAAAAGGTTTTTTGCAAAAGGAAAATAATTCTATAAGGAAGAAGTTTCTAAGATTTGCATAAAGTTATCTCTTGATGCCAAAACCCTAGCATGCGTTCTTTCCATATTTATTACAACAAATCCAGTCTTAGTTTTGAATAAAAGTGAAATAAAAAATGGTACTCCTTTCGACTTGGATTGATAGTCAATCGAAATATCTAGGCCTTCAAATAATAATGTGTAATCATACGATAACCGTCCTAGCCAATTGATTTTGTGCATAAAGTCAGAAGGTCGACTTGGGCCTACAATTTTAAACATTATCATAGGTGATTGACTTGGGGAACAAGGAAGTCCAATGGTGAATAAAGATATCATCACATAGCCGATTGATTTGGTCTCTTATTGAAAAGCTCTATTCCTCCGCTTGAAGATAGGACGCTTGGCTGAGACAGAAGCGTGAAGGGGTTGCAATTGACTTAATATAGTATAATAAAATTATGCAATTTTTTTTTGTGCGGATGACGAGGATTTTTTTTTTTTTTTTTTTTTTTTTGGGGGGGGGGTGGGAGGGAGGTTGGACTGAACTCAGTTATAAAATGATGCTAATTCATATGCTTCAACTTTTTGTGGCAAATAGTACATGGAGATCTGGTTTCTACCAAGAAAAATGAAAAAGGAACTCATTGATGGGAGAACGGTAACAATTCGAAAAATATTGAATCAACGCAGTGGAATAAAATAATCTCCCTTCTTGTGTAAATCTAATATGAATCGATATAGTAGAGTAAAATAAATACTAGGCATGTGAACACAAGATGATTTTTTACGTGGAAAACCTCCTTGATGTGAGGAAATAAAAACTACGAGATCGGAGTCCACCCGAAAATCTTCACTATCAATAAAATTGTTCTTCTCTAGCAAATACTAGAGGTACATAGCAGCAAACACCTCAAGAACATAACTCTTGGCAATACACATGAACTTCACAAGAGATCAAAGATAAATCTGACCAAAAACGCAAGTTTTGATCAATCCACGAAAAACCTAATATATGGAGCTTCAAACGAAAATCAAACCGTTCAGATTCGAGAAAATTGTGCCACGAACATGCTGACAAAATTTCAGCTCAATCGGATCATGAATCGACCTCTGCCAGCTTGATGTAAATCAGATATTGTCCCAAACTCCAGATTTTATGCTTTCTCTTTTTTCTCTTGTTGTTGTTCCTTTTTTTGTAGCTACCTCTTTATATAGATAGCGAGAAACCTTATTTCCTCATATAACTTATCATATGGGCTTAAGCCCTTTTTGGGCTTGCAACTCATTGGGTCTCCTCCACATAGGAGTGAACCCAACTAACAAATCTCCCCCTCACGACAATGTGGAGGGATTCACCATCCCTGCTATCAATTAGCAATGTTCAAGCTTCTCTCTTGGTAGAGTCTTCATCATCATATTGGAGCCATTATGATCCGTATGAATTTTCTCAAGTTCCATTAACTTTTCATCTAGGACATCTCTAATCCAATGATATTTAACATCAATATGTTTCGATCTAGAATGAAAAGATGAATTCTCACCAAGATGAATTGCGCTTTGATTATCACAAAATAGCACATATCTCTTTTGCTTGAACCCAAGTTCTTCTAAGAACTTCTTCATCCATAACATCTCTTTACTAGCTTCTATCGCTGCAATAAATTCAGCTTCGGTTGTAGAAAGTGCAACACACTTCTGCAATCTTGACTTCCATGACACAGCTCCACCCGCAAAAGAAATCAAATAACCAGAAGTAGATTTACGAGTATCAATATCTCCTGCCAAGTCGGAATCTGTGTATCCAACTAACTCAAATTTCCCGGTCCCGAAACTGAGTTTCAACTTTGAAGTTCCCCGAAGATACCTCATAATCTACTTCA
This sequence comes from Eucalyptus decipiens, assembly GCA_014182575.1. NCBI lineage: Eukaryota > Viridiplantae > Streptophyta > Magnoliopsida > Myrtales > Myrtaceae > Eucalyptus > Eucalyptus decipiens. The sequence continues at coordinate 44,210,932 of CM024613.1, read as the reverse complement.
TTGCATTCCAATGCTCTATGCCTGGATTTGATAAATAGCGACTAACAACGCCAACTGCGTGCGCTAAGTCTGGGCATGTACGTACCATTGCATACATTAAACTTCCTACAGTTGAGGCACATGGAACACTTTCCATATCTTTCTTTTCTTTATCAGTCGTAGGACTTTGCTTTATATTTAACTTAAAGTGGGTAGCAAGAGGAGTACTAACCATTTTAGCCTTGTCCATGTAAAATTTCTGAAGGATCTTCTCGATATATTTCTCTTGCGACAAAAATAACTTCTTAGCATCTCTATCTCGGGTAATTCTAATGCCAAGAATCTGCTTTGCTGAGCCCAAGTCTTTCATGGCAAAAGATTTGCTCAATTGTTTCTTCAATAACTCAATTCTTGAAGTATTCCTGCCAACAATCAGCATATCATCAACATAAAGCAAGAAAATAATAAAGTCATCATCAAAAAATTTTTGGACAAACACACAATTATCCGAAGAAGTCTTCTTATAGCCCTGTTCTGTCATAACTGACGCAAATTTTTTATACCACTGTCTCGGTGCTTGTTTTAGGCCATAGAGACTTTTCTTCAATTTGCACACATAATCCTCTTTTCCTTTTACTTTAAAATCCTTAGGTTGTTCCATGTATATCTCTTCCTCCAAGTCATCATGTAGGAAGGCCGTTTTAACATCCATTTGCTCAATTTCCAAATCTAGGCTAGCTGCCAAGCCTAGTACCACACGAATACAAGACATTTTCACTACCAGAGAAAATATATCATTAAAATCAATACGCTTTCTCTGATCGAATCCCTTAACAACCAATCTAGCTTTGTACCGTGGTTGTGCAGTATGTTCATCTTGCTTCAACCTATATACCCACTTGTTCTTCAAAACTCTTTTACCTTTAGGTAACTTCACCAACTCAAAAGTATGATTATCATAAAGTGATTACATCTCATCTCGCATAGCATCAAACTAATTGCTTTTGTACTCATCTTCTATTACTTCTGTATAGCACTCTGGTTCACCTGCATCAGTCAATAATACATACTCATCTTCAGAATACCTGATGGAAGGTCGTTGGTCTCTAACGGATCTCCGGACTGGAACATCTAATTGAGCCTCTGGTTCAGGAATAATATTATCTATTTCAATATGTTCAGGAACATGTGCATTATTTGGAACATTGACTTCCTGCTGCTCTTCATCAACCTGTGTAGAAATATTTGTAAGAGGAACTGGATCTAAATCAACCAGATTATCACTAACCTGTGGTGCTGAAATCATCTTCAATTTCTCAATATCCTATATTGTTTGATATTCCATAAATATAACGTCTCTGCTTCTTCCAATTTTCTTTTCAAGTGAATCATAAAATTTGTAGCCAAGCATATCCTGTCCATAACCAATAAATATGCACTGTTGTGTTTTCACATCAAGTTTAGATCTCTCATCTTTGGGAATATGCACAAATGCTTTGCATTCAAAGACACAAATAATCAGAAGAAACTTCTTTGCCTGTCCAAACTCTATTAGGAACATCAAACTCTAAAGGAACGCATAGAGTAAGATTTAATACATGCACAACTGTACTTAAAGCCTCACCCCAAAAGGATCCAGGTAGCTTTGACTGTGAAAATAAGCATCTTACCCTTTCAACCAATGTTTTGTTCATTCTCTCAACTAAGCCATTTAACTGAGGCGTCTTTGGAGGTGTCTTTTGATGTCGAATACCTTGTTGTCTGCAGTATTCATCAAAAGGTCCAATATACTCTCCCCCGTTATTAGTTTTGATGCATTTCAATTTCTTTCCAGTCTATCTCTCAACTGAAGCCTGAAATTGCTTAAAAGCATCTAACACTTGATCTTTAGTTTTCAAGGTATAAATCCAAATTTTCCTTGAAAAATCATCTATAAGGGTAACAAAATAAAGAGAGCCACCAAGTGATTTTATTTTCATAGGACCGCAAACATTAGAATGCATTAAATCTAGTATACCTGACTTTCTTGAAGGATGGGAGCTTTTAAATGCAACTCTGTTTTGTTTTCCTGCTAAACAGTGAGCACACTTCTTTAGCGTTGAACTTTTCAATCCTAAAAGGAGCTTCTTCTTGGCCAATATTGACAAACCCTTCTCACTGATGTGACTGAGCCTCTTATGCCACGCCTCAAAGCCCTACAAAAAGGACAAAGGGAAAGAAAAAGTGCCTCCCATGGAATCAAGTTCGATTGTTATCAGAGAAAGGCAAGATCAAATGATGTTATATAATCCATTAGAATCTTTTCTAAAGGATTTGGGTACTCAAGAATCTGATCTTGCTACTCAACAACCTGATCTTCCTATTCCAATTCCAGAAAAACAATCCCTGTTTCCAACCGAGCAAACTGCTCCTGAGATTGAATCAGATTCAGTATCTCTTTTCTCCTCTTCATCTTTCTCGATTCCTACAGTTGATTCTCTTCCCATGGCCCTAGTAACTTCATCTATATTCATGGCTGATCCTCCAGATGATGAGATGGAATCAAACTATTCTGACCCAGAAAATGGTCAGACAAGCAATCCTGCTCGGCATGTGTCCATAGCATCAAAACAATTATTCACCATCGATGATATTCCTTATCATAAATGGCCAGAAAGACTTGAAGAATTTCATACTTGGTTGAATACCCAGTCTATCACCAACCATGATATGAATGATGTCCTTTACAACTTTGTTACGAGATTCACAGGAAGTCTCAAACTTTGGTAGCAATCAATTTCAGAACAGGACCAGATTCATTTTCTAATGTCACCAAATTTCGACCATGCCATCACTCTCTTGTATCATGTCTTTGTGGGAAAACCCACTGATCTCATAAAGATAAAAAGAAGAGAATTTTTCGAAAGAAAATGCTGCTCCCTCTAGAAAAAACATCTTGATAAGCATTATCGAGTAATGCTTCAGCTTTTTTATCAGATTGGAGCAGATCCAAATCTGAAGCATGTTTTCCTTACCTCCATCCCCAAAAAATTATCCCAGATGGTTGAAAGATCTTTCTTTGGAAGACAAAGGAGAGTACAAGATATTCCATTGGGAGAAATACAACAAGAAGTCCATCTATGCTTAGAAGAATTATGCTTAAAGCACCAGATGGTCCATACCTACATCACAGATGAAAAACGCCTTGAATCAGCTTCTTCTGAAGAAGTTAAAAATCAAATGCTCCAAGCAAGACTGTGATGGTACTTGTGGCAAGTATTCCCGGAAGAAGAAACATTACAAGAAGTTCTGGATAAAGAAATCCAAACATGGCTCCAAGCATTTCCGGAAAGAAAAGAAATGGCGATACCTACGCAAAAGAAAGGATCGCACAGGCCACAAGAAATCAAATCGTTGCTATATCTGCAACCAGAAAGGACATTTTGCCAAAAATTGTCCTCAAGCGAGAAAATGCCAAAATCGTCTAATACATCACATTGAGAATGAAACAGGTATTTCTCTTGAAAATGATGATATTGAATCTCTATTCTCTGCTGACGAAGAACCATCTGAACAAACTCTTTGTGTCATACCCTCTTACCTAACTTCCAGTGAAGATGAGTCAAACTCAGAATTTGAAGATATTTTCCACATATCCCCTACATCTTCAGAACCAAATCTTGACATATTCTCAAGTCAATCTCATTGTCCCCATTTCCCTGTAAAGATTCTTACTTCAAAGTTTGCCAAACCCATCACTGTGATTGCTCTCATTGACACAGGAGCAAGTTGTTCTATATTGGACACTAAAGTTCTTCCTGAAGAATTCTGGACTCCTTACATCCGATATTTTAATTCTGCTTCAGGAGATACTTTCTCCACGAATGTCAGAACCTCTCCAAGAATCGTCCAGTTTTTCCTCAGTGTTCCATAACCACAAAAATTTTTGGATCCAGTCTCTCTAATAAAGATTTGATAATTGGGTGGGATATCATGACTCAAATCTCTCAACTCCGCATCATTCCTGGAAAAGGTCTTAGATATAAAGATCAATTCTCTGAGTTTGTCAATATTCAGAGACTCTTTTTCATCCAGATGAGTCTACTAGATCCAATCATGCAAAAATTGTTAGAATCTTTTTCGAATCCCATTCAGAATTCGCTCAAAAGTGTTCCCATCCTCTATGGGAAAATCTAGAATTCTTTGTTCGCCTCCCTTTCAAGAAGAACGAAGATATAAACCCAACCAAGGCGAGCCACATGGGAATGAAGCCAGAACATTTGGTTCTAGCTCAAAGAGAATGCTCAGAACTATTGCAACAAGGCCTTATTGAATTTTCCAATTCTCAATGGGCCTGTGAAGCTTTTTATGTCAATAAGCGGGCTGAGCAAAACAGGGGAAAGAGGAGACTGGTAATCAACTATCAACCTCTCAACCTTTTTCTTCAAGATGATAAATTCCCTTTACCATCAAGAGATTCTCTCTTTACTGGTTTGACCAAAGCCCACATCTATTCCAAATTCGACCTCAAAGCCGGATTTTGGCAATTGGGCATCCATCCTGAAGACAGATCCAAAACATGATTCTGTATCTCGAACCAGCACTTCCAATGGAAAGTTCTTCCTTTTGGTTTAAAGGTAGCTCCATCCATTTTCCAAAAGGCCATGTGTCGTATTTTTCAACCAATTTTGTCAAGTGCAGCCATATACATTGACGACATCCTGCTCTACATTCCTAACGAGCAGTCACACTGTCAACTCCTTGAGCAATTTGCAGAAATTGTGAAAAAGCATGGTATTATGCTTTCTCAACAGAAAATGAATATTGCCCGGACAGAAATTGAATTTCTTGGTATGCACCTCAACAAAGGTACATACTATCCAGGGCCACATATCGCTAAAAAATTATTGAAGTTTCTTGAAGATAACTTCACGACAAAACAAGTTCAGCAATTTCTTGGGATAATCAATTATCTCAGGGATTTTATCCCAAATATTGCAAAGCTTTTGATTCCTTTGCAATCCATGCTGAAAAAGAATCCCCCACCTTGGGGAAAACCCCAGACTAAAGCAGTCGCTGAGCTTAAAGAGATTATGCAGGATCTCCTGCCATTACAAATACCATCAACAGGAAAAAGAATTCTTCAAACTGACATCGGTGATGAATACTGGGCAGCCATCCTCTTTGAAGAAATTGATGGTAAGAGACATCTCTATGCTCACAAAAGTGGAAAGTTTTCTCAAGCTGAAATGCATTATCATTCCACTTTCAAAAAAATCTTAGCAGTAAAAAATGGAATAAAAAAATTTGAGTTTCATCTCATCGGCCATCACTTCCTGGTAGAATTAGACATGGCATCTTTCCCTCAGATGACCAAGTTTAAACAGAAGCAGATTCCAAACTCTCAATTGCTTCGATGGGCTGAATGGTTTTCAAAATACTCTTTTGAAACCAAATACATTCCTGGAAAAAAGAATGTGCTTGCTGATTTCCTTTCAAGACCAAAGGCCCCAGCTGAGATCAACATGTATATCAAAAGGCCTGCTTTTCATATGCTCAATTATGGCGTGAAATACAAGATCGAGAAAGTCAAAGATTCGTCTAGCTGGAAATATCCCCAGGAGATTATTCAGCAAATCCAGAATGACAGTCTTACTGAGAACTTGGAAAACCTCATGTGGCAATGCCACACAGACCTATTCAGATTTAATGGAGGTTCGATTCTTTATCCTTTCGGATTAAATTTGAATTATCCTTTCATTCATCCTCTTATCTGGAAGGAAGATGATTTCCCTGACCACCTCAAGACGCTGTTATGGTACTTAACTAATAAGTACTTAATAGCTATTGAAATTCCTACCAGAAGATTCATTGCCAATCTCACCAGGATATTCTTACTCGGAAGAAATGTGGAAAAAGAAAGCGATAAGAATCTCTTAGACTTTCTTAATTGGTTCTATCATCCTACATGTTGGAAACAAGACTTGGAAAAAGAACTGAGAACCATGACACCGAATCCTAAGGTCCACACCATCTTGTTTTTCCAACGTCCATGGAATTTTTGCAGAAATAATGGTAGCATTCTCGATGCACCACTAGAAATAGGAACCACATCCTATAAACCTCACTTGAACAGCCGAGAAGCCCGGATTCACAAATCTTATCCAAGATCTATTAGATTTTATGAAAACGAGTACCGAGAACTCCAGAGAATCCTATGCCAGGAAAACAAAACCATTCCTGAAGATGTTTGGAATAATGTACCTACTACGTGGGATCATTATAACCTAGCACCAGAAGCTAAGGAAGCACTCAGGCAATACAGACAAACTGCATCGTCCCAAGAACATGAAATGACAAGCGAATATGACATTGTCCAGTCTACTCAAGACCCCTACGCACGCTTTGGAGGTCCTCTGTCCCAAAATCCCTATGAACAGGGACCTTCGTCCTCATTTCAAGACATGGACACATCCTTTTATGCACAACCATCCGATTGGCCTCAGCCAAGCATTCCTGCCAACACTACCAGTGAAAATACAAACTGGGCAGAAGAAGAAGCATCCCATTGGGCTCATGAACAAGCATCCTCATCAAGAAGGCTGAATCAAATCCTTTCACCTGAAGATCTTGAAGCCCTTCAACAAAAGTAATAGGCACACCTCCTAGAAGACAGCTCAGATGACTCAGTCTGTAGCTACAATGCTCGTGACGAACGAGACCGCTGAATCCATACAATTTCACTGTAGCAAAATCACTGTTCACTTTTACTGTAGCACTAGGCTAGGGAAAGTACTATTCACAATACAGTTACTGTTCATAGTGTGCGAATAATTCCCTCCCAGAAGTTTCCGGTGCCTTTGTTTGTTCCCGGACCCATGAGCTTGGTCCTAGTTTGTTGGTTTGTGACCTCTTATTGTCTATATAAGGCAAGGAGGGTGTAGTGTGTTAGGCAGAGTCCCCTGAAGTAAAGAGTGTGCTTTGTGAAAAAGCTTTCCATGGCTTTCTAAATTCCTCTTCTTCTCCAGCCTGGTATGATCCTTCAAGAAATGCAGCTTGGGTAGGCTAGAAACGCTTCCATCTTGGCATCTCTGAGTGTCTCTAGGCTCTGAACTAAAGGGCTGAGTGGTTTTTTACTAAAAGGCTGTCCCTGAAGGGCTTGAACGAGAGTTATTCGCTCACCGTGGGATGCATACCTGCAGGAAATTTGCATCTTTGCTATCTACTGCATTAATTTTGTCTGTGGATAACTTTGCCTGCATAATGTATAATGAAGAATATTTTTCACCTCTAGCCACAACAAGAGAACCTTTGGTGAGCTTCCATTGACCATTACCGAAGGTGCTTTGCAATACCCCTCATCATCCAACTTGCTGTAGAAATCAAATTCAAGCGGATATCAGGTATATGTTTAACATTATTCAATACTAACCTTGTGCCATTGATGGTTTCTAGGCACATATCACCGATGCCTACAGCTTGAGCTAGTCCATTGTTTCCCATTTTCACAGATCCGAAGTCACCTGACTTGTATGATGTAAAGAAATCTCTACGAGACGTAACATGAACGGATGCACCATTATCAATTACCCAACTGGTCTCATGAGATACAAAATTCACCACATCACCATAAAAAATAGTGAGAAAGTCTTCTTTAAGTGCAGCGACACGATTGTCATCGCTGTCATTATCACTTTTCTTCTCTTTACCTTTCTCCTTTTGTTTCTCCCTTTTTAACTATCAACAAAACCTTTGAATATATCCCTTCTGATGACAATAATGACACTCAACGTTAGCAAATTTATTATACTTACTTCTGCTTTTGTCTTGACTTTTATCTCTATTTCTCGGACCTCGAGACTCACTTCTCACCCTTTTCTCAACAACCAAGACATTAGAATGTGAAGAGGACAATCCTTGTGTCTTCCTTCTCATCTCTTCATTCAAAATACTACTCTTGGCCAAATCCATGGTAATCGTACCATCTGGGGCAGAATTAGACAAAGATGTTCGGAATGTCTCCCATGAGTCTGACAAAGTGCCAAGCAACCATAATGCTTGTATCTCATCATCAAACTTGATTCCCATCGCAGCTAACTGATTTATAATTCCTTGAAAAGAATTTAAATGATCAGTCAAACGAGTACCATCATGATATCTCAGAGCCATCATCTGTTTTATCAAAAACAACTTATTATTTCAAGTCTTTCGAGCATATAACTGTTCGAGCTTATTCCATAAACTGCGTGCATGTGTTTCCTCAATAATATGGTTCAAAACATTATCATCTACCCACTGCTTGATATAACCACACACTTGACGATGAAATATAGACCATTTAGAGTTAGTTTTATTCTCTGGTTTCTCCTCAGCAAATACAGGCAAATAAAAATCTTTCTCATATAAAAGATCTTCCATATTCCCTTTCCAAATATGATAATTCGAACCATTCAATGTAACCATTCTACTCGTATTCGTTTCCATTGTTTAACACAAGGCAGAAAAAATCAAGCAATAACCTAATGCTCTGATACTACTCTGATGGGAGAACGGTAACAATTCGAAAAATATCGAATCAATGCAGCGGAATAAAATAATCTCCCTTCTTGTATAAATCTAATAGGAATCGATATAGTAGAGTAAAATAAATACCAGGCATGCGAAGACAAGACGATTTTTTTATGTGGAAAACCTCCTTGATGTGAGGAAATAAAAACTACGGGACTGGGGTTCACCCGAAAATCTTCACTATCAATAAAATTGTTCTTCTCAAGCAAATACTAGAGGTACATAGCAGCAAACACCTCAAGAACATAATTCTTGGCAATACACATGAACTTCACAAGAGATCAAGGATAAATTTGACCAAAAATGCAAGTTTTGATCAATCCACGAAAAACCTGATATAGGGAGCTTCAAACGAAAATCAAACCGTTCAGATTCGAGAAAATTGTGCCACAAACATGCTGACAAAATTTCAGCTCAATCGGACCACGAATCAATCTCCGATGCTAGCTTGATGTAAATCAGATATTGCCCAAAACCCCAGATTTTTTGCTTTCTCTTTTTTTTCTTGTTGTTGTTTCCTTTTTTTGCAGCTATCTTTTTATATAGATAGTGAGAAACCTTATTTCCTCATATAACTTATCATATGGGCTCAAGTCCTTTTTGGACTTGCAACTCATTGGGTCTCCTCCACATAGGAGTGAACCCAGCTAACACTCATCGGTGGTGACGCCTTGCTTCAGACTTTTGTAGAGAGAAGGCATTCCATGAGTCTCAATACATGGGACAAACCCTAACTAAAAAGGTGGAAAAGAGACAAATGTAATCATTACATTTGTATCGACAACTAACCTAGGCAATTCAATTGAGCGTGAAATAATCTGCGATCGAAACATTTCATGGTTTTAATTGCTGACAAACCTTATATATAGTCAGCGGATAGACTTAAGAAATTGCACAGCAAGAGCGACTAATATTTGTTAAAATATTTAAATAATAAATCACATCTTTATATAGCAATTTAACCTTTTAGAATAGTCGGCAATAGTCTTATAAAATTTCACATGATATTAGAGTTGGAGGTCCTGAGTTCAAATTTTTATAAGTCTCATTTGCCTCCTCAATTAAATATGTTCATGTTTAATACTAGGCAAAAAGATTAGACTTAACACGAGAGAGAATGTCACAATTGGTTTAGTAGAGAGGTCGATCAGGGTGAACTACGCTGTGGAAGCTTTGGTAGCTGTTACCACGTTTGTCACATTTGGCCATAACAATACGGAGGGGAGGAGCTACCCTTTTGTGAAGGTGGTAATTGAAAGCTTCATCGCCATTGGTAGCTGTCACCGCGTACGTCGCATTTGGCCAAAACGATACGGAGGGGAGGGGCTGCCGTTTTGTGAAGGTGGTAGTTGAAAGCTTCATCGCCGACGGCAGACCCTTTGCCAGAGCAACCACTGATTGAAGACAGATCAACGTGAATGCCGACTCCCTCCAACCATTCCCCGGCAACTTAAGGAATGAGTTCACCAGGATCCTATACTTCAGGAGCGGGACTGCCAACTTCATTAGGGTAACGGGCGGATGGGCAGAGAAGGGTTGGCCTCGAAGAGGGTTGGGGTTGAGATGGGATGAGGGGTACGTGGTCACGGCGAACTTCTTAAGAGTCCAATGTGACTTCTTAAAAATTTTGAAGTCCAAATTGGAAATTTGTTCATATGACATGGCAAAAGTAACCAAAAAGTTAGAAAAGAAAACCCAAGAAGAAATCATATGAAGAATTTTCATCATTTCAATTGAATATCCATAGGTTTAGAACTAAATTGACAAATTTTAATAAGGTTTATGATTAAATTTGCAATTTAGGATTAATTGGACAATAGAAATATTTATGACTAAATTGGCCATCGTATAACAAGTTTAGAATTTTTTGGAAAATTATCTCTATAGAGTTTAGTAGTTAATGCAAAGCCCCCGAAGTCCATTGACAAAGCAATACCAATAGATAACCTCCCTTTCTTTCTTTATTTTGGTTTAGTTGTGAACTCAAATAAGATTTTTCAACATAGAAGGCTAGAAATAAAGAAAGGAGGGCAAATTAAGAAATCAAGATTTACACAATTAAACTACTGCAAGAAAACAATAATACTAAATCAATCATTATTATTCATTTAAGACCTTATTTATTTCATGACATGAAGGTAAACAAAAGATGAGACACATAACTTAGGACCACTAGTACAACTCACTTAACTTAGTACCACCAATACAGCTCAATCAAACCACTCCACTTTTGCAACTTATTGGTAATAGCTAATCACACAGTAATATATATATTGAGATTTGGGACTATTCGTTCTAATTATCTTCCGGTGGAGGTGGGATGTACGGAGTAGCCAAGCTCCAGTCTCCAGTGACCTCATCCTGGACCATGTTCTTGTTCTTGGCCACCAACCAATACGCCGGAATTTTGTATTCATCCTTCAGAGCATCCATTCCCTTGTTCACCAGCGCAATCCCACGACGCTCGCCAAGATCGAATTCGTTGCTATCGATCCCTTGTGTGCCCGCGATTAGATGCAGGTACGTCTCCAACATATGCCCGATTGCCATGGCGCCAGTCAAACCGCTGTAGAGAGGCTTCAAGTACGGGGACTGGCGCGAGTCGACCAGCAGCTGTTCTCCGACGTGATAATATCTGATTGGAGGCATGAAGGGAACGATGTCAAGGGCGTTGGTCACTCGAAGGGCGCGGAGCTTCTCGGACGACGAAAACTTTGCTTGGAAGTTCTCGTCCCCGACCTTGGGGCTGGCGAAGGGGAACGCGGTCACCAGACAGGCATTCTCGGGGTGGTCGGTGGGCGCGTTGTAGCCATTGGTCACGATGTCCAGCGCATTGATCGTTGCCAAAGCCGCGCCCAGGCTGTGGCCGGCCACTGTTATGCTGATTGTCTCGCCTTTACCGGCATAGAGATCGACTTGCTTCCGGACCTCCCTCAGAACCTGACCAAAGTTGTCCATCAATACCAGTTTTAATTTGGCAAAGTAGTCCATACATCACGTGCTATATCTTATCATATTTTTAGATTTCTATATGATAAAGAAATTAAAAAAAAAAAAGGTGAAGGGAATTTGGAGCTTGTTCGGGAGGTAAATTAGCAAGAGCAATCTATAAATGGAGTGAAAGTTTCATACCTGGTCTCTGGCACTAAGCCTCGTGTAATCATTTATAAAATCTGACTTCGTATACAAATCTAAAAAACCAGCGTGAATCTTAGTATCGGTGTCGTCCTTGAAAATGTTGGTCGCTGGCTCCAAATCATCATGAATATCTTCAAAGGACTCCAGGAGATTCGCCGTTCCTCTCCAAGTGACCAAAATGTCCCTTCTCCCCAACGCCTCGGTCCCCTCGTCGGTGCTCACCGCAACATACCCGAGCCAAGACCTGTCCGGCTGCAGCAGAAAGGTTAAGTGCGCCGGCACGTAGAAGTACCGGGTCACCTCGTACCTGAACTTGTTGTTGTCCGTCTCGAGACCCACTTTAGAGAAGAGCTCGTCCATCGGGTACAGGGGCATGCCGTAGCCGTCTCCAGACTCCTCCTGGCCGTTGTACGCGTCGTAGATGGCTTGGACTCGTTCTCCGTAGTGTATGAGGTACATCCGGAGATCCTCGTCGATAGGATCCAACATGTCCTTCCAGTTGGTCTCGCCGCTGAGCTCCGTCCATGGCCTTGAGCTGCCGCCTCCCATGGTATGTATCTCTCTCTCTCTCTCTCTCTCTCTCTCTCTCTCTCCCTGAACTCTCACTGATAATTTTTTCTTTTCTCTAGATGGAAAGGCTTGTGGAGATGCAATCTTCCTTCCGTGCAATTTATAGACCCTACCTCTTCACTGAGCCATGCGCGATCACATTACGTGTCGAGATAGTTACGATAAGTTACGTGATGGAGTTGCTTTGTGCATTATCTGGCACGTGAAAAACTCCCCTGATTATCTATTAGAGAGTACTCAATTTCGAGGTGAGTCCTCCACCTTTTTTTGCGTACCCAACTATATTAAATGGCACCACGAACCGAATGGATCAGAGGGACCATGCATATCTTCAGTTTAGTAGATAAGAATGCGAATTTCCAGTCACCCAATCACAGTCAGCTCAATTGACATAAGTTCTCTCCCTCATCGCAGAGGTCGAGGATTCAAACTCTCTCGTTGCTAAAGTGTCTGAAGTGGGGGGTCCTGGGGTAGCCTCTCCCGAGGTTTACGTCTAAATAGTGACTTGCGGCGAGACCCGACGGTGCCACCGGGCACTAGAAGGTCGTGTAATTCTCGAAGGGTGATATCCAAAAAATGCGAATTTCCAGTCTCCACGTATGAGACTTCTCTAATATAACTCACACATGTACTCACATGTTATCTAAACAATCTCCCTCTCACGCATAAGCTCATGCCAATCTTCCGATGTATATTCTCCTCTAATTTAGGTATTATTCAATATCAACTTATCTTAAGTTGAATCTCCACATCATTGTAATGTACCCGCAACTATGCATAACAATAATCATCAACTACTAATTTGGGATTACATCCCCATGGTCTCTATTGTTCTCGACGATATAAAGGTGACCAAGATTAAAACGTTGCATACTCACAAAAAATACCCTAAAGGAAAGAAATTGACTTTTATTGTATTAGCTAACCCAACGGTGCCAAAACTGAATTTTGTCACCTTAGGTTGTCGGGTGAGGTGACCCAAGGCAACAAATCATGGTTTTATAGTTTTAAGTCTACCTCCTAGTGAAAAAAAAAAAAGCATTTTTCAATCAGATTAATCTGTCATTCTGTGATTGGAGTTTCAAGAATGTATCTAGACGTAATAGTTTGCATGCATTCATGACATATGTGCAACGTAAAGTTTACGATCATATTACAAGAGAAAAGCATCCTCCTAGTGAAAAAAAAAAAAAAAAACAAGCATTTTCTCAATCAGTTAATCTGTCATTCTGTGATTGGAGTTTCAAGAAATGTATCTAGACGTAATAGTTTGCATGCATTCGTGACATATGTGCAACGTAAGGTTTACGATCATATTACAAGAGAAAAGCATCATAATTACTACTTACACATCAAGAATGCAAAGAAATCCAGACAAAGAATGAAATTAATATAGTTATGATTAGGCTTAATAAGTACCTAAAACATTTTATTGTAGGAGGACATAGAATACTTATTTAAGTTCTATTGTTCTCGACGATATAAAGGTGACCAAGATTTAAAACGTGCATACTCTCAAAAAATACCCTAAAGGAACAAAATTGACTTTTGTTGTATTACCTAACCCTACGGTGCCAAAACTGAATTTTGTCACCTTAGGTCGTCGGCTGAGGTGACCCAAGGCAACAAATCATGGTTTTATCGTTTTACATCTACCTCCTATTGAAAAAAGACAAGCCTTTTCTCAATCAGATCAATCTGTCATTCTGTTGTTGGAGTTTCATGAAGCGTATCTAGACGTAATAGTTTGCATGCATTCGTGACATCTGTGCAACATGAGGTTTATGATCATATTACAAGAGAAAAGGATCATAATTACTGTTGAATTATGTCTCAAGTTTGAATCCATTATACGATACCCGATACGTGCAAAACATTTTCATGCCGAAACGAGAAAGAACGTGTGCGGAGCATTTGATGAAAAATGGCGTAGGATAGGAGCCGAAAGGATCCCGCCCTCGGCTACGCTTCACGTTGGAAATAAAGGCTTCAATCCATGGGATCCTTCTCACTTTTTCAGCATGAAATTATCCTCTGAAGAGTTCATCCTCTATTTTTTCTACGTCATTAAATGCATGCACATGGCCATGTACATGCATGCTCGTAGAAAACAAGTTGGTCAGCATTTGTGGCCTCAGAAGCCTATCATGCAGGCGCCGAACTCTCTCCCTCTCTTTGGTCATCTTTTGTGGACTTCTTTCGTCTTGTTGCGGATAAAGAAGGAGAGAAGGCAGAAGCTCTTCTACGTGTGTCAGTACATGCTGCTCAGCTCACACGCTAACATTAAATGCATGGAGGCGCATGCTTTGAATCGGCAACGTTCTAACAATTGGGGAATACAAGTTTGTTTTTTTTTCCTTCACTTCCACCGATAAAAGGAGAAAGACGTCTGAGCTCGTAGGCTACGCAAGAAAGAGCCAAAGAGAGAGCTCGAGAGATCGAGAGCGAGAGACGTGAGCTCAGAGAGATTTGTGGGGAAGTCGAGTCCATTGAGTGTGAGTTGTTAAACACCGTGGGTATCGGGTATAATGTAGGGCTGGAAAACACTCGAGTGCATTGAGTGATTGTAATTCTGTAATTCTCCGATTCATAGTGGATTGATTTGCTGGCTCTCCCCGTGGACGTAGGTTCCGACATTCGGACCGAACCACATAAATTTCCGGTGTCCTTTTCTTTTATTGTTCCTCGTTTTATTTCGATCAATTTCTATAGCTCCCGACATAATTGCAAAATATACGATCCGCTTCCGCTGCAACGCCGATTAACAACAATTACTACTTACACATCAAGAATGCAAAAAGATCCACACAAAGAATGAGATAAATACAGTTATGATTAGGCTTAATAAGTACCTAGAACATTTTATTGTAGGGGGACATAGAATATTTATTTTAAGTTCTATTGTTCTCGGCGATATAAAGGCGACCAAGATTTAAAACGTGCATATTCTCAAAAAATACCCTAAAGGAACAAAATTGACTTTTGTTGTATTACCTTATCGTTTTAAGTCTACCTCCTATTGAAAAGAACAAGAGCGCTAACCGTTCTCGAAAGTGCCGCTAAGTTTGTTTTCTTAAATTATTGAATAGAATAAGATCTACATTTTGCCATCGCCATGGGCCGGCACCACTTATCTGTGTTCTCCTCTATCGCGGTATCGGGTCTAGGCTCGCGACGCTAGATCACCAACATCACGACCTTTTTTGAAGTGAAACATTAAAAACAAGTTAATGGATTACTTGGAGGGCATAAACGGTTAGTCACTAAGGCTCTATTTTTTTCGTAAAAAAATGTGACATTTCTAAAAACTATTTTCTAAGACAATGATAATATTTTGACATCTTTTGCTGAAACCCGACAATGAACTGAAAAATATTTTCCATCATTTGGTACCGGAAATCTGATTTGATTTTTGTGAGGAAAATTACCAAAAAAATTGTATTTTTTAAAATTATTTTTTCTTTTCTTTCTTCTTCTTACATTGAAGATCACCATAGGTCTGGCGGGGCTCGAGCCTCACCTAACATCGCCAAAGGTTGGCCGGTGACTAGTATGAAGATCAAAATCAAATAGCGACCAATTCTGCAATTTTTTCTGAATGAAAAAAAGTTTCGTAGCACAGTCAAGCTTCGACCCAGTTCAAATAGGAAGCCAAGCAACCGCAGAAAGAAAATGGCAGCAATGACTCGTCTGCACCTCCGGTATCCTGTGACTATTTCCAGGCCTTCTCCTCTGTTCTTGAAACCTTCATTATCTCCTCGTCTCTACTCCTACGCATAACAAACACCTCAGGTCTCTCTCTATTCTCTCTCTGAATTGATGCGCTTGGTGTTTCCTACTCATGTAATTCTATGTTTTATCTGCCTCTCTAACGCCCTTGCTTACAATCAGAGTGCTTCTTCGTTGACTGCGTCGAGCGGTTCGATTGTTGGAGATCTAGTGGCTGGTCACTGATCGACCTCTAGCGACCGTGGGTGAGGCTTAAGCCTTGCTCGGCTAACCAAATCTGGCGAGGCTCACCTCGCCAGATCTGGACGAGGCTTGAGCTCACCTATGGCCAGTCGTTGGCCATTGTCGTGGCTGGCGACCGGCCGAGGATGAAGCAATAAGAAATGAAGAAAAGAAAATAAAAATTAATTAAAAATTAGATTTTTAAAATATTATTTATAAGAAGAAATGTTTCATTAATCAATGACCCAAGCTTGAGTGTCGGGGGACCCGAGCACGGCCTTTACAGACCCAGGCTTGAGTGCTAGGGCATTGAGCATGGGCACTAGGGGTTCAAGGCCAACCTCAATGGACCCAAGCATGGGCACCAAGGGCCTAAGCTAAAGCACCAAGGTCCGAGGCCCAGCCACAAGAGACCTAAGAACCAACTTCGGGTTTCCGTGCCCAAGCGTAGTTTCAGGTTCAAGCTCTGGTACCTAGTCATATTTTATAATACGTTTTCCGAATTTTCAAAGAGAAAATCATTTTTCTTAATTTAAACTTTGGTAGGAAAATATGTTTCCTTTACTTGGAAAGCATTTTCTATTTACTCATTTTCCTAAGCGAACCAACTACCAGAAAAATGAGTAAAATATTTTCCAAGAATTATATTTTCTAAGAAACAAACGGAGCTTAAAGAGATGGTATTATCCCCCAACACGAACTCTCCCCAACCTCTACCAATCGCAACTTTGAGATTTTAAATAAATCACTTAGACATACAATTTAACTTATTTTGGAGGTGCCACTGATCTATTATGCCTAAGACGAGAAGTTCCGGTCAGCATAAGCAAGCTTGAATTTCTGAATTCGGCGGTCAAAGAAAGGCTAAAAGGTGACGTGAGGAAATGAAGGACGTAATTTATGATATGCAAGGGCATATTTATGCACGGGCATTATGAGAAGCGTAGGCTGAGTAGCTATCAAACGAAGAGGCGTTTTTCTTGAGGAGGTGAACGCATGAACGGACGAGGAAGCACGTGCGATAGAGGGAGATAGAAAGGGGTGTGTGCGCATGGGGAGAAAAAGAAAAGAAGAGCAAAGAAGCACGTGACAGACAAGACAAGAAGAAAGCAAAGTTCAGAGAGAATATTTGTTCAGCTACGAAACGGAAATTTTGGGAAGAGCAGGTCAACATTCACGGCCGAAGGGAGAGGAAGAAACAGCAGCACGCCAGAAGAAGCCAAGAACACGTTTAGCTAAGCATGGACAGAACGTGATGGAAGAAGACGAACGCGCACTTCGAGATGGACTTCAGGGAGCTCTTCCTCCATTTTTGTTTTTCTGTTAAAAGGAGACTGAAGGCGAGTTTTAGAGGGGGCGAATTTCGAGAGAAGAAGAGAGGAGAGAAAAAGAGGATTCATTTGAATATACAGATACACGACGTGATTCACTCTCTCCCAGGATAGATGGCTATACCAATTTCTGGAGGCCATTACGCATTTGAACAAAGAGAAGGAGAACTCATGAGTAACTAAAGATGACCGCCTGTTTCCATCCCGTCAACCGTGTTTATCCTCAGTGATCACTAGTCCATCATTACTGTCATGATTATTGCCGTAAATCCTGTCTCGGCTGCAATTCGAGTCACCGCTGCCCATGACGGCATTGCTTGATGGGATAATTTGAAGGTGAAACACTCACAACTCATACAACTCAAGGAAGCGAAGGAGACGGATAGGCATTTTTATTTATTTCACCTTATCAGAAACGATTACAATACTTGCTTTTGTATAAGCTTGTTATATGACCATTACACCTAGATGGCTCATAAATATATTTATCATTCCAATGAAATAAATCCTAGGAATTTTAAAAACATTAACTAGACAACAGTCAAGACATAGAAATACAAACAGACTATTTAAAACAACATTATAATAAAGACTCTTCTTAACTTGTGCACCAGTAGTGGAATCTGAATAGACATTGACATTAAACTTGTCTATCAACAACTGCAACCGAAAGGCCCGCTGAGCCTTTTCCTTCCGGAGTCTCTTATTGCTATTTTGGGTCTTTCTCCACAAGCAACGGTTGCTGAATTTCTCTCACCGGCAGGCCAGCATTTCCGATATCTTCTGGAGTGTTGGGATATTTCTCCTCCGACCCTTGATCGGGCCCCTGACAGGTTCTCTTGGCGTGAATCGTCCTTTGGGATCTTCTTGGCAGCCTCAGCTTGGGAGCTTCTAAGAACCAAGAAGGACCGAGTTCCCTGGGCCCACTTCATTTGGAACATGTCAATGGCTCCTAAGTTTCAGTTTAACCTTTGGTTAATTACCAGGAATCGCCTACCTACTCAGGTTTCTCTTTTATCCTATGGTAGAATTAACTATGAAGTATGTGCCTTTTGTAATGCCACTCCGGACTCGATTGATCATCTCTTTTTCGAGTGCCATGTCCCTGCGACTCTTGCGTTCTTCTAGGCTGTGCAATGTTCCTTGGCGAAATAGGCCTTGGGCAGAAACCATCTGTTGGGCCCTAAGATTCCTCTCTAGCAAGGACTTTTTCCACTCCATTGCCCGGTTTTCTTTTGGGGCCATGTGCCACTTAATCTGGAAGAAAAGGAACAACATCATCTTTCGGGGCAAAGAGCTTGAGGTCTCCGCTTTGAAGAAGTACCTTATTAAAGTCGTTAAGGATAAAGTTCTTACCTTTAGCAACGTGCCGGACAACCCTAGGAACAGGCGGCTTCAGCGTGGATGGGGCTTCGACCATTCTATTTTTGACAGAATCAACACTCATCTCACCTAGTTAGGTGGTTTGCTGGTTGTTTTTCTCTGCCTAGTGGCATTTTTTTGCCTAGGCTTGTGCTGCTGTGTGTTCAGCTGTGTTTTCCTTTTCCTTGCTTTTGCTTCGGCTCCCTTCCACTCATCCTGCATGTTCGCTTTATGAGTGAAAGTTTTTGGCGCCGGTTTTTGTGTATGTTGACTTTCTCTATTTAATTATACTTGCCTTTACCAAAAAAAAAAAAAAAAAAAAAAAAAAAACAACTGCAACCGATCAATAACATTATGAATTTGGTTTGATTACTGACATTGCTAACGTGAACTTTGGAGCTACCCTCCTACTCCGCTTCTATGGTGATCTGAGCTCAAAGACTGCCGCATCATCACCGTTGTGAGCCGCATCACCTTTGCCATTCAAACTGCGGGCCTTACGTACATCTCACTTCACGGACTAGGATCTCAACCGATAAGCTAAGTCCAACACTCTTGCTCTTTTGATTCTCCATAGTATCACGTTTATGATTTTGTAATAGATGGGCTCAACAAGCCCAAGCCTATGTCTCCTAAGCCCCAACCCATTTAATTTTCTTCAGCAGATTAAGTGAGACGTCTCCGGCGAACAAAACAAGGAAAACTAGAGGGAGCTCATCCAGGGAAGAAGAAGTGGAAGAGGAGAAAAGAGGAAAAACTTTGGAGCCTAGCTGATCCGGATTCCATGATTAGCTGAAGCAACTACAAGTCGCAACATTTGGTGATTATTCAAGTTGATCATTCGTCTAATTGGAGTAATTTTCTGATGTAGGGCATGAGTTTGAACTTATGTGGATTCTGATGAACGATTGAGGAGCTATTAACCTTAGATTTATATGGAAATGATTGATAAAGGCATTGTGGAGATTTGGGGTTTGAAGAAATTCGATTTTGAAGTATAGTTTGATTGGAACAAAATTCTAAAGTTTGCGTGCGAGTTATGCGTAATGGATAATGCATGTAAGGAAAAAGGATGAATGTGTGCTTTGAACGGGGTTTAGTAGAGAGGTCGATCAGGGTGAACTACGCTGTGGAACCTTTGGTAGCTGTCACCGCGTCGTCACATTTGGCCAAAACAATACGGAGGGGAGGAGCTACCCTTTTGTGAAGGTGGTAGTTGAAAGCTTCATCGCCATTGGTAGCTGTCACCGCGTACGTCGCATTTGGCCAAAGCAATACGGGGGGGAGGGGCTGCCGTTTTGTGAAGGTGGTAGTTGAAAGCTTCATCGCCGACGGCAGACCCTTTGCCAGAGCAACCACTGATTGAAGACAGATCAACGTGAATGCCGACTCCCTCCAACCATTCCCCGGCAACTTAAGGAAAGAGTTCACCAGGATCCTATACTTCAGGAGCGGCCTACTCTGGGAATGGACAGGGAATGACAGCGCCCCAGTGGGCCTCTTAACCGGGACTGCCAACTTCATTAGGGTAATGGGCATAGAAGGGTTGGCCTCGAAGAGGGTTGGGGTTGAGATGGGATGAGGGGTACGTGGTCACGGTGAACTTCTTAGAGTATTGCGAAGAGCTCTGACCACGGTTTGTGCCGCACCTCAATGTCATGATAATCGATTCATATAGGGATGTGTACTTCGTGGAGCCACTTGGGAAGTCTGTGAATGAATTGTGGGAGGACTATAAGTTACAATATGCAAACTCTGGACCGACACCAGCACAAACCTTCGGGTACTAAATCATGTTAATACATAAGAAGATATAGTTATGGTTGGTTTCTTGTGTACAAATAAATTTTCTGTTCAATAAATCGTGTTGAGCAAGTGCAAATGAGGAAGTTGTTTACGTTTGAAGTTTGTAATGTCTAATGATGGGCTCCTTCAGAGCAGCACTAGCATGGCTAGTCAAAGTTACTATGCTTTCTCCTTTTTTATTGTGGTTGTTGACTTCTAGCATGACCTCCTTTTCCACAGAAGTCTTGATTGAAGTATCCTCCAATGATCACTTGTCACATCCAAGTTCGTTTGGGTAAATTTATTATCTGGTTGGTGGAATTAAGGCTTATTCCCTATCTAACACTGAGCATTCAACACCATCTTGATGTCTTGAGTAGAATCATTAATATGGGAATGCATTTTTGACATTTAGAATGGCGTGAAAATTCTCAGTATGTACCGATAACAAAATATCCTCTTTTAATATCATAACTATTAAATTTCAGTATTGTGATGATTTCAATCAAAGGGATAAATACATCATAAGTATTATCATTTTCATACAATTTCAGTGTGTCATAACTTTTTCTTTCGATCACTTAAATGTCACATTGGTTGAAAATCGTTCATTTGAGTGCATGTTATGGCAATTCATCCTATTTGCCTTTTCAAATTAAATATTAAGTCCAATGTGACTTTTTAAAAAGTTTTGAAGTCCAAATTGGAAATTTGTTAATATGACGTGGCAAAAGTAACCAAAAAGTTACAAAAGAAAACCCAAGAAGAAATCATATGAAGAATTTTAGTCATTTCAAACAAATATCCAAACAACAGGTTTAGGACTAAATTGACAATTTTTAATAAGGTTTTGGATTAAATTTGCAATTTAGGACTAAGTTAGCACAATAGAAAGATTTATGATTAAATTAGCCACCATACAACAAGTTTAGGATTTTTTGGACAATTACCTCTAGAGAGTTTGGTAGTTGTTAATGCAAAGCCCCCGAAGTCCAGTGACAAAGCAATATCAATAGACATCCTCCCTTTCTTTCTTTTTCTAAATCAATTCCACTATGTGATTTTATCATTTTTAAAATTCGAATTAGTGCATGCCCATCTTCTTCCTTCAAAGGAATTTCTTTAAAGTTCGAAAGTTGGAAACTTCTTTATCCGGTTTCCAATGAATTTTCCTTTTTGTTTGAGTGACTGGGTATATACACCACGGCTACTTAATTGATCTCGATTAAGAAGGATGCATTAAATAAAAATATTATTTAAAACTGCATATAGTTATTAGGAACATTTAGTAGTTAATAGATTCATTTTGGTTTTGAGCTTAATTAATTAATTGAACTGAGCCCATGATAGTACACTTTGTTCACGGCCAGAATTAAGAATTTTGACAATCCATTTAATTGTTAAGTACATAGAAAATTAGGGACTAAGTTTTAGTCCCTAAATAAAAATATTATTTAAAACTGCATATAGTTATTAGGAACATTCGCATTAGTAGTTAATAGATTCATATAGTTTGCAATTGAATTAAATTGGAGGTAGATGGACTCAAATGATTGGTTTTGAGCTTAATTAATTAATTGAACTGAGCCCATGATAGTATTCCAAGCCCATTACTTTGTTCACGGCCAGAATTAAGACATTTGGGATCACATGGAAAGCAATCGGCATGATATTTCAAAATATTCACGCGTGAGAGATGAGCAGATTATTTTGTTATTCTTAAGATCTCTCGTGTATTGTCAACTGGCATATGAGCAGCGAACGTTTGGTTCGGCAGAGAGAGATCCCCGGTACTTAATCAAATAAAATTTTCACATGGAATCAGTCAATCAGGAAAAGAAATAATTGATTGGGGGATAGAATATATGAAGAGGTCAGTTCCTGTACAGTATAAATAGACCATCGCATAGTTAAAAAGAGGGGGCCACACAATCGATACAAACGGCCACACTGAGGGGAGCGCAATAGAGAGAAAAGGGAGGAGAAAGTCGGGACGTGCGAGGTTGGTTCATTGAAAATCGTGAGAGGGAGAGAGGGCACCTCCAATATTCCTTGAGGCACGACGTCTTCATCCGAACAAAGCTTGGGCCCAACTACTGCGACGATCGACGAAGGTCTCGTACACGCTGCTCCCTGTACGAGACCTTGACGTTGGAGCCTCGCTGCTCTGCTATCCGACCCTGCCGGTGAACCGGCACTCCTGCTAGTCCCAACATCGCCTGCTCGAAGCTTCTGCCATTGCTGCCCATGTCCACGTACCGAGATTCAGCAAATTCCCAACGACGCTGTTGCTCTCCCGACATTGCAGTTTCCCCATGACGCTGGCTGTGACGCTGATCATATGACGATGTCGTCCACAACCACATCATGAACAGCAAAGCCGCTATTGTTATCCTCTCGATGGACCATCAACAACCCCGGCAAGCTTCCTAGCTCAGTCCCCGAAGGTTGCTGGTTTCCTGCTAAGTTGTTGCTGCTTCGCGGCGTGCTATCCAATCCTGTCTCCATCAACCCTAACAAGATATCCGAGAGCCGTGAGTTCCAGCACTCGCTCAGGGAGAAAAGTCAAAAGAACTAACACAGAGAGAGGTGCTGAGTGATGAAGAACCACTGGAGCACAGGACACATCCAAGAGACATGAGTCAAGAAATTGCACGTTTTGGGATCATTTAAAATAAAGCGTGACATATTAGAATACTTGCATTATTTATTTATTTTTTTTGGTGCCTATCATTAGATTAGGTCATTTAATTAATTAATGTTGCGTGACATATAGTTTGCATGATCATGTCATTTTAGTTAGACCTTTTGTACGCCATTGCATTGCAACTAGATTAGGTTTTATTAAATAAGAGAAAACACTAAAATATTGAATAAATTGAGTGTTAATTAAATATCATATATAGGTTATAGATGTGATTTTCTATTATAGATGTGATTTGCTAACTAACACTATAGATTAGGTTTCATTAAATAAGAGAAAACCCTAAAATATTGAATGAATTGAGTGTTAATTAAAAATCATATATATGTTATAGATGTGATTTTCTAATTTCGTTGCTTTGATTTCATGTGCTCACAATTTATTTATTGCTTTGCTTTATTGAGTGCTAAATAATAGTTTCACACCCATAAAATCAATGCAAGTTGCATGCAAAGCATTTTTTGAAGTAAAAGGGAAAAGGTACGAAAGACATTAGAAAAATGTAGCATAATCAAGTCCTTGAACTCATTTAATCTGGTTCGTAGAAGTGAATTAATTCTTCCATAAATCGATCCACCAAAATAGATTAGTGGTGACTTCTAATTGAAAAATCATTTGCATGTTAAGAATTTTAATTCTAAGTCGCATGTTGGTATGGGTTTAGGAGAGCCCGAATTAAGTCTATGTTTAGTATTCCATTTGTCCTTAGGTGGTGCAAACTGAGGATAGGTCACGACACATTTTATATAATTTTGGGCATTCAATCAGACTCTTGAACAATAGCACCCGGTTAAATCAAAATGATTTAAAGATTGTCAACTTAATTGATCTCGATTTGGTTTAATTGTGAACTCAAATGAGATTTTTCAACATAGAAGGCTAGCAAAAAAGAAAGGAGGCAAATTACGAAATCAAGATTTACACAATGAAACTACTGCAAGAAAACAAATGATAATGAAGCGATCTTTATTATTCATTTAAGAACATATTTATTTCATGACATGAAGGTAAACAAAAGATAACTTAGGACCACTAGTACAACACACATAACTTAGTACCACCAATACAACTCAATCAAACCACTCCACTTTTGCATTACGAACCTTTATTATGGTACTGCTAAGTCATAAAGCAGCAACTATTGGTAATAGCTGATCACACAGTAATATATATATTGAGACTTGGGACTATTTGTTCTAATTATCTTCTGGTGGAGGTGGGATGTACGGAGGCGCCAAGCTCCAGTCTCCAGTGACCTCATCTTGGACCATGTTCTTGTTCTTCGCCACCAACCAATAAGCCGGAATTTTTCTTTCATCCTTCAGAGCATCCATTCCCTTGTTCACCAGCGCAATCCCGCGACGCTTGTCAACATTGAATTCGTTGCTATCGATGCCTTGTGTGCCCGCGATTAGATGCAGGCACGTCTCCAACATATGCCCGATTGCCACGGCGCCAGTCATACCGCTGTAGAGAGGCTTCAGGTCCGGGGACTTGCGCGAGTCGACCAGCAGCTGTTCTCCGACGTGGTAATATCTGATTGGAGGGGTGAAGGGAACGATATCAAGGGCGTTGGTCACTCGAAGGGCTCGGAGCTTCTCGGACGACGAGAACTTCGCCTGGAAGTTCTCGTCCCCGACCTTGGGGCTGGCGAAGGGGAATGCGGTCACCAGACAGGCATTCTCGGGGTGGTCGGTGGGCGCGTTGTAGCCATTGGTCACGATGTCCAGCGCATTGATCGTTGCCAAAGCCGCGCCCAGGCTGTGGCCGGCCACTGTTATGCTTGTCTCGCCTTTGCCGGCATAGAGATCGACCTGCTTCCGGACCTCCCTTAGAACCTGACCAAAGTTGTCCATCAATACCAGTTTTAATTTGACAAAGTAGTCCAAACATCACGTGCTATATCTTATCATATTTTTAGATTTATATATAATAATAAAAAAAAAAAAAGGTGAAGACAATTTGGAGCTTATTCGGGAGGTAAATTAGCAACAGCAATCTATAAAGGAGTGAAAGTTTCATACCTGGTCTCTGGCACTAAGCCTTGTGTACGGATTTACAAGATCCCTCTTCGTATACAAATCTAAAAAGCCAGCGTGAATCTTAGTATGGGTGTCGTCCTTGAAAATGTTGTTCGCCGGGGCCAAATCATCTCGAATATCTTCCATGGACTCCAGGAGATTCGCCGTTCCTCTCCAAGTGACCAAAATGTCCCTTCTCCCTAATGCCTGGGTCCCCTCGTCGGTGCTCACCGCGACATACCCGGCCCAAGACCTGTCCGGCTGCAGCAGAAAGGTTAAGTGCGACGGCACGTAGAAGTACCGGGTCACCTCGTACCTGAACTTGTTGTTGTCCGTCTCGAGACCCACTTTAGAGAAGAGCTCGTCCATCGGGTATAGGGCCATGCCGTAGCCGTCTTCAGACTCCTCCTGGCCGTTGAACGCGTCGTAGATGGCTTGGACTCGTTCTCCGTAGTGTATGAGGTACGTCCGGAGATCCTCGTCGAGAGGATCCAACATGTCCTTCCAGTTGGTCTCGCCGCTGAGCTCGGTCCATGGCCTTGAGCTGCCGCCTCCCATGGTATGTATCTCTCTCTCTCTCTCCCTCTCCCTCTCCCTGAACTCTCACTGATAACTTTTTTTTTCTCTAGATGGAAAGGCTTGTGGAGATGCAATCTTGCTTCCATGCAATTTATAGACTCTACCTCTTCACTGTGCCATGCGCGATCACATTACGTGTCGAGGGTTTTTTTTTTTCTTTAAATTGCTACGTTAAGTTACGTGATGGAGTTGCTTTGTGCATTATCTAGCACGTGAAAAACTCCTCTGATTATCTATTAGAGAGTACTCAATTTTGAGGTTAGTCCTCCACCTTTTTTTGCGTACCCACCTATATTAAATAGCACTACGAACCGAATGGATCAGAGGGACCGTGCATATCTTCAGTTTAGTAGATAAGAATGTGAATTTCCAGTCTCAGTAGCTCGAAACTAAATATGAAAGATTACATGCCTGTCTTTCGTAAGGAATGATACTTGTGCTATAAAAATGTGCCAATATTTTGTTTCCACATGATGGGTAATGCAGCTTCTGTGAAGGGAATGAACCATCCACTTTGTATTGGGTCTCACTCTTTATATAACTAATTAAATTCAATCTTGCCGTATTAGGCTGGAAATCATTGACATGGACTCTTACTATTGTATACGGTATGACCAACGCTGAGATAAATTAATTTTAGAAAATTTTTAATTTTTTTCTGAATTTTTTATTCTATTTTTTTATTGATTGTGACCAACAAGAGTCATGGCCCCCGCCTAGGCCATAGCCAACCACGGTTGAGGGTGGCCCTTGCATCAGAAATATTGCAAACCTAAGTCAGTAAACTGCTTCTCTGTCAATAGGAGAAATTTAGTAATTAAGAAGTCTTCAATACCTCTACATTGTTCAGATTAAATATCTAGATGCGTAAATTTGTACTTTCCTATTATTAGCAGTTAAATGTATTATTCCTATATACATATTGATGAATTTAACAAAAAATGCCATTATTAGGGATTTTTTCACGGTTTTTTTTTTTTCTTCATGCAAGCGTTGCTCAATGAATGAATGACTTAGGATAGGTGGCAGGACCCTAGGTTGTTCTTGACTATTTGGGATGTTTTAGAGAGTTTTTTTGCTCGATTGGCTGGGGACAAGGCTTATTAAAAATGGCCCTACCTAATTGCTTATTCAGAATGGCCCTACCTATTTTTAACCCTTTTAATTAGATTTCTTGTCATTAATTCTGAGAGATTAAGGCTTATCTAACTGATGGTCGGTTATATATTCAATTTTTCGATCGCTGAAACTTGTCAAACGTGCAAAGCGTGCGAGCTCCGGGGATCATCCACCCGTTATATGGACAGCTCGCTCTTGAACCACATCAGTTCGGGAATATTTGCTTGTTTTTTTTTTGTTGGACCATTCCAGTCCTCTTGCATTAGAAAAATGAAGGGAACTGTCATGCAACGCAGTGAACAGTGGAATTATGGGGACAGCTGACCTCGACCAAGAGCATCTCGCTGGTACAAATCCTTTCAGTTTCCTGTTCCGCTCATGCCTGATTTCTTCCTCCTTCTGTTTTAACTCCGAATATAATATATCTTGTTATATAACTAAATACATAATTTCTATCTCGTGACACTCTTATTCTAAGACTAACATTTTCTATGATAAGTTTGTAGATGTTCTTTAATTCAATCGTTGCTAGTGATTATTGTTAAGAGCATACAGTAGAAATCTGATATTTCTACTTTGGGAGATTGTCAAGAGGGGGTCTAAATTTGAATCTATCAACATAATTAGTTGGATCCATCTTCATTCAAAATCTTAAATTAATGGGTCATAGGCCAACTAAAATTGTATTAACTGCTCCACATATAGGATTTCTCTAATATAACTCACACATATATTTGAAAAATCTCTCTCTCACGCGTAAGCTCATGCCAATGCTCCGATGTGAGATTTTTCTAATATAAGTCACACGTGTGTTTTGACAATCTCCTTCACACGTGTGAGCTTATTGTTAGGTATATTCTTCCTTAATTTAGGTACTATTCTACATCAACTTATTGTAAGTTGAGTGTCCACGTCATTGTAATGCACCCCCAACTATGCACAACAATAATCATCGACTGCTAACTTGGGGTTACATCCCATAGTCTCTATCATGCAGCATAGACCAACTATCCATGGTCTCTTCTTGCCAGATTAACTGTGATGGCAATTTCCACCAAAAACGAGCTTTGATCATGAGATTTCTTTTTAAGTCGGAACAAATTGGGGGTGGAACAGCAATTGACTATCATCTTTGATATCATTTATTAAGAGCGCGCAATAGATACCGGATATCTTCACCTAGAGAGATCATCAAGAGGGAGCCCAAGTCCGAGCCCTTCAACATATCAAATTGGGCCACCTTTACTTATAAACTTAAGCCTATGAGTTATGAGTCAATTATGATATATTAACTAATCCATACCATATCAATTTTCCAATGTGAGACTTCGCTACCATAACTCACGCATATATCTCAACAATTATCGCCACACCTCTCAAGTCAAAATTTTTCTTCATATTGTAACGTGACGTCATTACTATTACTAAACCATAACATTGTAGTTTTTTTTTTTCATCGGTATAACATTGTAGTTTGATTAAGCACGTTTTTCTCCTTGCTAATCTCTCGAACTTTCTTGCTTTCTATAACACAATGCTTCTACATCATTTCTTTCTTTCTTTGCCTTTTCCTACTCTCCAAATAAATACTTTTAGAGAATAGGAAACGTGCACATGTATGCGATGTAAGATCCTAGAATTAGACATTTTATGTATGTCATTCCTTGTCACTAGCAAAAACGGGAGGGCCTCATTTATCTTTCATCTAGTGCCTTACGCAGTCCAATGTCCCTCGGAGGTGTCTATGAGAACTAATTTAAAATATCTTATGATGAGGACCACGGTCCTCGTGCACGAGAAAAATGAAGGGAATTTCTTTTGGCGTGAGAAAAATTAATGGAATTGCTGTGCTGTGAACGTTGGATTAATGAGGACCACAGTCCTCGACCAATTGCTTATTACATAACTACTATTAAATACAGCAATTTATTCATTCATCGATGAATTACATTAAGGTAGTTTGTGGTGATTGTGTGATAAAACAATTAATTCTTGGCAAAAGAACAACGCAAATGCCAAAACTTGGCACGGGGATACCTAAGTGCCAAAAGTTACGAAAGGTATATTAAGTGTCATTTTTTTTTTTAAAAATTAGGACACTTGAATGCCAAGTTCGGCAATCCTAGTCGGAAATCCCACGTGGCAATTTTTTAGTAATATAATTTGCCTACATGGCTTGCCAGAGAGCTAAATCAGCAAAGAAGAGCAAGAACAACATCGTTTTGCCTTTTTTTTTTATTTATAATTTTAATATTGATATTAATTTATTATTAAGATAATGGAGGAGATGAAGATTGCAGAAGGCGAGGGCTTAGCCTTCACCGTCGTCTCCCTACCATTGTCCGGGAAGGGTTGGCTGGGGTTGTGACATCCTGAAATTTGACCTCGTCTCGAATATATGAAATAGACATTTCGTTGACATGCCTATGGTCCTTTTTCTCTGAGTTGGCTACTCACGAGTTAACTAATCTATTAGGTGAAGCCGTTAAGGGATATAAACGCGGCAGACTAGAAAATTGCGGGTAATTCCGCATGATTGTGAAATTCACGTCAAACGACACTAACCTGATTTTCTGTCGAATTATACTCGGGACACGTAATTGAAACCTTGCGATTTTTACGAAAAATCGAATGTCGTCTACGAGTCAGAGATGCACAAACGTGGATCGAAAATTATTGACCACGGGTCAAATGCGCTAAAATCCCTAAAGGCTACTTGGTAGGTTAGGTTCTAGTAAAATCACGTTCATTCGATTTTAACCACGAAATTGAATTCAATTTCCAGAATCGGACATTCGAGCGTGTCATGATTCATTTATAGGACGTCGTCTCATCTTTTGGAGAAATTGTGTTGAGCCCGAGATTTTGCGGAAAAATCAATTTCGGACAAATTGGAAAAGAAAGGGAAATTCGGATGGCTGAAGAAAGGCCCATTTTTCTACACTAAAATGGTTTAATTTTGAGAAATTGAAGCTAATTCTTCATTGGTGGAGTGCTTGACTTCTTGGCTGAAGACTTTGGGGGCTTCCTCATGATCACTTGGATATTTTGCAAGCCTTTTGATTGGTCCTTGCCTTGACTTCTTGACCTTCTTGTTCCCCCCCTCTCTCTCTTTCTCTCTCTCCCCCTCCCTCATGCGTGAAGACCCAGCTGCAGCAGCCCCTTCTTCTTCATTTCATTTCCCCTCACCCTCACGTATTCCCCCTCCCCTCCATTTTCCTTGCTGCATGTCCACCACCAGCTTCCCCCACGATCACCCTCCTTCTATCACGCCAACTCCACACCAACTTCAACAACCGCTAGCCTCCCATCTCCAATGACCAGTAACGCCAACACCACCCCAACACCAGTTTCACCGTTAACGCACCAGCAACTCTGCCCATCTCCGCCCACAGCTTCGTCCGCCCACCCCCACCACATGCTACCAGTAGCCGCACCACCCACCAGCAGCCCCAACTTCAGCTCAGCTCACCCGGACCGTCTAGCGACTGTAGCTCCACAGGTCAGCCTGCCACAGAACCAAACCAACTTTGGCCGTGAGCCCCCTTACGGATTTCAGCCACTGTTTGAGCTCCATTGGAGACAAGGTTGTTCTGGGCCTTCACCGCCATCGCCGTGAGCCTGCCACCGTCAAATTCCGATGAGTTAACTCCCTAATCCTTGATTAGGTTGTTAATTACGCTTAAGGGGTTAGATTAATGCTAATTAGCTTAGTTAAATTAGTATTGAGTGATATTAACCTTAAGATGGATTAGTGTTAATCTAGTTTGGTTAGATTAGCCTTAAGATGTATTAGTATTGATCTAGTTGGTTGGATTAGTTCTAATGAGGGTGATTTAGTTTGGTTTAGTGGATTTCTCCCCGATCAATTTGCTGGATGCTCGCCGCTTGCCATTTTTGTGAGGAAAAAGTGCTACGATTTTGAGGTTGTTTCCTTCTTGAAAAAGGTTTTAGACATCTTCAGTTATGACATATATTTTACTCCAGATTTTAGGGATTTAAAAGAATGAGATTTCAGTTTCGTTATTTGCAAAACAAAATCTCGAATTATGCTGGAAACAGTGACCTTGTGGTGTTCAAATGATTTTTATCAACTCTTAAGGTTCGATTTTTGAAAGAGTTTCTTCATAAAAGTTGTTCATTACATCTTGTAATTTAATATAGTTAAATTTCAGATCAAACAGACAAATTTTGGATTTCGAACTAAACTGATTTTGGAAAACATAATTTTTGGACACGGACATAGTTTTTGTAACAGTTTGAGAGATTTACTGCTCTCATTCTAGAAGGATCTGGGTTATGGTGTCTCATAAAAAGTGTATGATTATGTGTCCTTTAGAACATATTAAAATTTGAGAATTTTCTGAGCTTGTTTGATTATGTTTCTGAAATTAAACTTGGAGGTGCACCCGGTTTCTGCCGATTAAGATCGGTAGTGATTTTGTGATTGTTCTTAATGTTGTACTTGCTGGACAATGCATATTTGGTGGTGTGGTTGACTTTTGGCATGCTTAGAACTTATGTGTGATGATATGTGAATGGTTGTTCTACGGTGGTTGTTTATTGTTATTGCAAAAAAATGACCTTATGAGTTTTTAATTAGAAAAACAATGAGGTGTCGGGTTGGATACCAAAACTTATTTGCTCAATAAAACAATGAGATTTTAAATTAGGCACGTGCAAAGTTTGATGGATTAATTTTGAGTACATGAGCATCTATGAATTTATTTCTAAAAGTTTTGAACAAAAAAAGGGGGGTTACTAAAGATTGTTTTCAAAAGGGATGGTTGGGCAAGAAAATGGAAAAATAAATGAGGTGTCGGTTGGACATGAGGTTTTATGTGGTCAATAAAATGAGGAGGTTTTATACTAGATGCGTGCAAAGTTTGACGGGTAAATTTCAAATACGTTACCCCGTACGAATTTATTTCGGAAAGTTTGAACAAAAAAAAAGGGGTTGCTAAGTTGATTTTTTTAAAAAGGGGTTTTGGTGTTCATGGCTACATAATGGAGGATAAAGTTGACTTGATTGATGATATGCCTGCATGGTTAAGTTAATTAAGTAGTTCAGTTTACTTAAATGCGATTTATTTAATTGATCGCAATTAGCGTAATTAGTGACGGATTAGCCGTTTCGCTGAAATTTTATGCTGATTCTCGTGGTTGAATTTATATGTGAAATTGATTGCTTATAAGTGCAATTGAGTGCTTGGTGGTGATTTTTGGATATTATTGCAAAACCTGATTTTATGGTATTTAAATAGAAAAATATCGGGTGTCGGTTTTTGATGCCAAAATTTTAGATACTATATAAAATCATGGAGTTTTGAACTGGGAGTGTACCAAATTTGATGGTTCAATTTAAATGCGTGATCACCGCGATTATTTTACTAGGATGATTTTTAATACGAAGAAAAGTGGCCAAGTTCATTATTCGAAATTGAGGCATTTGAGTGCAAAGCACGATGTTCTTGGCTGAGTATGGATGTGCATGTGGTCACTATTAGAACCCATCCTGATGCGTATGGATACGCAGGGCGATACTTGATTAAGTTTGGATGCCCCAAATTAACGGATGCCGGTCTTTAGTGAAGGCTGGGCTGATGCTCTTGTGTGGAATGCTGTCTTGATGTGTATGAATACGTGGGATGATGTCGTGAATGCAATGGATTTGAGAATTCGATCGAAATCGACGCTTGACCATGCTAGTTTGCAAGGATCATTACAGCATTGTCAAAATTGATCAGAGATCAAGGATAGGTCGATTCGACTGAGATGTGTAATCAAAGTGTGGGTGATTTCATCTGATTGCAAAATTCTCGTCGATCGGCACTAGACCGATTTTCTGTCATTTTAGGTACTCTGTGCCCGTAATTGAAACCTTCATATTTTTACGACCACCGAAAGTTGCCAATGTGTCGAGTGAGTTCATAGTGGCCTGAAAAAATCAACCACGAGTTATTTGCACTAAAGATCTCTGAAAACTACTCAGTAGCCTAGGTCACGCTAAAAACGTGCCAAATGGAAATTAACCGCGAATTCGAGTCTGATTTCAGAAATTGAAGATTCCGTTACGTCACAATTAATTTTAGGAACGTTGACTCATCCTCCAAAGATTTTTCGAAGATCTCAAGATTTTTATGGAAAATGGATTTGGACATTGCGGAAAATTAACGGAAATTCGGATTGGCCAAATTGAAGAGATTTTCGACTTGCAAATTGAGCTACTTGGTGAAGGGGAATTGTAGAAATTATGTGGGCATTTTCTACATCAAATTTGGACATAAAATTGAAGAATTTGGATGGAAGTTGAATTGAAAAATTCGGATCTATGGTGAGGGCAGCATATATTGGCATCAAAAATTGAATAATTTGGTGGAAATTACACTAGAAAGTATTGGGGAGACATAGTGATGTGCATGGAGACAAAAGGGAGACCAAGCCATTAATGGAAGAGATGAGAATTCTTAACTTTTGGCCCCAGCCGTGGCTTCCTCAGCACGTTCGACGCCTTCTCTCCCCCCTTTGGACTTCTCTCTCTCGATCTCTCTATCTGCTCTGCTTGTATTTCGTTTCCCTTGCCATCTCATTTCTTTCGTTATTCTCTGCAACCGAAGCGGCCCATCGTCACGCCAATTTCCCTAACATATTCCCTCTGCCTCACGCCTCCATCGAGCCTCCATCTCCCTCTCCGCTCACGCCAACACACCACCACCTTTGTCCACTGCAGTTTTGTTGACCAGATTTTTCAAACGCCTGCTCAAGCCGCTCTCCTCCACTTGCGTTTGTCCCCGGTTACAGCTGCTTTGGTTTCCTCTGTAACTTGTTTTACTACGTTGAAACCTAAATTTTGGCGACCCTAAAGAAATAAAATAAAAATTACATAGCATAAAAAAAAAAAAGGAAAATGAGGGAAGGTACAATTTGATTTGATTATAAATGGAAAGTGAAAATTCTAATTAGCCTTCCTTGCTCCAGTGAATATTTAAATCATAATAAATATGGAAGTAAATTCTCAATCAAAGAAATAGGATGAATTAAAAAGTAAGGAATTTAATAAAGGGAGGAAATCGAAACATCCAAGGAAAAATCAAACCGATTGCAAAACTTTGCTCCAATTTACATGAATTAAGGCGACAGAAAAAGGAAGCTCGAAAATTGCCATAGAAGAGAATGGTCGGAATCACTATAAAAAGAGACCAAAAATTTTCGACCAGGGGGCCGAAGCGAATTAAAAAGAAATCGAGAAAAAAAAAAACTTGTTTTCCTTTCTTCCGTTGAGTTGAGCCCATTTTCCTTCGGTTTCTCTTGAAGCGTAAAAAGTCAAAAAAAAAAAAAAAAAAAAAAGAGGGGAAAAGTCACGTCTGCAGAAGGGAAACAGCAGAGAGAGAGAGTACAGAGACAGACAGGGACGTGCGGTAGGAGAGAGAGAGAGAGAGAGAAAAGAAAAAGAAAAAGGGGCTACCTCGTCTTCTCCGTGGAGTGCTTGACCTCCGCTGCTCACCGCATCTCCACCATCGCCGCTCCGCTCCGCCCGACGCCAGAAGTCGCCGCTCCTCCGCTTGCCTGCCACCACCACTGCTCCGTCAGCAAACCGCCGGCCACCGCGCCTCTGTCGCCATCCGCCTCCCGCGATGCCACTGAGCTCGTCGCCGCTGCAACTCGCAAGCACAGCAGCGGCCCCCTGCAACCCAACGCCGGCAGCCGAGTCTCCGATCACCGCCGCTTTGAGCCACCCTCTGCCCTCTACTCGAGCACCCGCAGCAACCCGCCCGCCGGTTATAGCGCCTCTGCCTGCGCCTCTGCTTTTGCAGACTTCGCCTGTACCTCCATCCCAGTGCCACTCGGCCGCCGCGCCACCTATGCTGCTTCTTCGCCATCGCTGCTTGCTGCTCCTGCTACGCTTGCTTCGTCGCAATCAGCCCTCTGCACGCCGCCAGCACCTGAAACTGCTTGCTGCCGCTGTTCCTCACCAAAGTTTCGAGCTCTCCCGAGTAGCAGCCCGCTCGCCATTTTCCTCCGCTGTCGCTGACGCAGCAGCGCCCGATGCCCTGCAAATCCGCGACCTACTCGCCTCCACCCGAGCACTTATGTTGCGAACACCCGACAGCCCCGACACCGCCGTGCCGCGCCTCACCTACAACCCGGGCCGACCCGTGACTCGCCCGTTGCTCGAGATCCTGCTACTGACACCCGCGCCTCCCGTCGCCGACGCCACAGCATCTTTACCCTCGCCGGAGCTCCGATATCCGACCTCTCCGTTGCCGCGTACACCTCCATCGCGCTGCTGTCCTCCCTACGATACTCCCTTTAGGTAGTTTAGTTTATTTTTATTTTATGTTATTTTATTATTATTTTTTAAAGTTTCGTTATTATTGTAAGGTGATTTTCATTTTATAAATATTAAAGGCATTATCCGCAAGGCTTTACACAAAATTATCGTAATTATTAATTTGATCCGTAAACGTCGGATCATTTTTTTAATTATATTAATTTTTGGGTATTTTGGTAGAATTTCAATTGTTAAATCATTATAATTATTAATTTGATCCGTAAGACTTCGGATCGGATTTTTAATTATTTTGAACTCTTTGTCATGATGTTTATGGTTAGAGTAATCGTTAATTTGACCTGTGAGATAACATGTTATTTTTTTGATTATTCTAATATTTTATTTGTTGAATGTTTTGATTAGTTTAATTGATATTTGCTTATATTAGAAAAACACTAAAAAAAAATCAGAAAATAAATAAAAAATCAAAATCCTGCATGAGCATATAGGTTTAGTAAATTAGACATGTAGGTTTAGTAAATTAGAAAGATTTTTAGGATTACATTTTTAGGATTGCATTTTTAGGAATAAGTTAGGGTTGGACCCAAATAATTTTTTTCTTTTAGGGTTTTAGATAATGTTCATGCATTTTAATTATCTCATTTTTTCCAAAAAATAATTTTCTAAGGTAGGATAGAGTTTAAGTCAAATTAATCCCTAGAATAAATTAGAAAATTATCCATTTTTAGATAGTTTAATTAGGGTTTTTATTAATTTTGAATTTCAGTAAAAAAATAAAAAAAATACTAGGTGCATGTTGACTAGTTTGCATAATAAGATCATTTAATCAGAATTTGTTCATTAGTGAAGTTAGGTCATGAGGTGCATAATAATTAGTTTGCATAATAGGCCCATTTAATTAGAATTTGCATATTAGTAAGATTAAGTCATTTAGTTAAAAAATGCATTTTTATAAAAGAATTCTAATTTTCAAAGAAAACCCAAAAGAAAAATCATTTTGTTTTGTGTGATTTGTTTTGTGTGATGCAATTTATTTTATTTATTGAATGTTTAATAATGGTTGAGTACCCATGTGATCACCTTTTGACATGATAGTAATTTAGGTTAAAATAAATCCAAGCTGTCTGCAAAAACATTTTTGAAAATTTAAAAGAAATGGTATTGAAAGGGCATTAGAGAAATCTAGTGTAACCAAGTCCCCGTACCCTTAGTCTTTAGTTCGTAGGAGTAAAATAATTATCTCATTATTTTACTTAGGTGTCTAATCGACATACCATAAATTGATTAGTGGTGACTCATAGATAATAATCTTTTGCATGTTAAAAAAACTTAAACCTTAAGTCGCGAATTTGTATGGGCTTGGGAGAGCCTGAGCTAAGTTAAAGACTTAGTAGTCAATTAACCTAGTTTTAGGTGGTGCACCCGAAATTTAGGTCGTGACACCCTCACCTCACTCACTG
Source organism: Eucalyptus decipiens (assembly GCA_014182575.1). Classification (NCBI taxonomy): domain Eukaryota; kingdom Viridiplantae; phylum Streptophyta; class Magnoliopsida; order Myrtales; family Myrtaceae; genus Eucalyptus; species Eucalyptus decipiens. Next base: position 44,174,093 of record CM024613.1, on the reverse strand, counting down.
ACAGCTGCTTCCCCTTTGCATCTTTTTCGAGCGGCTCCCATCTTTGAAGACTGAGTTGCCGGGCGTCCCAGTCAACCACCAGCTCCATTCAGCCATTGAAGACTGAAGCTACTTCACGCGCGTCATCCACACAGCAGCTCCTTCCACGTGTCTTCGGCCCATCTCCACGAAGCCCATCGAGCAGCCCACTCTCCTTAGTCTTTTGCTCTGTTGGGCTGTGCAGCTCGTCGATCGACCTAGCATCCAAGCCCTTTTGAGTCCCGCAGCCCATCCTTGGCTTTGGAGTTCAGCCCATGGATCTAGCAATTTAGGCCCAGCATCTCCATCAAGTCCAGCCCACTTGAAGCCCAAGAGTTAAGTAGTTAGCCCATCTTGGGCCCATGAAGTCAGCCCGCTTCAGGCCCAGCCCATTTCAGCAACAAGTCTTAACTTGGGTTGAGATTTGTCGGGCCAAGGCTCGGTCCAAGCCGTGGGTGTCGTAGCAAGCCCAAGTTTGGCCGCCGTTGCGTTGCCGTCGCAGTGTTCCACTCTTCACTTTGCACAAGTGAGCTTTGCTCACTAATGTTTTCTTAGTTTGCTAATGATACTTAAGGGTTGATTAGTGTTAATTAAGTAGGATTAGGTTGTTAGATTAGAATGGATTAGTGATTATTAAATAATTTTGATGCATGTTAGGTGATTGAATTGTGCAATTAGCAAGTAGAGACGTACTATTATTTATTGAATTCATCTCAGGATTTTTCCCAACCTGTCTTGGGCTTCAATTAGGCATTATGGGCCTAAATTGGATTTTTAGTATTTATATATTTATTTATTTTCGAAATTAATTTAATTAATTATTTATTTTTTGGAAATTAGGTAGGGATAGTCGACGGTCAGAATTTTATGCTGATTGTCGTGCCGTAGTCCGTTTATTTAATTGAGCTTTATTTTGTGTTAAATTGAATTATTTGTGAAATTATAAATTATTCTTTAATTGGATAATCATTGGTTATTAATTGAAAAATAACTGGGCATCGGTTGATCATGCCAAAAATATTTGAGTAGACTACAGAAAATGTGGGAGTTATGAAAAAGAAAATATTATATTTTGGCTAAGGCCAACCATGTGTCCACGCACGATATTTTATCGAGTATGATAAAAGATGAGAAGAAATGCTGTGTGGCATGGCTCGATGATTATTATATCGCTTTGACATAGAGGATGCCTTAGAGAATGCACGTAAGTTGTTGAATATATATCATGCTTGTGTGGCGATAATTAATCATGCCCGCGTGGCGTAGAACGTGCTTGTGTGGCGTAGATTGTGCCTGTGTGGTCGTATTTCTGTGTGTTGAGTATCATGCCCGTGTGGCCGAAAGTAATTGGAATGCCTGAAAGAGAATGTACGTAAATTGTTTATATTGGCTCTATGATTAAATATATCACCCTGGCAAAAACAACGTTCGAGAGCATGCACATAAAGTGTTTATTGTACATCACCTTGGCGAAATTGACGCCTTAGAAAATATGTGGGATGGGTGATTGGTACATTGTCTTGGCGAAATTGGCACTTGAGGGAAAATACGTGGTTCGGTGACTAGGTATTATACTGGAAATTGTATAGTATGGTTGTGAGTGACCAAGAGATGATCCGACTGACATATAATTGACTAGATCGATTGATCATTGCTTTGATTTGATGTTGTGAATTGATTGATTGAATGGAAATGACCGGTGAATGGTCTGATTGACATGTAATCGACTAAGTTGATTTGATCGATGTTTCAATCCGTGATATTATGATGGTTGCCTATTTGAATTGTGTTAATTTGCAGGTGGCATCTGAAGCCAAGGTAAGTCCTCTGATCCGTGTGTGCATAAGCAGCCTGGATAGTATATTGGTTTATTAATCGAGTCTTAGGGGGGTAGAACTCACTGAGACGTGGGCTCAATTGTTATTGTATAACCATTTCAGGACCTTGTGCCATGCTCGATGGAATGGGACGACGCCCGGTTATGTCGGATGACCATTGACTGTCGAGTTGGCCGTGGTTATTGGGTCGTAATAACTAGAACACGCCTGAATGGTTGTGATAGTTGCGCCTAATTATGGGACAAAATTGTGTAACACGGTATATGACGTGTCATAACGGTTTGGTCTTATAATTGGGACCCATGTAATTGAAATGATGTGTTCCGGTTATTAAACTGTGCTTGCTGCACTGATGATGGTATATATGTTGAGCTAACGTGCATGTACGCGCCGAGGCGAGCTAAGATCTGTATGGTGTGTGCTTAGGACCACCTTCGAGGCGAATTTGCGTCCTAATCAAGGTTTAGGGTTTTGACTCACTCAGATTTTTATCTCACCCCGTCGTGGGCTAACCTTTTTCAGGGCCGTAGCATGGTGATCTGATGAGTGCGGATGTGGTGGGCGCGAGATGCGACACTTTGTGGCTGGCCCTGCCGTTAGCGAAGTTTAGGGTGACCATGATCCCTGAGGTCTTTTAAGAGAGTCAAGAGGAAGTAGCCGCTAAAGGGCTTGTAATTATTAGACTTCCTTGGGTCAATAGTTGGTAAGGAAATTGTTAGGTTTGGGAAATTTGTTCCTTGTGTTTACTATCCCTATTGTTTGTTTATTGACCAAGGGTTTGTTTAATTCGCTTCCGCATGTGCTTAATTGAAAGAAAAAAAAAATGGGTCGGCGATGCGTCCTGGGACGTCGCATTTTTAAGTCAACCATCCGAGGGATGTCCACGCACTCGGGGTTTGGGGCGTGACAGGGGTCACTAGGCCCTAGCTAGGGGTTGGCAACCCTGTCTAACTAGCGATGAGGGCCTACAAGCCCTTGCTTAGATCTGGGGTGAAGGTTGCGGCCTCCCCTAGATTTGGCGAGGGTCGCCGGCCCTTCCAGGTATAGTTGCTCAGCACCTATTGGTGCTACTTGAGCAAAGCCCTTGATGTCGTGATTATTGCCTCCCAAAAGAACTTGACTCCATAATTTTGACGCGAGATCACCAAACTTTCTTTTAGATCTCTCCTTCATTCGTTGCTGATCCCCTTTATCTACATTGCGTTTTTGGCCCCTAGCCAACGCAACCCTTTGCCCGGTAGGGCAACGGCTGGCGACCCTCACCAAATTTGGGGGAGGGCCACGACCCCTACCCCAGATTTGGGTGAGGGCTTGCAGGGTCCTTGCCGCCGGTTGACTAGGGTCACCGGGCCTTGGTCCGCCGAAGGGTTGATCCCTCACTTTCTACAATCTTCATCTTCATCTTTTTCTTTTTTTTTTTTTTCAATAATTTAGTTTTAAATTTTATTTAATTAATATTTATATTAAAATTCAAATCCGAGACAAGATGACTTTGTTTTGGCTTATCTAGCCATGTCAACGTACAAAACAACGTCATTTTGCACTTGTCTCACCGGAAAAACATCACATCAGCATTTCGATCGGATTTTCTCGCCATTGGGACTTAATTGATCAATTTTGCTACGATTTTGTCACTTAAATGTACATTTCTTAAATTTTGGCACTTAAGTATCCTCCATGTCAAGTTTTGGCACTCTATGGATTTGGGTCTCATTAATTCTGATACAATAAATCCCGTTCAAGGCTTTCAATCAGAGTAATCTATCATTCTATGGTTGGAGTTTCATGAAGTATATCTTGATGTAATAGTTTGCATGCATTCGTGACATTTGTGTAACATAAGGTTTATGATCATATTACAAGAGAAAAGGATCATAATTACTACTCACACATCAAGAATGCAAAGAGATCCACACAAAGAATGAGATTAATACGGTTATGATTAGGCTAATAAGTACCTAAAACATTTTATTGTCAGAGGACATAGAATTTTTATTTAAGTTCTATTGTTCTCGATGATATAAAGGTGACCAAGATTTGAAATGTGCATACTCTCAAAAAATACCCTAAAGGAATGAAATTGACTTTTGTTGTATTAGCTGACCCTAAAGTGCCAAAACTAAATTTTGTCACCCTAGGTTGTCGGCTAAGGTGACCCAAGGCAACAAATCATGGTTTTATCATTTTAAGTCTGCCTCCACTTGAAAAGAAGAAGAAGAAGAGCGCTAGCCATTCTTGAAGGTGCCGCTAAGGTCCCTCGCTTAAATTGTTGAACAAAATAAGATCTACATTTTACCATTGCCATGGGCCGGCACTACTTATCTGTGTTCTCCTCTATCACAGTACTGGGTCTAGGCTCACAATGCTAGATCACCAACATCACGACCTTTTTTGAGGTGAACCATTAAAAAAAAGTAAATGGATTATTAGATGAGCATAAATGATTCCTTGTTAAGCTTCGACTCAGTTCAAATGGGAAGCCAAGCAACCGCAGAAAGAAAATGGCAGCGATGACTAGTCTGCATCTCCGGTATCCTCCGACTATCTCCAGGCCTTCACTTCTGTTCTTGAAACCTTCATTATCTCCTCATCTCTACTCCTACGCATAACAAACACCTCAGGTCTCTCCCTATTCTCTCTCTGAATTGATGCGCTTGGTGTTTCCTACTCATGTAATTCTATGCTTTATCTGCCTCTCTGACGCCCTTGCTTGCAATCAGAGTGCCTCTTCGTTGACTCCGTTGAGCGGTTCAAGTGTTGGAGATCTAGTGGTTGGCTGCTGACCGACCTCTAGCAACCTTGTGTGAGGCTTGAGCCTTGCTTGGCTCGTTGGATCTGGCCAGGTGAGCCTCGCCAGATTTGGACGAGGCTTGAGCTCGCCTATGGCTAGTGGCTGGCCATTATTGTGGCCAGCGACTGGTCGAGGATGAATCAATAAGAAATGAAGAAAAAAAAAGAAAATTAACTAAAAATTCAATTTTTTAAAATATTATTTATGAGAAGAAATGTTTCATTAATCAATGACCCAAGTTCAAGTGCCGAGGACCCGAGCCTGAGTGTCGGGGACTTGAGCACGGCCTTTACGAACCCAAGCTTGAGTGTCAAGGCATCAAGCACATGCATTAGGGGTTCAAAGCCAACCTCAATGGACCCAAGCATGGGCACCGAGGGCCTAACCTAAAGCACCGAGGTCCGAGGTGTAACCATGGGAGACCAAAGAACCAACATTGGGTTTCCGTGCCCAAGCGTAGTTTCGGATTCAAGTTCTGGTACCTAGTCATATTTTATAATATGTTTTCCGAATTTTCAAAGAGAAAATTTCCTTAATTTAAACTTCAGTAGGAAAATATTTTTTCTTTACTTGGAAAACATTTTCTGTTGACTCATTTTTCTAAGCAAACCAACTACCAGAAAAATGAGTAAGATATTTTTCAAGAATTATATTTTTTAGGAAACAAACGGAGCTTAAAGAGATGGTATTGTCGCATAGCACGAACTCTCCCTAGCCTATACCAATCGCAACTTTGGCATTTTAAATAAATCATTTAGACATACAATTTAACTTATTTTGGAGGTGTCACTGATCTATTATGCTTAAGACGAGAAGCTCCAGTCAGCATAAGCAAGCTTGAATTTCTGAATTCGGTGGTCAAAGAATGGCTAAAAGGAGACATGAGGAAATGAAGGGCGTAATTAAATGACACGCAAGAGCATATTTGCGCTTGGGCATTATGAGAAGCGTAGGCTGAGTAGGTATCAAACGAAGTGGCGTTTTTCTTAAGGAGGTGAACGAATGAACGGACAGGGAAGCACGCGATAGAGGGAGATAGAAAAGGGTGAGTGCGCATGTGGAGGAACAGAAAAGAAGAGCAAAGAAGCATGTCACAGGCAAGAAGAAAGCAAAGTCCAGAGGGAATATTTGCTCAGCTACGAATCGGAAATTTTGGGAAGAGCAGGTCAACATTCATGGCCGAAGGGAGAGGAAGAAACAGTAGCATTCTAGAAGAAAGCAAGAACACGTTTAGCTAAGCATGGATAAAACGTGATGGAAAAAGACGAACCCGCACTTCGGGATGGACTTCAGGGAGCTCTTCCTCCATTTTTTTTTTTTGTTAAAAGGAGATTGACGGTGAATTATAGAGGGGGGAATTTCGGGAGAAAAAGAGAGGAGAGAAAAGGAGGATTCATTTGAATATACAGATACACGACGTGATTCACTCTCTCCTTTTTATAAAAACGGAATAAATCGGAGCAAAATAACAAAATCTCGCTTTGATTTGCAAGATTTAATGATCAAGATGGAAACTCGGAAAATACCATACAAAGTCCGTCTCGAATCACTATAAAAGAGAGCTACATTTTTTAGACGAGGGGAGAATTCGCTAAAAAATTTATCCCATTTTCTCGTCATTTTTCTTTTCCCTTGAGACAACCTGAGAGAAGTCAAAAGTGAAAAAGAGAATACATCGTCCATCTTCACTGCACCGCCGGTCTCTGGCTGCGCAATCTCCGCCACACCGCCTTCCGTCGTAAATTCTGTCTTTGCTGCTGTTCTCCCTCCTGAGCCCATTGTCGGTTGCAATGCCGTTGATGCGTTATTGCTTGATGAAATAATTTGAATTTGAAACTCCTCCCTCGGTCGACTTCAACGCAAAGCCCTCTTTCCTTAGGTGGTTTAGCTTTTTCTTTTTATTTATTTTGTTTATCTATTTAAGTTGTAATGTTGGACAATATTTGTGAATTTAGTATGAAGGAGAAAATTAATATAATTATTAATTTGATCAAGATGGGGCTTTTTAGTATTTAAAATTAATAATTATTTAATTTGGTCCGTAAGACTTTGGATTTTTTAATTATTTTTATTTCACCTTATTTTGATCCTTTATTTAGTGATTATATTAATTGTTTAGATTTAACCCTAATTTAACAATTATTCAGCTTAAAAAAAAACCAAAAAGAAACTAAAAAATCAAAAAACAAGGACATACACGAAGGTTTAATTAATCAAATTTTTAGGATTATATTTCTTTGCATTTTAGATAATATTTTTAGGAATTTTTAGATATTTAAAAAAAAAATAAGTTAGGATTAGACTTAAATAGCCCTTTTAGAGTCTTAGATATAATTGGTACATTTTCATATTCTCATCCTCTTTTTAAAATAAAATAAAAATAAAATATAGTTTTCTAAGACGGATTTTAAGTCAAATTAATCCCAAAAATGGATTAGAAAATTATTTTTAAATAGATTAAGTAGGGTTTTCTAAATTCAAATAAAAAATACAAAAATACAAAGACATGTTAATTAGTTCATAAATGATCATTTAATTAGAATTTGTTAGTAAAGCTAGGTCATAAGGTGCATAATAACTAGTTTGCATAATAGATTTAATTAGATTTGCATATTAATAGGATTAAGTCATTTAGTTTAGAAATGCATTTTTTAAAAAGAACTCCAATTTTTAAGAATTGATTGCTTGCTTTGTGTGATGCAATTTCTTTATTTGAAAAATAATGGATTTTGCATGACAGAGAAAACATTTTGAAAAATTAAAAAGAAATGGTACCGAAAGGGTATTAGAAAATTCTAGTGTAACCAAGTCCCGCATTCCCCTTAGTCTTCGGAGGAATAAAATAAATCTCCCTTTATTTTACTTAGGTGTCTAATCGACCTACCATAAACCGATTAGTGGCGACTCCTAATTAATAACATTTTGCATGTTAAATGTTTGAACCTTAAGTCGCGAGAATAAACACAACGGAGGAATCGTTAGATTCTTACTCCAACTTCATGGCCGTATGTACTCCCCTTGGATCCGATGGCCCTTATCTTTTCGGCGGGCGGACGGTAGAGATAAACAAGGGCACGGATCCGGGTTAGGTTAGATGGCTACACATATTGCTAGAGACAATGGCACATTCGAACAAAGAGAAGGAGAACCCATGAGTAACTAAAGATGATCACCTGTTTCCATCCGTCGACTGCATTTATCCTCATTGATCACTAGTCCATCTTCACTACCGCAATTATTGTCGTAAATTCTGTCTTGGCTGCTGTTCTAGTCAGCAATGCCGTCACCCACTGCCCGTGACGTTATTGCTTGATGAAATAATTTGAATTTGAAACACTTGCAACTCACACATCTCAAGGAAGTGAAGGAGACAAGATGGATTTATTTATTTATTTCACCTTATCAGAAACGATGACAATACTTGCTTTTAAATAAGCTTGTTATATGACTATTACACTCAAATGACTCATAAATATATTTATCATTCCAATGAGATAAATCTCGAGAATTTACGAAACATTAACTCAACTTAGAAACACAAACAATCAAGACATAGAAATACGAATCGACTCTTTAGAACAACATTACAATAAAGACTCTTCTTAACTCATGCACGTGTAGTGGAATTTGAATGGACACCAACATTAAACTTGCCCATCAATAAAACATTATGAATTTGGTTTCTAACATTGCTAATGTGAACTTTGGAGCTACCCTCCTACTCCGCTTCTATGGTGGTTTGAGCTCAAAGATTGTTGCATCATTACCGTTTTGAGCCGCATCATCTTTGCCATTCAAACTGCAGACCTTATGTACATCTAACTTCATGGACTAGGACGTCAATCGATAAGCTAAATCCAACACTTTCGCTCTTTTGATTTTCCATAGTTTCGTGTGTATGATTTTGTAATAGATGGGCTCAACAAGCTCAAGCCTATCTCTCCCAAGCCCCAACCCATTTTAATTTTCTTCAGCAGATTAAGTGAGACGTCTCCGATGAACAAAACAAGGAAAAACAGAGGGAGCTCATCCTGGGCAGAAGAAGAAGCGGAAAAGGAGAAAAGAGGAAAAACTTTAGCGCCTAGCCAATTCAGACTCCACGATTAGCCAAATCAACTACAAGTTGCAACACTTGGTGAGTATTCAAGCTGATCATTCATCTAATTGGAGTAAATTTCTGATTTAGGGCACGAGTTCAAACTTATGAGGACTCTAATGAACGATTGAGGAGCTATTAAGCTTAGATTTATATGGAAATGATAGATAAAGGCATTGTGGAGCTTTGGAGTTTGTAGAAATTCAATTCTGAAGTACAGTTTGATTGGAACAAAATTATGAAGTTTGCGTACAAGTTACACGTAATGGATAATACACGTAAGGAAAAGGATGCATGTGTGCTTTGAATGAGGTCACTCGCAAACGCATAGAAGTCATTTTGTCGATGATTAAATGTAATTTAGTCTAGTCATTTGTTAGAATTGTGTTACTCAGGTTTTCATATTGTTTTTCAATTAATTGATAGGAATGCAAGTGCAATAGTTTGAATAACCACCGTAGGTTGGTTTTTGGTTTTTTTAGGTAAATGATAGTATTTCTTCTTTGAGTTTATATATTCATGTTTCAAAAATGAAATAAATTAGTTATGTTATGAGTTAAGAACAAGCATATTCCTTGCATAAATTGGATTGAGCATTTACTACCATTTGCGTATTAGATGTGAAAATGTTATATTTTGATTATAGTCTAAATTGATTACTTGCAAATGGGTTTGCAAAGCCTTTTGGGAAAGACTCATGAGAAGTCTTTGATTTTAAATATGGTTTGTGAATGGTTATATACTGATTTGTGAACTGGTTTACGAAATGGACTTTGAAATAGTTTGGGAAATGTATTGTGATATATAAGATGTGATTTAATAGAGATTAATTAATGGACTTGACTATTGATATTTGAATTGTAATGGTGAAAAGTTGTGATCTAGTTATTAGACCTGAGTTGTAAGATGGTATTTTATTTTATTTGTGGATTTCTAGAGATTAAGCTTGATGGATTACGCTTAGTGTCTTTATAAACCTATTGAGGTGTGTGTGGGTATGTGCATACCAGTTTAGGATATTTTTGTGGACAGAGTCGCCAGCTAATAATAGGTGGAGACTTAACTAAGGAGAGAATCTTGGTCGCCTTTTTACAAGCATTATGCATGATCACGACTAGATACTTGAGCATGATATTGGTCAATGGAATGGACTATTTATTGGTGGATGAAGCCAAATCTTTTTAGGGGCTTTTTTGTCTTTTATATTAATTTTGCTTTTAGGTTAAAAGCTACGCCTTTATATTAGTGATAGTTAGATATTAACAGTTAGCCATCAAGGGGTTGAAAAGGAAAATAGAGAGAAAAGAAAAAGCGAGAAGAAAAAGTGAGTTTTTCTTTATGAGTGTACTCAACCTTTTTGTGCCTTGATCTTGACTGAAGATTATCACTATATTCCAAATTTCTTCAAAGTGCATTCATAGAGTGCCTTGTGCGAAAACGTAGCCCAGGTTTGGATGAACTTCAATAACACATTTTCTAGTGTGTTCTTTCGACTTTGCTCTTTATTATTATATTATGCTTGAGTGAATTGTTTGTGAATGTTATTTTTTGAAATTGACATGCTATTTCCTAACAACTAGTATCGTAGCCTAGGTTGGCTAATTGAGAACATAGAGGGTTTTTTTTTTTTTTTTTTGGTAACGTTTGAGTGAAAGCAAACAACATGACAAAAGATAAAATTAGAATCAACAAGTTCGATGGGCAGGATTTCGGAGGTGGAAACTCCAAATTGAGAACTATCTTTATTAGAAAGATCTCTATGCACCACTCAAGGGTTGGAAACCCAAGATCATGGAGGTGGATCTAGTAGTAAAATTGGGGTGGAAAATTGATCGAAAAGCATTAGGTGCAATTCATCTAGGGCTCACGAAAAAGAGAAGATACCACATTGCGAAAGCAAAAACTACAAAAGAAGCCATGGATATTCTAACGAATATTTATGAGAAGCCATCCACATCAAATATGGTATTCTTGTTGAAGAGATTGGTTAATATGAAGTTATTTGTGGCATAACTTATCAATAGTTTCACATAAGTCATAGATTAGTTGGAATTCACAAGCATAATGAGGATATGAAGTTTCAAGCATTGTTATTTTTATGTTCCCTTCTAGAAAGCTACAATACCATAGTGCAAGGAATTTCATGCACCATGAAGGATGATTTGACTTTAGATGGATGAAGAGATGCCAAAGAAAGTCTCAAGTGGAGATAATTTGTTGGCATCTACATCTTTTTCCCAATGACCAATGTCATTTTCAGTCACACATCCACATCATGATGCAGCAATTCCATGATTCAATTTAAAAACACGTTGACGTCAGTACAATCCAGGGACTCAACCATCAATCGAATAAATCCTTAGTCATTTCTTATCCTTGAGAGTAATATAAACTCACTAGTGCTGATATTAGATGAACTGTAAAAAGAATCTCATATTCTAGGCCCTAAATTAGCCTTAAAAGGTGTTCTGCGCGCCTTTAGAAATGACATTTGTTATCTAGGTAAATAGGTTTAAAAAATTATGAAACTTTAGTATAAGGTAGACAAGACCTAGAGGGACATTTTTCAGCGAAGGACCCAAAGTCCAATTCAGCTCATATAGTTCTAAATAACTTTCATGAAGGATGCATGTTAAGATTCTTTGACTGAAAATTTGTGGAAAATGGAAAGCAAAAAGAGGTTGGTTCAATGACCTCAAAAATAGATTTCTAATCATGTAGTTTTCAAATGTATTTTTGTCGTATGAAGTCCTAAAATTTGGATATTAAAGTATGTTAGCAAACGGCCAAAAATGGACAATTTTCATGAAGAATGCCCCTAAAATTCACATCATATAAATCAATACAAAATTAGCAAAAGTTCAAGGTTGGGCTAAATCGAATCTGTCCTCAATCTCGGCACTAATTTCACCCAGAAATTCAACTACCAGCCCCGTACGTGGTAAATATTAACCATCCATGTTCCTACGACCTAACCACAAGCTCGACTACTTTGAACTCGACAATGTAGCTAGGTAACATAATTGAAACTTTTGATAAAATGAGGATCTAAACAACGTTCATGAATTTCACCCAAAAAAAAAAAAAAAAAAAAAACAATGTTCATGAATTTCTAGGAAACCATCCTCATCACACGTAATTAGTTGACATAGGATAGAACGGGAGATATCTACTTGCCTTGGGTCCTTGTGGATTGTGGTGGCGGTTCGGCAGGATGATGGGGTGGTTGATGGTGGCGACGTGCGTGGCTGCAACGGAAAGGGAAGCTGCTAGTGGTCGCAAGTTGCAGTGGTGCGCTAGACAAAGGCTTGGGGGAGAGAGCATGACCGTGAACTGAGGAGGGGCAGTCTTCGCTAGCTTCAGCTTGCTAGCATAGACATGCAAAGGGCAACTGAAGATGAGTGTGAGGTTAACTGGGGCATCACAACAGAAGAGAAAGAGGGAGGGGGCATGTAGGGTCTGAAGAGGGATTAAGGAAGCAGCTTCCGCTCCGAGCGAGGATGGGTAGAGTTTTTATTATACTCTATTTCTACCTTTTCGCTGTTGTTTTGGAGTTGGGCAGCACCGTTGCTCGAGTTGGTCGTCGTGATTGACTTGAGCGGCATTGCTGCTGGTGGCAAGTGGAAGAAGGGCCAACCGGTCAACCGTGTCTTGTAGGGTTGCGGCCAGGTGGTAGCATGTAGAGGTGCTGAGTTGGCAAGCTGGCATGGCATTGTTGTGGCAGTGTGGTGGTGGTTTGCCAGTGCCGAAACTACTAAGTGTTGGAGAAAACTTCCTTGTGTGTTTTGAAGATGACAAAATGTTTCCATCAGTCTAGTCTGAAGACTTGCAGACTCTTTAGTCAAAGTCTGAAGATCGCCGAACCGCCAGACTCAAGATTTAAGGTCTATCCTCATTGACAGTTTCTAGACCGTCGAAGAAGACTTATCAATAACTGAGTATCTTATTAAGGATTTGTAACTATCAATTGAAGAAGATCTCTTGGCTGGAGATAGCATCTTGGAATCTGTTATTCGTTTTGATTTCAATTCGGGTAATTTAGATCCGTTGATTGGCGAAGCATACTTGGAAGGTTCTACTTATGGAAACCTAGATCCTGATTGTATGGGTGAGCATGATTGATGGGCTATCGTCATATTCTTTAAATAACTCGAAATCTCCCTAATTGATTCTGTCCAACGGGTAGATTGGAAGAACTCCTTTAGTAAGTGCCAACGGGTATGAAGGCATGGAGGAGTATATAAGGAAGATGTTCTAGTTGTTCGAGTGTGTGCGCAATAGAAGAATTCCAAAGTCTGACGCTCCTTGTTCTTTGTCAATTCAATTGTTGAGCGAAAACTTGTACTTAAAAGAGCGTTTATACTTTTGTGAGACCTTGAGAAAGTGTAGCAGAGTCTCTACATTGTGGAATCAAGGAAGAGCAATACTGTAACAACTCTTTTGATTCTTAGTGAAATCTAGCCGGTGGGCTATCAGTGCGGAAGAGTGGACGTAGGCTTGGATCAAGCCGAACCACTATAGACCTTGTGTCTTTACTCTCTTTCCTAAGCTCTTTTACTTTGATTGTATTTTTATTTGATTATTAGAGTCTAAATTCCTTTTCATAATCTATTGCTAAACAGAGTCGGTTTAAAGGCAAAATTGTACTATTTACTCTGCAAAATTTGTTTTCACACCTATTCATCCCCACTAAGTGCTCATACTAGCTTTCACAATTGGTATCAGAGCCTGTGTACTCATTTAAGTTGAAGTGTTTTTACTTCAGAGTTAAAGATCCATGGCTAATATGTTGGCTCTAAGTCTGGTTGAAGGACAAAGCAACACCAAACTGCCTTATTTTGATGGAAAGGAATACAGCATATGGAAAAACAAGATGAAAGCATTCCTAAGATTAAAAGATCACCTGGAATGAAATGTGGTAGACAAATGAATCATTCCTAAAGCTGCAATAGTCTTAGAGAGAGGAAAAGAAGCTGTTGAGTCCAATGAAATGACTCAAGAAGAGATAATCAAGAGACAAGCTCTTGATGCAAAAGCAATTTATTCCTTATATTGTGCATTATCTCCTACTAAATATAACATAATATCTTCTTGTGAAACAGCTAAAGAAGTTTAGGATAGATTGCACATCACCTATGAAGGAACCGATTGAGTGAAGGAAACTAGAATTAATATTCTGCTCGGTCAATATGAAGCATTCAAGATGAAACAAGGAGAATCTATCACCGACATGTTTAGTCATTTTATAAAAATCGTGAATGGTCTTGAGTATCAAGGTCAACCAATCTCTGGACCCATGAAGGTCAACAAGTTACTGCGTGGGCTTTCCAAAGATTGGAACCACATAAAGATCTCAATAAGGGAGACACAAAGGATCATGCCACTATCGTTGACGAATTGGTTGGCACCCTTCGGTCTTATGAAGTGGAGCAAATCAATGAAAATGAAGATCCCAAAGGTAAGAAATCCATTGCATTGAAATCTAATAATGATTCTGATGTCACAGATTCTGAAGACGATATGGACGATGAAGAGCTTGCTCTCATGATAAGAAGATTCAGAAAACTAAATAGAAAGGGAAGAAGATTCAATCCGAATAAACAAAGTTCTCAAAAGCTACAAAATAAAACAGTTGAGGATGATGAATCCAACAAGGATGTAATTTTCTTTGAATGTAAGAAAAAAGGACACATCAGACCCAACTGTCTCTCTGCTAAAGAGAAAGAAAGGAAAAGTTGAGAAATATCGAAAAGCACTTAAAGCAGAAACTTGGAGTGATATCGAGTGTGAAGAAAGTGATGATAATTATGCCAATATTTGTCTCATGGCACACTCAGAATTAGAGTCAGACTCTGAGATAGACTCAGACTCAGACAGTGAAATCGAGGTAAGTAATTTAAAAATTCCTACTAAAGTCTCCACATATATTGATGAATTGTGTCTTAGTCTCAAAATCTCTCTCAAGAGGATTTCCAAATTTAAAAGGAAAAATTCTGCACTAAAGCAACGGAAATTGTTTGGAAAGAAAAGATCGGAAGTTTAGACAAAAATGTTATTACTTTGAAAGAAAATGCAGACAATCTTTCAAAAGAAAATGCATTTTTGAAAAATGATATCTTAAGTATTTCTAAAAGATTTTCTATAGGATTTGAGAAATTAGAAAATATTCGTTCAGCGCAAAGACCCCACTTCAACAAAATCAGGTTTGGGAATGATTGCTTGAAACCATTCCTTTAATTGATTTTCCTAAGGTAAAGGAAAGAATTAAATAAAGACCTACAAAAGATTCTTACAAAAATCATTTCCAAAAAGTTTTTGTAAAACCTGTAGGCCGTAGTGCTTTTAAATGTTCTAAGTGTAACAGCTTAGAACATTTTGAGAAAGAATGTCCTATGATTTGGAAACCTGTGAGGAAGGTTTGGCCAAAGACTGTATATCACACTAACTCCACTGGACCTAAGAAAATATGGGTACCAAAGAAAGCTTGAGTTTCTTTTTTAAATGCAGGTCACTATCAAGAAAAAGGTTAAATGGTACTTGGATAGTGGATGGTCGAGACATATGACAGAAGACTCAAATTGTTTCATAAAGCTTGTGCAAGTTAATGGTGGAAAAGTTTCTTTTGGAGGAAATAGCAAAGGCAGAATTGTGGGATTCAAAACTGTAAATATTGGAAGTCTCACGATCAGTAACGTTTCCTTAGTAGAATGACTCAACTACAACTTGCTGAGTATTAGCCAGCTGTGCGACACCGGTTTCAAAATCAACTTTCAAGAAGAATATGCTCAGGAACCAGTAAAGACTCCTCTCAGACTTTTACAAGGCGAAGACATGGGAATATCTATCTCTTGGATATTAAACTAGAAAAATCCCAATGTCTAATCTCAATTCAAGAGGAAGCGAATCTATGATACAGAAAACTTGGGCACATCAACATGAAGCAAATAGCCAAAATCTCAGCAAAGAAACTTGTTCGTGGACTATCCAATCTGACATACCAAAAGTCTAATCTATGTACACCATGCGTATTGGGAAAACAGGTAAGAAATTCATTAAAACCAATAAATCAAGTGTCCACTAATCGTCTACTTCAACTCTTGCATATGGATCTCTTTGGACGGACCAGAACTCAAAGCATTGGAGATAAGAAATATCGCCTAGTAATTGTGGATAATTATTCACGATTCACTTGGGTATATTTCCTGGCAAGTAAGTCTGAAACCTTTTCTTATTTTAAAAAATTTGCTAAGAAAGTTCAAAATGAGAAATGGTATGTTATTTCAAGTATACGAACAGACCATAGAGGTGAATTTGAAAATCAAGACTTTGCTAAATTCTGTGATGAATCTGGTTTTCAGTATGTATTCTCCTCACCTTATACTCTAGAGCAGAATGGAGTTGTGGAAATAGAGAATAGATCGTTACAAGAAATGGCTAGAACTCTTCTAATTGAAAGTAACATTTTTTCTCGTTTTTGGGCCAAAGCAGTTTCTACGGCATATGCTATATTATTGATAGAGTCTTCTTAAGGCCTATTATGGAGAAACCTCCCTATGAATTGTTCAAAGAAAAGAAGCCAATTGTTTCCTATTTTCATGTGTTTGGATGCAAATGTTTTATATTGAAAAATGCAAATGATCGAATTGGTAAGTTTGAAGAAAAATCAGACGAATGCATTTTCCTTGGATATTCAACCACAAGTAAAGCCTACAGAGTATACAACAAAAAGACTCAAATTGTGGAGGAATCGATGAATGTCAAATTTCAAGACTTTATGCAAAATCAATCGATTCAGACTCAACTTGAAGAACCCGAACCTGCTCTAGACTCTACAAAGTCTAAATCTCCAGAAGCAGCTCAAACTTCAAAAGACCAGCAACAAATGATCGTTGAAGAATCAAATGAAGAAAATGATCAATAGTCTGACAAATCAACCAGCAACTGGAAGCACAAGTCTAGTCATCCTAAAGAACTCATTATTGGTGACATTAATGAGGGAATTCATACAAGATCCAAAAGGCATGAAGAGTCTAGTCTATGTGGTTCTTATTTCTGAAATAGAACCCCAAGAGTATAGAAGAAGCTTTAACTGATGAAAGCTGGATTGAAGTTATGCAAGAAGAACTTAGGCAATTCAATATCAATGATGTCTGGGAGTTGACTCCTAAACCGAAAGGTAAATCTATCATTGAGCTAAATGGGTTTTCAGGAACAAGATGACCGAGAAAGGAAAAGTCGTAAGGAACAAAGCAAGACTCGTGGCCAAAGGATATACACAAGAAGAAGGGATAGACTATGATGAGACTTACACACCAGTAGCAAGGTTAAAAGCAATTAGATTATTACTTGCTTTTGCTTGTTATAAGAATTTCAAGTTATTCCAAATGGACGTCAAAAGCGCTTTCCTAAATAGATTTATCCAAGAGGAAGTTTATGTGGAACAACCTCTTGGTTTTGAAGACCCAAGGAAACCAGACTCTGTATTCAGACTAAAAAATGCGCTATATGGTTTAAAGTAAGCACCTCGAGCTTGGTACGACAGACTAAATAAGTTTTTAATCCAAAATGGCTTTATTAATGGTAAAGTAGATACTACACTGTTTATCAAAAGAGAAAGCAAAAACTTCTTGTTTGCTCAAATTTATGTTGATGATATTATTTTTGGATCTCCTAATGAGAATCTGTGCAAGAAATTTTCTAAGACTATGCCGGATGAGTTTGAAATGAGCATGATGGGTGAACTATCCTTTTTTCTTGGACTTCAAGTAAAACAATTGAATAAAGGAATTTTCATTTACCAAAAAAAATATGCTAAAGATCTTGTTAAAAAGTTTGGCTTGGACAATTGCAAAAAGACAGAGATACCAATGTCAAGTTCCTTGAAGCTGGACAAAGATGAAGGAGGAAAAAAGTTGACCAAAAGCTATACAAGAGTATCAATGGTTCACTTCTTTATCTTACTGCTTCTAGACCTGACATTCTATTTAGTGTTTGTATTTGTGCCAGATTTCAATCAAATCCCAAAGAATCTCACTTAAATGATACAAAACGCATCATCAAATACGTTACATCTACTTCTAATCTCGGTCTCTAGTATCCTAAAGAATGAGACTTTACTCTTCTTGGATATTCAAACACAGACCTAGCGGGATGCAGAGTTGATAGGAAGAGCACCTCGGGCACTTGTCAATTGCTTGGGAACAAGACAATATCTTGGTTTTCGAGGAAGCAAAGTACTGTAGCTCTTTCTACAGTAGAAGCATAATATATGGCTCTTGGAAGTTGTTGTTCACAAATTCTGTGGATAAAACAACAGCTAAGAGACTTTGGGATTGAAGATTCGTGCACTGAGACCAAATGTGACAACACCAGCGCAATCAATCTCACTAAGAATCCAATTCTTCATTCAAGAGCAAAGCATATAGAGATTCGATATCATTTCATTAAAGATCATGTGCAAAATGGAGAAATCTCGATTCAATTCATTGACTCAAAGAATCAACTAGCAAACATCTTCACAAAGCCTTTGAAGAAAAGTCAATTTGAGCTTATTCGTTCCAGACTCAATATCTTAAAGTCTGAAGAAGTTCAGACTCAGGGATAAAAGTCTAATGATACTCAGACTCAGAAGATGAAGATCAACAATTGTAAGTTATTTCGTTTTTAAATTTATCTCTTAGATAAAATCTCGAAAGGGTATGATTATCTATTAATCTGTAATTGATTGATCTCGAAAAGGTACAATCATCTTCCCCAGTTTTCATGATTATTGCAATCATTCCTTTTCGAAAATGGAGTTATTTTTAAAAGACAGTTATCTATTTTTTCAGAAAGGCAGTTATTTTTGAAAATGAATTTTCTATTTTTTTTCTTTTTACGTCGTTCCGTATGCCTCTTTTCGACTACTTTATATACTGTTCGTCTTCCTCACAAACCCTAAAAGTACAGACCTTTGTTTTTTTACTCTCTAGTTTAATCTTCAAAGTTCTCACATTTGTTTTGCGAATCGAGTTTGGAATCTCTCAAAAACTATGAGAATGGCATCCCAACGAAAGTCTTCAAGGATCGCGAACAGAGGACCACAACAAATGTGTGGGGGTCCTACACATTTTGACCTCACCAAGGAAGAAGAATCCCCAAGACAGTAGCAGAGCCCACAACATTCTCAACATCGTCAATCTCCTAAGCTAGAACTCAAGGTAGTGATCGTAGAGCAGAGGAAGAAATCATTGAAGGCGTAGAACCCGTAAGATCTCAAAAGCCCGCTTTTATCTTTAAGCTTTACTCTGCTTTGAAGAGGGGAGGGACTCCCTTGAAATATATCGATGAATTTTTGAAAGATAAAGGTTATCGAAATGAAACCCACTTTTTACGGACAATGGAATGATTGGAGATTACTCCTGCGGGGTTGGCAGATCAAGCATTTGCGAAATCGACTTTACTCTAAGTTGCTAAAAAGAGGGGTGATCAATCCGAGAAGTGTAGACTTTGATTTTCTTGATTCTGTGAATGTGAAGTTGCGAGAGAAATTCACTAAACTTCAGCTTGAGCAATTTTGTTCTGAGACGACTGAGGCATATCCAAAACTTACTGCTTACTTCTATTCTAATCTCAGTTTCTTGGATGCGAATAGATTTTCGTTTAGTATTTGAGATCAGGACTATTTTGTTGACATTGACACATTGGCAGATGTGATTGGAGTAGAGCGAGGGGCTTTCCAATTGATTAGTGTGTCTGTTGGTCGTGCGACGGTGGAGCTTGTTCGGGATGGAATGGCTAAAGGAAGAATATTGTACTTGAGGATGAATGCCTATAATATTTTGCTTCACAAGATCGTGATCAATTGCCTCAGACCTAAGTCAACCTCGAAGACAAACGTCTCTAACTCAGAAGCAAAGTTGATGTATGCCATCAACACTGGCAAGAAATTCTCTCTACCTCACACAATCATGTTTCACATGTACATAACGATAGCGAAAGACAGAGGGCAACTTCCTTACTCAGGGCTTGTTACAAAGCTTTTCAAATGTTTCAATATTCAGCCTCCCAAGATTTTATGTGTTCGATCATGTGATCAAATGGTAGTGGGACTGAAAATTGTTTCCAAAATGTGTTTGAAAGAGCTGGACAAGGCTTTGGAGCGATTGAAAGAGAAAACCCCTGTCAAGTTTCACCAAGGTTCTTTAGTTGCTAAACGGAAAGGGAAGGAGCCCATGACAGCTCCATCCAAGAAAAGAAGAGCACTCGTTCTGGAGGATGAAGAGGATGAGGATGATATTACCATTTATGCTCTTGCACTGAGAAATCTTCAAAGTGCTATTCCAGAGAGTGTGGAGAGAGAGGATCAAGACAGAGAAGAAGAAGAAGAAGAAGAAGAAGAAGAAGAAGAAAGAAAGAAAGAAAGAAGTGGAGAGAGAGAATCAATGCGAAAAGAAGCAAAGGAAGAAAGGATTGCAAAAGAAGAAAAAGAAGAAGGCAAGAGGTGAACGGGTAGAAACAGAGCATGAAGAGTACTTCTCACCTCCTAGGGCATTGAAACATGGGGAGTTGCTGAGGAAAGAGGTACATCTCCAATTGCTGCTACTAGTGAAGGTGTTAGTTGTTCACCTGCAGATCCAGAAGACATCTATGCCTCTCAATTCCAAGAGGAAAGTCATGAGGTTTCATCATCAAATCTGAATGATCATGCTGGCTTACCATCATCTGCAAATACTCCTACTAATCATGCAGAGGCCAATACTCAACTGATAATTCAGGAGACCTTCGGAGAGTGCTTGATGTTCTTATGGAGATGTGAGGCCAGATTTATGCTCTGGGATGCGAAGTTCAGAACTTGCAGAATGCAGGTCAAGCCTCTTCAGTTTCCTTGCATGATCAAGTTAATGCCCTTGCTCTTCAAGTTCAAGCAAATGCCAATGGTGAAGATGTGGCTCAACTGAAGGAGGATTTGAAAAAGCTAGAAGGATTTATCCAGTCAATGGGAGATTTCCAACTCATTCGTGTTCCTAGGCAACCATGATTCCATTATCTTTTTTATCTCTACCTTTTTCATGCTAACAAAAAGGGGGAGAGATGGTGCAGATTTGAAACTTGAAACTTGACTTGACTTTCATTTGACTTTACTTTTTGAATGACTTTTTACTTTTATTTGGTTGTTTGGTTGTGAATGACTATATTTGGATTTGGATTTGGATTGTTTGATCGTTTGTTTATTTTAAGCACTATTGGTATTTCATGGCAAAGATAGTTGTTTATTTACAGGACTAACTTTTTCCAATGAATGCAGATCCAATGCTGTCTTTACTAAGTCAATTATCTTTGTGAGATATCCATGTTTGCGTGAGTACTATTTTGCAGGTCAAAAATATCCAAATCTGCAGAAAGTTTTGTCACCATAAAAAAGAGGGAGATTGTTGGAAAAAACTTCCTTGTGTGTTTTGAAGATGATAAAACGTTTCCATCAGTCTAGTCTGAAAACTTGCAGACTCTTTAGTCAAAGTCTGAAGATCGCCGAACCGCCAGACTCAAGATTCAAGGTCTATCCTCATTGACACTTTCTAGACCGTCGAAGAAGACTTATCCAGAACTGAGTATCTTGTTAAGGATTTGATTCTATTGACCGAAGAAGATCTCTCGACTGGAGATAGCATCTTGAAATCTATTATTCAATTTGATTTCAATTCGGGTAATTTAGATCCGTTGATTGGTGAAGCATACTTGGAAGGTTTTACTTATGGAAACCTGGATCCTGATTGTATGGGAGAGCATGATTGATGGGCTATCGTCATATTCCTTAAATAACTCGAAATCTCCCTAATTGATTCTGTCCAATGGGTAGATTGGAAGAACTCCTTTGGTAAGTGCCAACGGGTATGAAGGCATGGAGGAATATATAAGAAAGATGTTCTAGTTGTTTGAGTGTGCGCACAATAGAAGAATTCCAAAGTCTGAAGCTCCTTGTTCTTTGTCAATTTGATTGTTAAGCAAAAACTTGTACTCAAAAGAGCGTTTATACTTCTGTGAGACCTTGAGGAAGTGTAGCAGAGTCTCTACACTATGGAATCAAGGAAGAGCAATACTGTAACAACTTTTTTGATTCTTGGTGAAATCCAACCGGTGGGCTGTTAGTGCGGAAGAATGGACGTAGGCTTGGATCAAGCCGAACCCCTATAAGCCTTGTGTCTTTATTCTCTTCCCTAAGCTCTTTTACTTTAATCGTATTTTTATTTGATTATTAGAGTCTAAATTCCTTTTCATAATCTATTGCTAAACAGAGTCGGTTTAAAAGCAAAATTATACTCTTTACTCTGCAAAATTTGTTTTCGCACCTATTCACCCCCTCTAGGTGCTCGTACTAGCTTTCACACTAAGGTGAGGCACAATGGATCTGGTGTTGAAATTCAATAGTGAGCTTGGCAATTACGAGGTGACGGTAGGACCTAGTGGTTTGTTTTAATGGCGGTTTAAGACACGACACTAAGTGAGGGAGTGGTGGTGGTGCGTTGCGATGATGTCAACTTGACAGACCGAGGCGTCTTGATGGTGCCGTAGGGGAGCTTACTTGTACCGCATGATTCGTCAAGTATTTGAGGCTTGTTATTTTGTCGAGCGAAATTTTGGATGCCACACTCCCCATCCCTATGACTATGCATCACCACAAAATTGACAATTTTTTTATGCAACTTCCAATTTTCATTAAAAAAAAAAAAAATGTGCAGTGAGGCACAAATAATTTGGGTTTTGAATGGAACTTCATGTATCAGTCGTGAGAATGATTCTAAATTAAAGAAAAATATCATCTTAAACAAGAAACTTGACCAAGGAGGTATGGTAGCAACCTTTGGATGTGGAGAGTGGGAGATAACCTTAGAGACAAGAGTTGTAGCGAAGGGAAATCATACAAGTATACTTTACCTTCTCCAATGAGACAATATTAGTGATATGGTTGTAAGTACAGTGGCTATAGGTAATTTGTCTACTCTTTGGCATTATCGTTTGGGACATCTTGATGAAGTGTGTAAAGCAATTAAATTCAAGGAAATTACTTCTAGGTTTGCCAAAAGTTGAGTTGGATTTCTATGAGAATTGCATATATATATATAATATATATAAAACAAAGGACGGCAGTCGATTTTCAATTGAATGGGTGACAAAATAAAGGTCGAAAGTTAGAGTTAGTTCATACTAATGTGTGGGGCAAACACAACAACTCTCTTATGGTGGTAAGAAATATTTTGTCATCTTCATTGATGATGCAATAAGGAAGACCTGGGTCTATACTCTCAGAGGAAATTCAAAAGTATTCGGGATGTTCAAAATGTGGAAGACCACGATAGAAAAAGAGAGAGTTCAAACAATCAAAACTTTGAAGTTTGATCAAAGTGGTAAATACATAAGCAAGGAATTTGCAGAATACTTGAGCTAAGAAGGCATATAGCAGTTGAAGACTATTCCTAGAAACCCTCAAGAAAATGATGTAGCTAAGAGGATAAACAGAACCCTTCTATAAAATGTGAGATGCATGAGGCTACGCATGCGTCTCTTGCTACACTTATAAGCTATTACAGTTAATGTGGCTGTTTACATTATCAACCGGAGTCCATCTAGTGCGTTGGATGGAGAGATACTGCAAGTGCAGTGGTCAAGTAAAAAAGTTAATTATTCATATCTACTAGTATCTTGTTGCATTGCATATGATCTGATTAATACAGAAGATAGGAAGAAGCTTGATGCTAAGTCCTAGAAGTACGTCTTTATTAGATATGGTGATGATGAGTATGGATATAGGCTTAGGGATTATGAAAATAACAAAGTCATCCGCTGACGGAATGTGGTATTCCACGAAAAAAAAAAACGTACAAGGATTGTTAGATAGAGCATGAGAAGGTAGTAGAACTAGAATATCTTGAGTTGGACACAATGTACGTGAAGATGATTCCAGAAAATTAGAGTGCACTTGAGGGAGAGGTTAAATATGAGCCTATTATCAATAAGGAGGTAGTTTAAGAGGAACATAGTGACTTGGAGTAGACTAACAACCTTGAAGAACTTGTCTTGAGGAAGTCTGCACGTGTGAGAAAGTCGAAGGTAATTTTGATCCACTAGCAAATATTATTATGATCCATGTCTTATATATAGATTTAGGAGAGTGTGAGACTTTTGATGAGGCAAAAAAAAAAAACATCACACATGTAGTGGGAGCATGCTATGAAAGAAAAGGTGGGCTCGTTACTTCAGAACAAAACTTGGGAGTTGACCAAGTTGCCTAAAAGTAACAAGGCCTTATTAAACAATTGATATTAAACAAGTGAGTGTATAGGATTAAAAATGAAGCAAGTAAAGGTATCAGATACAAGGCGAGACATGTGGTCAAAAACTTTTCTAAAAATAATGGATTGACTACACCAAGATATTTTCACCAATAGTTAAAATGACATCAATCAAAGTTCTACTGAGTATAGTTGTAGTGGAGGATCTGCATCTTGAGCGGTTAGATGTAAAAACAACATTTTTACATGGTGACCTAGATGTAGACTTATATGGCGCAATCTAATGGTTTTGAAGTCAAAGATAATGAGAACATGGTATGTTGCTTGAAGAAAAACTTGTATAGCTTGAAACAAGCTTTGCAGCAATGGTATTTAATTGATGGTTTTATGGAAGAAAATGGATTTGCTCATTGTGAGGTTGACCATTGTGTTTATTTCCGCAAATATGATGATGGTGATATTGTGTATCTCTCTTTATATGTAAATGACGTGTTAATTTTCAATTGATGGTCCATGAACTTTTGGTACTTATTCGATATAGTCCCTAAACTATATAAAAATGTTCAATGTAACTATTAATCAAAATTCTATATGATACACAAATTATGTAATTTGTATATTTGGTTGTAATTATCTTGTGGTGCAAGGAAAAGTTACTCCCTCGTACACAATGTTTATGTCACATTCACATATAATGAGCGATTCGAAAGGTCCGCATTTGTCAATTGCTTATGACATTGAAAGACTAAGCAAGCCAGACGCCTTGCAATTAGAAAGAAGACGTATGCCTCGGATTGATTAAATCATAGGGACCGGATGGACGGGAAGAAAACACACGAGGAACATAAGGTTTTAATTCAATAGGACAAACAACAACAATCGACAGTGCTGATGAGGCACGTTAACAATACTAATAAAAGAAGAACAAGAAGCATCAAAGGAGGTTAAGATGGTGAGGGGTCAACAGCCTGAAGACAGTGGGAGCGTGGGACTCAATGAAGGCCACCTGAGACCTAGAGAGGTGAAGGTAGACCACCCAATCCCCGTTGGAGAGCGGGCTGGGCATGGGCATAACGTACCCCGCTTTGCCTCCCCATGGGAAGTGGTAGGACCCCAGCATTGGCTTCCCCCACCCGAAGTCCATCTCGGTCACCGGGAACCTTTGTCCAGATGACACCACGAGTGCTGTCGACCCTTCCTCCTCCTCCTCGCTACCAGGCTTGCAGAATATCCTTGCCAATGCTGGCACTGGCCGGTGTCCTTCCACCCAATCTATCAGGTCCAGAAAGTGCTCCTTCTTTGCTGCACTCTCCACAAACTCGTGCACCACATCCGCCACCCAGCTCAGCGGCTTCTCCACCACCTCCCTCGCCCTCTTCTCTCCGAATGGCACCGACAGCACGTTCCCAAAGTAGGATGACATGGGTGTGGGCTTGTCGTCCTTGCCCTGACTCATCAACCTACACCTGCCGTCCACCACGATCCCCATCCTTGACATTGTCTTGTTGTCATCATTATCGGCAACCAAGGAGGATTCAGCCACCATCCTCCAAAGGAAAGCGCTGAATGATTCCAACTTAGTCCTCTTGCTTCCATTGGAGCAGGCACTCTGCTGCAACTCACTTAGCTTGGCAGCGGTCACATAGTACAGGCGGCTTAACAGGTGGTCGTCGTCCCTCAATGTCATTGTCTCACATTGCTCATCCACCTGCAGCTTGTGTTTGGGGGGTGGGGGCAATGCGGAGACTGGGATGTACATGCGATCTAGAGAGGGGTCAAAGCAGAGTGGATGCCTTGGGTTGAGAAGAGAACGACGAAAGGAAGGAGGTAGGGAAATGGGTGCAGCGGAGCGAGCCGTTTCTGCCCAAAACACCATGAACATATTGATCGAGTAGGCGTCAGCTATCCGATGGTCAAACGTACATGCCACCACTATTCCTCCACACTTTAGCTCCGTTGCCTAAATGTTTTCCATCAAATGAAAAGCTTATGTCTCAATGAATAGAACCAATCCTAACGCAGAAACTGTATAAAAAAACGTATGCCTTGGTGAGATTTAAGATTACTTCTACATGCTCTAGACATAACTTTGGCAGCTTACGCCGAGAAGTTATCAAATGACATATTGACCATATAGAACAATATTATTTCAATAAATAATTATATATGTCCGAACATGGATATGCATGATTAACGATGGAAACAAACTTGGTCTTTATCATAGAGACTGCGAAAATGGTGATATCCATTATCCAATTACTTCATATGAGACTTACTAAAGAGAGGAGAGATTATTTAAGAGTCTTAGTATGTATTTGGTAACCATTCTATTTCCAGAAACAATTTGTACTTGAAAATAGTTTTTTCTGATTCTGCTCTCCCTGAACAAGTTTCTAAGTATTAGCCCCCTCTTTTCATTTGGGTTACCATGACGCCCTTGCACTCCTATTGACATTTCCTAATGTCACCAGAAGTGAAAGTCCTTATGTTGGTGTCGGGTCCCCCCTGCCCCCCCCCCTCTTTTGTGTAGTTTCGTTTTGGGTTAAAGTTAATACATGCTTTACTTTTACCCAAAAAAGAAAAAAAAAAAAAAACAAGTTTCCAACTATACGATCCTCAAATTTTTTATGAAGTAAAATTTCTTTCAATTTTTCAATAATTTTATGAGATTTTTCTTCTTCTTTTTTCCTTTCTTCTTCTTTCTCCTCTAGCTAATCAGTGGGCCACGGCGATGGTTAGTAACCAACCAAAGACAAGAGCTAGCGACCTCGTTAGCCCCTGGGGAGGTCGGCCTCACCTAGCTACCAGCAAGGCTCGACCTCACCCAATCAAGGCAAGGCCAACCTTGCTGAGGGCTAGCGAGGTCACTAGGCCTCATCTTTGATTAGTCATCAGCCAGTCGCCGCCATTGCTGAGCCCTACAACTAGTTAGAGGAGGAAGAAGAAGAAAAGAAAAAAAAATTTGGTTTTATAAATTGTTCCCGAAAACAAAATAGTAAATTTTTTCAATTTCATATTTCTGTTTCAAATCTATTCCATGGTCACCGATTTTTTCTCGTAAATAGAAAAATTAGCTAATGTTATCAAATGATTTTTTTTTTTTGAAATAAAAGAATAAAAATAATCAAGGATTGGCCGATCATCTAATAAGACCTTAACATGTTTCCCATGAAGTCAAGGGTAAAAGAGAGATCCCACCTCTGCCACATATATTTGAATTCTTTTGTGCTTGAGGACACTGGGAACCCACGCCATGCCATTACGGTCTCAATAAATTAATGATTGCTTCTAAGGTCCACCTTTGCAAGAATTTTTCACTCATTCAATTCTGTCCATTAAAAAAAAAATGATATATTATTATCACTCATCTGTCATGCTATTATTATCTCGCTGTTCTCTATGGACTCAATGAGCCAATGTATAATCTCAATGATCACACAAGTAAATGAGAGAAACTCGTGCAAAGTGTGAGATTCTTTTTCCTTTCAATATTTATGCTCAATTTGTTTTGGGAAAAATATAATATTTCTGAAAAATATATTCCAAGAAATCACTTTCGAGGAAATGACAATATTTTATAGTGCTTAGCTAAAAAATGAAAATGAATTAGAAAATATTTTCTACCGTTTGATATGGAATTTGATTTTCTTGGAGAAAATTGATATATTTTCAATTATTTTTTCTATTCTTTTTTTATTTTTCCTCTTCCTCGACCAATCGCTGGCCATAGCGACAATTGGCTAGGCTCATGCTCTCCAAATTCCAGCAAGCTAGCCTTGGCTTGCCTGTGATGGGCTGTTGTCGTGGTGGTTGAGTAAGAAGAGAAAAGAAAAATAAAAAATAAAAAATAATAATTAATTAATTAAAAGTTTAATTTTTTTTTTTTATAAGAGCAAACGTTTCATTAACCAAGGACTCGAGTCCAAGTGCCAAAGACCTATGCCGATACATAGTCATATTTTGGAAAATGTTTTTCAACCTTTTAAGGAGGAAATCATTTTCCTGAATTTTAGTATAGGTTTTTTGTTAATTAGGAAAACATTTACCATTGGCTCATTTTCCTAAGCAAACCAAATGATGGAAAATGAGGAAAATGTTTCCTAGAAAATATTTTCCACGAAACAAATAGAACCTTAACATTAAATGTTTCTACATTGTTATGTTTTGTATGAGAAATCATTGATGTATTTATGCTCTATTTGTTTCACAGAAAATATAATATTTCTAGAAAATCTTTTCCAAAAAGTCATTTTCCAAGAAAATGATAACATTTTATGATGTAGAGTTAAAACTTGAAAATGAACTGGAAAATATTATTCACCATTTGGTATATAAAATCTAATTTGATTTTTCTAAGGAAAATTACTAATAAATTCAATATTTTAAATAATATTTTGAATTTATTTCTTTTCTTTCTTTATTATGTTTTCCCTTCTTCTTTAGCAAGGCTCAAGCTTACTAGATTTCGACAAGCTAGAGACTTGTTAGAGGTCATTGAGGCATTAACTCACCAAAGTCTAGCAAGCTCAAGCCAAAGTCTAGCAAGCTCAAGACTTGAGCTTGCCAGAATTCGGCGAGCTTAAGCTCGAGTCTTGTTGACCTCTGGTGAAGCTCAAGCTAGCTTATGGCCAATTGATGATTGTTGCCGTGACCCACAATTGGCCAAAATGAAGCCAAAAAAAAAAAATTATCAAAATTCAAATTTTTGAAATATTTTTATAAGAATAAACGTTTCATAAACAAGAACTCAAACTTGTTTGCCGAAGACCCACACCAATACCAAATCATATTTTGAAAAATGTTTTCTAATCTTTCAAAGAGGAAATCATTTTCCTGAATTTCTTGTTTGATTTTTTTTTTTTTTTGTCGGATTTAAGCATAGTTTTCCATTGACTCGTTTTCTTAAAAGAACTAAATGCTGGAAAATATTTTCCATGAAACAAACAAAGTCTTAATCATAGATTATGCTGTTAGGCGTGATCAAAGTCCAAGCATTATTTTTCTTTTTGAACAATGGTGAAGGGTATCCAAATCAATCAGTCAAATTCGCACGCCAAGTGATGTAAACAATTAGTTTATATTCAACACCTATTGAAAAAACTTCAATAGCGATGAATAAATCAATTTTGTGAACCGTTCTAAGTAAAGATGGAAGATTTGACTGATAGACTAGAGGCAGAAGATACACTATTTCGTTTGACGCTAGTTATGCATGATAACGTTCCTAGTCAGCAATATTATCTCTTGTATCTAATTTAAGATATTGTTGATATTGTTCCCGTATTTTCTCTGCTTGCCTTAAGCATCCTCAATCATCCCTAATTTAGGGCTCTTGTAATATCTTTATATATAGTCTGTACAAAAGAGATCATATGACAATATACAAAAACTACGATTTCTTCAATGCATAAATAAAAGATATAAGGGAAAGACTATAGATTTAGGTGAAATGAAGATGAAAATGGGCGCGGGTGCATATACGGTGATATGATCTCTTGAGATGGATAAACGATATATAGAGAGGCTGTATCTAATATCAATACCTGAACAGCAAGCACGCCTCGCTTCTTTGTGGGCACTAGTTTCCCTTCAACGGTGTCATCCGGATTATACAGGTTGAGATGGCAGAGTTCCACGTCGGCGAAAGCTTCGATGAAGTCGACCCCTTGATTGTTGCACAGGAGCTCAGGCTCACCGGCTGAGTTCTGCACCACCTCTCCGGCGAGAGCATAGTAGGAGACCAGAGCTTGGGCCAAGGCGGCTTTCAGAACACCAACCACGGACCCATATTCCAGCCTCTGTGACGCGGTGGTGGTTGGATTGGCGTAGCAGAAGAAGACGCCTACGTCGAGTGGAGGCAAGAGCAAGTCGAGGTTGGAGAGGGGCAGCCAATGCCCTTGCATGGGCAGTGGTGCCGCCACCACTTCTCTCTTGCCCGACTTCACCACGAACTCTCTGCCTGCACCTCCATCTGCATCCATTTTATGTACTCTGGTGCGAGTTTGAGAGGAAGGGAGAGAGAGAGAGAGAGGAGGAGGAGGAGGGACCGGTTTATAAGATTTATATTTAAATTCCTCCACAAGTCCTCCCGGTTGCTAGGGACTTATAAAACCAATTTGCGGTCACAATTGAACCGCTATCAATTTAGAACAACGACACCATCCGTTTAGCAAGGCCTTGTGGAAACTAGCATTTCTCTCCCATATAAATATGAATTCTTCGCGCTTCAGGTCAATGGGTGAACCCTGCTGTAATGTTACGGTGTCTCATCAAGTTAATTATCAATTCCAAGATCCTCCCTCGCAAGATTCTTCCATTCATTCAATTCCATCCACAATGGACAAAATGATAATCTCCTCCTTCATTTATATTATTATCACTTAAGCATCACACTATTGTTAAATTATTATATCAAAGTATTCAACGTAATCTTTTTTATTAATAATTGAAATTGTTAAAAATATGACCCAACAAGCCAACTTTATAGAAAGAGAGTGGTTTGGCCCTAAGTACAACTTTAAACTGCTTCGTCCGAGACTTCGTGCAAATCTCAGCATCTTTAGATGTTAAATAAGCAGTGGGTACACTAGCGTATGTGGCTCAAAAAGATATTATACCAATAAGAGAGGTAAAGCATGTAGGTCCCAGCACATAGAAATAAGGGACCCAATTTAACAGTCCACCACATTTGTCGAGGGTCGTAAACAGTTTCAGTTGTTGAAAACGACCAATGTTGATCAAAAGGTTTAAAAGTAAACCACGTGATTCATGACAAGCATAAAAATCATGTCAAGATTGTCTTATTGAAATGGAAGATTTCTTATTGGAATAAACAAAGAAATTGAAAAAAGCATGTGAAGAGTCAAAAGTTTGACCTGGTCCACCACGATTTGTGTTTCACGTGCAGAGAGTCTCGGCAGCCTTTTTTTTCTTCTTTTGTCTGCATCACCGAACAAGAAATCAGCGTGAATGTGTGCCCAAGGTCAAACCTTGGGCCCCACCAACTTTGATTCTTGACGTGCAGGGCTTCTTCGTGCAGGGGGACAGGGGACATCTTCGGCAGCTTCACTTCAAAGAGAAAAATTCCTTTTTTTAATTATTTCCTCCTTTGTGCAGCTTTAGCTTTAAGAAGTTCAACGAATCGCATTTTGTAAACACTCAAATTTGAGACATAATTTAACAGTTTCAGTTGTTGAAAACGACCAATGTTGATTCAAAGGTTAAAAGTAAACCATGGGATTCATGACAAGCATAAAAATTGTGTCAAGATTGTCTTATTGAAATGGAAGATTTCTTGTTGGAATAAACAAAGAAATTGAAAAAAGCATGTGAAGAGTCAAGCGCCCAATTTGTCATCTCGCATCTTTTTTCCTTTTTTTTTTTTTTTATTTAAACTAAGGGGGAGGGGGTTTAAGAGGATTCGTGACATTTGTTTTACTTAGAGCATATCTTTCGTATGGCAAGAACTAGGAAAATGTCCATTCTGTACCCAAAAAAAAAAAAAAAAAAAGGACAGAAGCTAGTCTCACATGCTTAACGTGTCGACTGGGGCTGCAAATTCAAAAACTTCAACAACCAACGTACGAGCTTCGAGCTGAAGACCGTGTGGTCCGACGCTCTCGATGGGTTTGATCCAAAGTGGTTCGAGTAGTTTCGGATTCAAGTTCTGGTACCTAGTCATATTTTATAATATGTTTTCCGAATTTTCAAAGAGAAAATCATTTTCCTTAATTTAAACTTCGGTAGGAAAATATTTTTCCTTTACTTGGAAAGCATTTTCTGTTGACTCATTTTTCTAAGCGAACCAATTACCAGAAAAATGAGTAAGATATTTTCCAAGAATTATATTTTCTAGGAAACAAACGGAGCTTAAAGAGATGGTATTGTCGCCTAGCACGAATTCCCCCCAGCCTGTACCAATTGCAAGTTTGGCATTTTAAATAAATCATTTAGACATACAATTTAACTTATTTTGGAGGTGTCACTGATCTATTTTGCTTAAGACGAGAAGCTCCAGTCAGCATAAGCAAGCTTGAACTTCTGAATTCGGTGGTCAAAGAATAGCTAAAAGGAGACATGAGGAAATGAAGGGCGTAATTAGTGACACGCAAAGCATATTTGCGCTTGGGCATTATGAGAAGCGTAGGTTGAGTAGGTATCAAACGAAGAGGCGTTTTTCTTAAGGAGGTGAACGAATGAACGGACAGGGAAGCACGCGATAGAGGGAGATAGAAAAGGGTGAGTGCGCATGTGGAGGAACAGAAAAGAAGAGCAAAGAAGCATGTGACAGGCAAGAAGAAAGCAAGGTCCGGAGGGAATATTTGCTTAGCTTCGAATCGGAAATTTTGGGAAGAGAAGGTGAACATTCACGGCCGAAGGGAGAGGAAGAAACAATAGCATTCTAGAAGAAAGCAAGAACACGTTTAGCTAAGCATGGAAAAAGACGAACGCGCATGTCGGGATGGACTTTGTGACATCCTGATTTTTAGGTTCTGATTTCGATTGGATAAGTCGGGCCTTTCATCAATGCAACTATAGTGTTTTTCTCTAAGATGATCACTCATAAGATAACTGACCTATCAAATGAAGCTGTTAAGAGATTTTAATGCAATAGACTTGAGAATTCGACCAGGAATCGATTGCTCGACCGTGCTAGTCTACAAAGGTCATTACGGTACAATTAAAAATCGATCAGAGACTGGGGATAGGTCGATTTGACTGAGATGGTGATTAAAGTGTGGGTGATTCCACCTGATTGCAAAATTCCTGTCGATCGGCACTAAACCGATTTTCTGTCGTTTTGGGTACTCTGTATCCGTATTTGAAATCTCAAAATTTTCACAATCACCGAGAGTCACCAATGTGTTGAAGAGGTACGTGTGGCTTGAAGAAAATCGACCACGGGTTAATTGCACCAAAAATTCCTAAAAGCTATCCGATATGTAAGGTCACACTAAAAGCGCATCTGATTGAAATTAACCGCGAATTTGAATTCGATTTCAGAAATTGAAGGTCCTGTCGTGTCACGAGTCATTCTAGGAATGTTGGCTCACCTTTTGAGGAAATTCCGGCAAATTCAAGATTTTTATAGAAAATTATTTCGGACGAATCGGAAAATATACGGAAATTCGAATTGGCCAATTTGAAGGGATTTTTGGCATCTAGTGTAAGTAAATTGGTGATAGGGAATTTCGTGGGCTTTTTCCGCATCAAATCAGACCCCAATCGGAGAAGTTTATTTGAAAAATTGGATTCCAAGAAAAACGAAATGAAATTCGGATTTGAAGGAAATTCGTGTAATAAAGGGACTATCTTATCTTGGTCTTTGTTTAGACTTCAAATTGCACATTTGGCAAAGAAATTGGCCCTAGGATGACCAATTGGCAAGGTGTTTTGAAGTTAATGAATACTATTATTTCGTTTTAATCTTTTTCTTCCTTCTTCCCTTGGTCTCTTGCCCCTTCACGTAAACCCTCCCTTGGCCACATATTATTTCTTCCTTTTTACTTCTCTCTCCACATTTTTCTTTTTTCCCCCATGCATGTAGACATTCATTGTTGCCCCCACCGATGGTCCCTCTGCAGAATTCAACATCACTTTTTCTGTTTGACCAAGCCTTCACTTATCCAATGATTAAATACCTCTCTCTCTCTCTCTCTCTCTCTCTCTCTCTCTCTCTCTCTCTCAGCTGCATGGACGAGCTCCCCTGCCATTTTCTACTTTGCTTCCTCCGGCTCATCTCTCATTTTATTCATTTTTGTTGCACTTGGGCTGCTCCTAGATGAGAACCACCGTCCCTCATCCCCACCGACAGCCTTCTGCCCCTTCTCTCCATGCCAGCATCACTTGTGAACTTCCTGTTGTTGTGACATCCCAGATTTTCAGTCATGTTTTCTATTGAATAAATCGAGCATTTCATTGACGCGCCTATAGGGTTGTTCTCAGAGCTGATTACTCTCGAGATAACTAAGCTATTCAGGGAAGCTATTAAGGAATTTTAAGGCAATAGACTTGAGAATTCGACCAGGAATCGACTTCTCGACCATGCTCATCTTTAGAGGCCATTACAGCACAGTATAAAATCGATTTGAGATTAGAGAAATGTTGATTTGATTGAGATGTGTGGCTAATCATGGGTAACACCACTAAATTGAAAAATTCTCGTCGACCGACCCTAGACTAATTCTTTTGTCGTTTTGGTACCCTGTGTCCATATTTGAATCCTCGAGATTTTCATGACAATCAAGAGTCGCCAATGAATTAAATGGATTCATTGTGGCTCGAAGAAAATCGACCACGGATCATTTGCACTAAAAATCTCTAAAAACTACCCAGTAGCTTAGGTCACGCTAAAAACGCGCCGAATGAAAATTAACCGCGAATTCGAGTCCGATTTAAGATTTTGTCATGTCACAATAAATTCTAGGAACGTTGACTCAGTCTCAAAAGATTTTTTGCAACCCGAGACTTTTTGGGAAAAAGTCGACATAGGACCGTTTTTGTTCAGAAAATGCCAGGGATCGTTTTTGGTCGCAAAATTGAGATGCAAGATGGTTAATTGGATGAGGAAAAATATCAATTGTAGCATTGAGGTGCCAATTGAAATTATGAGGGCCAAATGAGATTGATTTGAGGTAGATCAAGTGTCCAATTGGTGATGAATTGTGTCAAATTCGTATGCCCCCCTTAGCCTAGCCAAAATGTACTATTCCAAGGTTGTGAAGAGAGCCTTGTTGGCTGAATTGCGGCCAAGGGGGAAGGCCATGGCTAGAAATGGTCAAGGGAGACCATTGAATGGAAAAACTTGGCCAAATAGGGCCCTTGGCCCCCTCATCCTCTTCCTCTCTCTCCCTCCCATCCGATGACCAACTCCTTTCCTGCCCTCCATTTGAGCCGTGAGAAAACCAGCAAGCCAGAGCAAAACCAGCTGCAAACGTAGCACGCACTGCTCACATTGTCGCTGTTCTTTTGCCGTTCGCTGCCTCGAGTAGAAAAGCGACCCCCGCGCCGTTCCCGTCGGGTTGATCCGACCTGCGCATTAATCAAGTGAGTTTTGCTCACTAATCCCTTATTAGTATGCTAATGATGCTTAGGGATTGATTAGATTTAATTAAGTGCAATTAGGTGGATAGATTAGATTAGAGTAATTAAATTAGAGACTTATCAATTTATGTTAGGCAAATGGTTGATGTAATTAGTAAGGAAATAGATCTTAGTATTTATTGAGCGAGTCTCGGTAATTTTCCGGGCTCATCTCGGCTTCCAATTAGGCATTACGGGCCTAAATTGGATTTATTGCATTTATTTAATAATTTTTGTAATTAATTATTTATTTATTTATTTTCCAGAAATTAGGCTAGGATAGCTGACGACTAAAATTTTATACTGATTATTGTGTGCAGTCCGTTTATTTATTTGAGCGCTAAATCGTGCTGAATTGAATTAATTTATATTTTAGGATTTTATTCCTAATTTATTCAATTTTAGAAATTTATTGGAAAATGACCGAGTGTGGGTCTATAGCATCAATAATGTTTTGATGGGTTATATCTATAAAGTGGTGAGAAAGAAAATCGTATTATATGGCTCAGAGACCAAGAATGCCGTCCTAGAAAATGCACGTGACTTATGGATTTAATATAAAGTAATGAGAAAGAGAGTCGT
The DNA here is from genome assembly GCA_014182575.1 of Eucalyptus decipiens. Classification (NCBI taxonomy): domain Eukaryota; kingdom Viridiplantae; phylum Streptophyta; class Magnoliopsida; order Myrtales; family Myrtaceae; genus Eucalyptus; species Eucalyptus decipiens. Next base: position 44,138,417 of record CM024613.1, on the reverse strand, counting down.
AATACGTGGCTTGAAGACCTACAGTGTCGTCTTGGAGAATGCATGTGACTCATTGATTAAATAATTCACCTGTGAATAGCACGTGGCTTGGTGATTAGTACATCACCTTAGAGAATGCACGTGACTCGGTGATTTGGTATATCACATTTGAGAATGCACGTGGCTTGGTGATTAAGTACATCGCCTTAAAGAATGCACGGGGCTTGGTGATTAGACATATCGCCTTAGAGAATGCACGTGACTCAGTAACTAGATGTATACCATTGGGGAAAATGAATAGTATGAATTAAAATGACCAGGAAATGGTCTGAATGACATATAATCGACTAGGTCGATTGGTCGATAATTCGATCTGATTGAGTGATGTGATGTAATCGTGTATATTTGATATATATATTGACTTGCAGGAAGGAACTAAGGCTAATGTAACTAACTCGTGTTGTGCTTAGGCAACCTCTAGAATGTATTGGCTTCCTAATCAGGTTTTACGGGATAGAACTTGTTGAGACGTAGTCTCATCCCTGTTGTAGGACAACATTCCAGGTCTCTAGATGGCAGCACCTCCACCTCCTCGTCCTCCCATACACTTTGATATACCCGAAGAAGTCACCAAGATAGAAACTCACTTCCCTTCACCCCCACCAGGAAGGACTAGAGTACGTTTTAGTTAAGTCAACCATCTAGGCTGATGTGGGTAAAGATGCCTTGAGGCCCCATGAGTATCGGTCGTGGTATCGCGAAAATCATGATGGGTGAAGGGAAGGTCCCATGCTAGAGGGTGATGTACCTCTGTTCGTTTTAGAAGAAGCATTCGAAGAAGGGACTGCGGATCCTAAGGACGGAGCGGTGACCGATACCAAAGACCCTAAGCTCGAGAGTGACCTCGACTCTCCCAAGCAATCAGTAGTAGACTCTAGTTGGAGCATGCTAGAAGGAGAGGTTGAACAAGAAGAGGTATACCCAGAAGAGAACTGGGAGGAGGAGCCCAAGGAGGAGGAGCTTGAGGAGGAAGAACCCGAAGAGGAGGACCCTTATGAGGAACCATAGGAGGAGTCCAAAGAGGATCCCGAGAATGATCCGAAGTATGACCCGGATGAAAGCTGAGACCTCACTCTGTTTTACAAACCCCAAGTTGGGATTCGATGTGTGACAGGTTTGGCTTGTTAATAGTATTGTAATATATACTATGGGGTTTGCTTATATAAAAATGTGGTTGTGGTTTTTTAGTTGTGAAAAATATAACCCTACTTTTCTATCCCATTGTTTTATTGTCTGGGGATTATTTTATCTACTTCCGTATATGTATTAAAATGAAATGGCCGGCGATGTGTGCTAGGACATCTCTATTAATTGACCAAGGTAAGGGATGGGTGCGTGCCCGATGATCGGGGCGTGACAGTTGTTGACCGAAGTAGTGCCGCACGTCCTCCTCTCTCGGTGTAGCTCTCCACTGAATGCCACAGCTCCCTTCTCTTCATGCAGGATCCCATCGAAGCATCCCATTCGGTCATCACCAGCAGCATCTCTCCACCGCCCCTCCTTCGATTCTTGTTTGGCCGAACGTCTTCAACAAGGTCAAATCTAGCGAAGCCGAAGCCGTTTCTTTGGTTGATTTGTGGACCGCCAACAGCGATGCCGCGCGTCCCCTCCTCGTACGCGAGCCGAGCTGCCCAGTAGCGCCAGAAATGAGCCAGATCTGCACCGGTCTTTCAGCTAGGGCGGAAAGTTGCGTGGCTGATTTCGGGCCTGTCCCGGCCCTCGTTGGTGCCGCCGCTTTGTGGTTTATCGGCCGCCGTTGCGTCCCCATTGTTTTGATCTAAGCGGATCATTAATCGGGTGATTTTTGCTCACTAATCCCTTATTAGTATGCTAATAATGCTTAGGGGTTGATTAGATTTAATTAAGTGCAATTAGGTGAATAGATTATATTATAGTATTTAAATTAGAGACTTACCGATGTATGTTAGGCAATTGGTTAGCGTAGTTAGCAAGTAGACATGCTTTATTATTTATTGAACAAATCTCATAAATTGTTCAGGTCCGTCTCGGCTTCCAATTAGGCATTACAAGCCTAAATTGGATTTATTGCATTTATTTAACAATTTCCGTAATTATTTAATTATTTATTTATTTCCGAAAATTAGGCTAGGATAGTCGACGATCGAAATTTTATGTTGATTATTGTAGTGCAGTCCGTTTATTTATTTGAGCGTTGATTTGTACTGAATCGAATTAATTATGATTTTAGGATTTTATTAATAAATTATTCAATTTCAGCAATTGGTTGGAAAATAACTGAGCGTCAGTCTATAGCGCCAGCAATATTTTAGTAGGTTATATAAAGTGGTGAGAAAGAAAGTTGTATTACGTGGCTCGAAGACCAAGAGTGTCGTCCTGGAGAATGCATGTGACTTGTGGATTATATACGTCACTTTCGAAAGGCATGTGGCTCAGTGATTAGTACGACACCTTAGAGATTGGACGTGGCTCAGTGATTTGGTACATTGCCTTAGAGAATGCACGTGGCTCGATGATTAAGTACGTTGCCTTAGAGAATGCATGGGACTTGGTGACTAGACATGTCGCCTTAGAGGATGCACGTGGCTTAGTGACTCGATATATATTATCTTGGAGATTGCATAGTATGGATTAAAATGACCGGGGAATGGTTTGATTGACATATTATCGACTAGGTCCAATTGATCAATGCTTTGATCTGATGCTGTGAATTGATGTGGTTCCTGTATATCTGATATATACTAACTTGCAGGAAGGAATAGAGGCCAAGGTAAGCCCTCCGACCCATGTTGTGCTTAGGCAGCCCTTATGGCATATTGGCTTCATAATCGAGTCTTAGGTGGTAGAACTCGTTGAGACATTGTCTCACTGGTTATTGTATAACTATTTCAGGTCCCTAGATGGCGGTCACGAAGGACCGGTAGCCCTGGAGTCTGGGAAGGAGGAGATCGAAAAATCGGCAACGTGTCCGATTAGTGGGTCATAGAACCATTACCTTTTATGGAGCCAATGGATTTTGTAAACAGCCTGCTATTGTAAATAAACAAGTTTCTTTATAAAAACATTTCGGTCGGTTTGAAAATTTGGTCCTACTTTCCTATCCCATTGGGTTATTGTCTGGGAATTATTTATATGTTTCCGCATGTGTATTAAAATGAATAGGTCGGCGATGTGCCATAAGACGTTGCTATTATATCGACCAAGCAAGGATGGGTGCGTGCCCGAGGATCGGGGCATGACAGACTTCAGGGAGTTCTTCCTCCATTTTGTTTTTCCGTTAAAAGGAGATTGATGGTGAATTATAGAAGGGGGAATTTTGGGAGAAAAAGAGAGAGAGAAAATGAGGATTCATTTGAATATACAGATGCACGACGTGATTCACTCTCTCCTAGGTTAGATGGCTACATGAATTGCTAAAGGCAATGGAACATTGAACAAAGAGAAGGAGAACCCATGAGTAACTAAAGATGATCACCTGTTTCCATCCGTCGACTGCGTTTATCCTCATTGATCTAGTTAGCAATGCCGTCACCCACTGCCTGTGACGCCATTGCTTGATGAAATAATTTGAAATTGAAACACTCGCAACTCACACATCTCAAGGAAGCGGAGGAGACAAGATGGATATTTTATTTATGTATTTCACCTTATCAGAAATGATTACAATACTTGCTTTTAAATAAGCTTGTTATATGACTATTACACTCAATGACTCATAAATATATTTATCATTCCAATGAGATAAATCTCGAGAATTTACGAAACATTAACTCAACTTAGAAACACAAACAATCAAGACATAGAAATACGAATAGACTCTTTTAAACAACATTACAATAAAGACTCTTCTTAACTCATGCACATGTAGTGGAATTCGAATAGACACCAACATTAAACTTGCCCATCAATACAACATTATGAATTTGGTTTGATTTTTGACATTGCAAATGTGAACTTTGGAGCTACCCTCCTACTCTGCTTCTATGGTGGTTTGAGCTCAAAGATTGTTGCATCATTACCGTTTTGAGCCGCATCATCTTTGCCAATCAAACTGCGGACCTTATGTACATCTAACTTCATGGACTAGGATGTCAATCGATAAGCTAGGTCCAACACTTTCGCTCTTTTGATTCTCCATAGTTTCGTGTGTATGATTTTGTAATAGATGGGCTCAACAAGCTCAAGCCTATCTCTCCCAAGCCCTGACCCATTTTAATTTTCTTCAGCAGATTAAGTGAGACGTCTCCGACGAACAAAACAAGGAAAAACAGAGGGAGCTCATCCTGGGCAGAAGGAGAAGAAGTAGAAAAGGAGAAAAGAGGAAAAAGTTTAGCGCCTAGCCAATTCAGACTCCACCATTAGCCAAATCAACAACAAGTTGCAACACTTGGTGAGTATTCAAGCCGATCATTCATCTAATTAGAGTAAATTTATGATTTAGGGCACGAGTTCAAACTTATGTGGACTCTAATGGACGATTGAGGAGCTATTAACCTTAGATTTATATGGAAATGATTGATAAAGGCATTGTGGAGCTTTGGAGTTTGTAGAAATTCAATTCTGAAGTACATTTGATTGGAACGATATTATGAAGTTTGCGTACAAGTTGCACATAAGGAAAAGGATGCATGTGTGCTTTGAATGAGGTCACTCGCGAACACATAGAAGTCATTTTGTTGATGATTAAACGTAGTTTAGTCTAGTCATTTGTTAGAATTGTGTTACTCAAGTTTTCATATTGTTTTTCAATTAATTGATAGGAATGCAAGTGCAATAGTTTGAATAACCACCATAGGTTGGTTTTTGGTTTTTTTAGGTAAATGATAGTATTTCTTCTTTGAGTTTATAAATTCATGTTTCAAAAATGAAATAAATTAGTTATGTTATGAGTTAAGAACAAGCATATTCCTTGCATAAATTGGATTGAGCATTTACTACCATTTGCGTATTAGATGTGAAAATGTTATATTTTGATTATAGTCTAAATTGATTACTTGCAAATGGGTTTACAAAGCCTTTTGGGAAAGACTCATGAGAAGTCTTTGATTATAAATATGGTTTGTGAATGGTTATATATTGATTTGTGAATTGGTTCACTAAATGGACTTTGAAATAGTTTGGGAAATGTATTGTGATAAATAAGATGTGATTTAATAGAGATTAATTAATGGACTTGACCATTGATATTTGAATTGTAATGGTGAAAAGTCGTGATCTGGTTGTTAAACCTAAGTTGTAAGATTGTATTTTATTTTACTTGTGGATTTCTAGAGATTGAGCTTGATGGATTATGCTTAGTGTCTTTATAAACCTATTGAGGTGTGTGTGGGTATGTGCATACCAGTTTAGGATATTTTTGTGGACAGAGTAGCCAGTTGTTAATAGGTGGAGACCTGACTAAGGAGAGAATCTTGGTCACCTTTTTATGAGCATTATGCATGATCATGACTAGATACTTGAGCATGAGATTGGTCAATGGAATGGACTATTTATTGGTGGATGAAGTATTTTTAGGGGCTTTTTTGTCTTTTATATTAATTTTGCTTTTAGGTTAAAAGCTACACCATTATATTAGTGATAGTTAGACATTACTAGTTAGCCGTCAAGGGGTTGAAAAGGAAAATAAAGAGAAAAGAAAAACCGAGAAGAAAAAGTGAGTTTTTCTTTATGAGTGTAGTCAACCTTTTTGTGGCTTGATCTTGACTGAAAATTATTGCTATATTCCAAATTTCTTCAAAGTGCATTCATAGAGTGCCTTGTGCAAAAATGTAGCCCAAGTTTGGATGAACTTCAATAATACATTTTCTAGTGTGTTCTTTCGACTCTGCTCTTTATTATTATATTATGCTTGAGTGAATTGTTTGCGAACATTATTTTTCTGAATTTGACATGCTCTTTCCTAACAACTAGTATCGTAGCCTGGGTTGGCTAATGGAGAACATAGAGGATTTTTTTGGTAACGTTCGATGGGCAGGATTTTGGAGGTGGAAACTCCAAATTGAGAACTATCTTTATTAGAAGGATCTCTAAGCACCACTTGAGGGTTGGAAACCCAAGATCATGGAGGTGGATCTAGTAGCAAAATTGGGGTGGAAAATTGATCGAAATGCATTAGGTGCAATTCATCTAGGGTTGACGAAAAAGATAAGATACCATTGCGAAAGCAAAAACTACAAAAGAAGCCATGGATATTCTAACGAATGTTTATGAGAAGCCATCACATCAAATATGGTATTCTTGTTGAAGAAATTGGTTAACATGAAGTTATTTGTGGCAGAACTTATAAATAGTTTCACATAAGTCACAGATTAGCTGGAATTCACAAGCATAATGAGGATATGAAATTTCAAGCATTGTTATTTTTATGTTCCCTTCTAGAAAGCAATAATACCATAGTGCGAGGAATTTCATACACCATGAAGGATGATTTGACTTTAGATGGATGAAGAGATGCCAAAGAAAGCCTCAAGTGGAGATAATTTTTCAACATCTACATCGTTGTCCCAAGGACCAATGTCATTTTCAATCACACATCCACATCATGATGCAGCAATTCCATGATTCAATTTAAAAACACGTTGATGTCAGTACAATCCAGGGACTCAACCGTCAATCGAATAAATCCTTAGTCATTTCTTATCCCTGAGAGTAATATAAACTCACTAGTGCTGATATTATATGAACTGTAAAAAGAATCTCATATTCTAGGCCCTAAATTAGCCTTAAAAGGTGTTTTGCACGCCTTTAGAAATGACATTTGTTATCTAGGTAAACAGGTTTAAAAAATAACGAAACTTTAATATAAGGTAGACAAGACCTAGAGGGACATTTTTCAGCGAAGGACCCAAAGTTGGATTCAGCTAAATAACTTTCATGAAGGACGCATGTTAAGATTCTTTGACCAAAAATTTGTGGAAAATGGAAAGCAAAAAGAGGTTGGTTCGGTGACCTCGAAAATAGGTTTCTAATCATGTAGTTTTCAAATGTATTTTTGTCATATGAAGTCCTAAAATTCGGATATTAAAGTATGTTGTAGAACGGCCAAAAATGGACAATTTTCCTGAAGAATGCCCCTGAAATTCACATCATATAAGTCAGTAAAAAATTAGCAAAAGTTCAGGGTTGGGCTAAATCGAATCTGTCCTCAATCCCAGCACTAATTTCACCCAGAAATTCAACTACCAGCCCCCGTACGTGGTAAATATTAACCGTCCATGTTCCTACGACCTAACCACAAGCTCGACTACTTCGAACTCGACAATGTAGCTAGGTAACATAATTGAAACTTTTGATAAAATGAGGATCTAAACAATGTTCATGAATTTCTAGGAAACCATCCTCATCACACGTAATCGGTTGACATATGATAGAACGGGAGATATCTACTTGCCTTGGGTCCTTATGGATTGTGGTGGCAGTTCGGCAGGATGGTGGGGTGGCTGATGGTGGCGACGTGCATGGCTGCGACGGAAAGGGAAGCTGCTAGTGGTCGCAAGTTGTAGTGGTGCGCTGGACAAAGGCTTGGGGGAGAGAGCATGACCGTTAACTGAGGAGGGGCGGTCTTCGCTAGCTTCTAGCTTGCTAGCATAGACATGTAGAGGGCAACTGAAGATGTGTGTGAGGTGAATTGGGGCGTCACAACAGAAGAGAAAGAGGGAGGGAGCATGTAGTGTTTGAAGAGGGATTAAGGAAGCAGCTTCTGCTCCGAGCGAGGATGGGTAGAGTTTTTGTTATACTCTGTTTCTGCCTTCTCGCTGTTGTTCTGGAGTTGGGCAGCACCGTTGCTCGAGTTGGTCGTCGTGATTGACTTGAGCGGCATTGCTGTTGGTGGCAAATGGAAGAAGGGCCAACCGGTCAGGCGTGTCTTGTAGGGATGCGGCCAGGTGGTAGCCACACTCCCCATCCCTATGACTATGCATCACCATAAAATTGACAATTCGTTTATGCAACTTCCAATTTTCATAAAAAAAAAAAAAATATGTGCAGTGAGGCACAAATAATTCAAGGTTTTGAATGGAACTTCATGTATTAGTCGTGAGTGTGATCCTAAATTAAAGACAAGGTGGGCTCGTTACTTCAGAACAAAACTTGGGAGTTGACCAAGTTGCCTAAAAGTAAAAAGGCCTTATTAAACAATTGATATTAAACAAGTGAGTATAGGATAAAAAATAAAGCAAGTGGTGGTATTAGATACAAGGCGAGACATGTGGTCAAGAGCTTTTCTAAAAAAGAATGGATTGACTACACCAAGATATTTTCACCAATAGTTAAAATGACATCAATAAGAGTTCTACTGAGTATAGTTGTAGTGGAGGATCTTCATCTTGAGCAGTTAGACGTAAAAACAACGTTTTTACATGGTGACCTAGATGTAGACTTATATGGCGCAATCTAATGGTTTTGAAGTCAGAGATAATGAGCACATGGTATGTCGCTTGAAGAAAAGCTTGTATAGCTTGAAACAAGCTCCGCAATAATGATATTTAATTGATGGTTTTATGGAAGAAAACGAATTTGCTCATTGTGAGGTTGACCATTGTGTTTATTTTCGCAAATATGACGATGGTGATATTGTGTTTCTCTCTTTATTTTTAAATGACATGTTAACTTTCAATTGATGGTCCATGAACTTTTTGTATTTATTCGATATAGTCCCTAAACTATATAAAAATGTTTTTTTTTTATTGTGTTTTTGTTTTCTTTCTTTTTTTAAAATTTCGAAATTAATAATTGCCAAGTAATTAAGGTAAAGGTAATAAATAGAATTAAATATGCTATATAAAAATGTTTAATGTAACTATCAATCAAAATTCTATATGATACACAAATTATGTAATTTGTATATTTGGTTGTAATTATCTTGTGGTGCATGGAAAAGTTACTCCCCTGTACACAACGTTTATGTCACGTTCACATGTAATGAGCGATTTGAAATGTCCACATTCGTCAATTGCTTATGACATTGCAAGACTGAGCAAGCGAGACACCTTGCAATAAGAAAGAAGACATATGCCTCGGATTGATTAAATCATAGGGACCGAATGGATGGGAAGAAAACACACAAGGAACATAAGGTTTTAATTCAATAGGACAAACAACAACAATCGACAATGCTGATGAGGCATGTTAACGATACTCACAGAAGAAGAACAAGAAGAATCAAAGGAGGTTAAGATGGTGAGGGGTCAACGGCTTGAAGACGGTGGGAGCGTGGGACTCAATGAAGGCCACCTGAGACCTGGGGAGGTGAAGGTAGACCACCCAATCCCCATTGGAGAGCGGGCTGGGCATGGGCATAACGAACCCGGCTTTGCCTCCCCATGGGAAGTGGTAGGACCCCAGCACTGGCTTCCCCCACTCAAAGTCCATCTTGGTCACTAGGAACCTCTGTCCAGATGACACCACGAGCACCGTCGACCCTTCCTCCTCCTCCTCGCTGTCGGGCTTGCAGAATATCCTTACCAATGCTGGCATTGGCCAGTGTTCTTCCACCCAATCTATCAGGTCTAGAAAGTGCTCCTTCGTTGCTGCCCTATCCACAAACTCATGCACCACATCCGCCACCCAACTCAGCGGCTTCTCCACCACCTCCCTCGCCCTCTTCTCTCCAAATGGCACCGACAGCACGTTCCCAAAGTAGGATGACATGGGTGTGGGCTTGTCGTCCTCGCCCTGACTCATCAACCTACACCTGCCATCCACCACGATCCCCATCCTTGACATTGTCTTGTTGTCATAATTATCGGCAATCGAGGAGGATTGCTCATCCACCTGCAGCTTGTGTTTGGGAGGTGGGTACAATGCAGAGACCGGGATGTACATGCAGTCTAGAGAGGGGTCAAAGCAAAGCGGATGCCTTGGGTTGAGAAGAGAGCAACAGAAGGAAGGAGGGAGGGAAATGGGTGCAGTGGAGCGAGCCGTTTCTGCCCAAAACACCATGAACATATTAACCGAGTAGGCATCAGCTATCCGATGGTCAAATGTACATGCCACCACTATTCCTTCACATTTTAGCTCCGTCGCCTAAATGTTTTCCATCAAATAAAAAACTTATGTCTCAATGGATAGAACCAATCCTAATGCAGAAACTATATAAAAAACTTATGCCTTGGTGAGATTTAAGATTAGTTCTACACGCTCTAGACATACCTTTGGCAACTTACGCCGAGAAGTTATCAAATGACATATTGACCATATAGAACAATGTTATTTCAATAAATAATTATATATGTCCGAACATGGATACGCATGATTAACATAGAGATTGTGAAAAAGGTGATATCCATTATCTAATTACTTCATACGAGACTTACTAAAGAGAGGAGAGATTATTTAAGAGTCTTAGGATGTATTTGGTAACCATTCTATTTCCAAAAACAATTTGCACTCGAAAATAGTTTTTTCCTGATTCTGCTCCCTAAAAAAGTTTCTAAGGGTGTGCATGACAACCATTTTGTTCTAGAAATAGTTTTGGAATAGAAATAAATTTTTCTATTTCTATTTTTAGAAGAGTTTCTAAGAAAAAATAACCGTTTGATAACGACGCAAAATTTCTATTGTAAAAATAGAAATTCATTTGATAATGACATAAAATTTCTTTCTTTCAAACGGCGGACCGCCGGCGGCGGCGACAACCGGCGGCGGGCGGTGGCGGTGGCGGCCGGCCGGCGGCGGGGCGGCAATCGATGGATGGTGGTCACGGCAACGAATAAAAGACCGGTTGACGAACGATGAGAAAATTTTTTATTTTCCATTTCTGTTCCAAAAATAAAGAAGTAGAAAATTTCTACTTCTGATTTTTATTCCAAACCTATTTCTGGAATAGAAATCTATTCCAGAAATAGAAAAACGGAATAAGTTTATCAAACGGATTTCTATTCCAAAAACAAGTCTGGAATAGAAAAATTATTGTTGGAACAGAAATAGGCAGTTGTCATGCACCCTCTAAGTATTCGAATGTGTTTGATAATTGCATAAATTTTTATTCCCAAAATAGTAAAAGAACATGAATGCATTTTGTACGATCCTCAATTTTTTTTTTCTATGAAGTAAAATTTCTTTCAATTTTTTAATAATTTTGTGAGATTTTTTGTTTTTTTTTTTTTTTTTTTTTTTTTTTGTTCTTCTTCCTCCTCTAGCTAATTGCTAGGCCTTGGCAATGGTTAGTAACCAACCAAAGACGAGAGCTAGCGACCTCGTTAGCCCCCGGGGAGGTTGGCCTCACCTAGCTACCAACAAGGCTCGATCTCACCCAATCAAGGCAAGGCTAACCTTGTTGAGGGCCGGCAAGGTCACTAGGCCTCATCTCTGATTGGTCATTAGCTAGTTGCCACCATTGCCGAGCCCTACAACTAGTTAGAGGAGGAAGAAGAAGAAAAGGAAAAAAAATGATTTGGTTTTAGAAATTGTTCCCAAAAACAAAAAATTAAATTTTTTCAATTTCTTATTTCTATTTCAAATCTATTCGATGGTCACTGATTTATTCCCGTGAATAGAAAAATTAGCTAATGTTATCAAATGAATTTATTTTCTTTTTTTATTTTGAGAAATAAAAGAATAAAAATAATCAAGGATTGACCGGTCATCTAATAAGACCTTAAAATGTTTCCCATGAAGTCGAGGGTAAAAGAGAGATCCCACCTCTGCCACATATATTTGAATTCTTTTGTGCTTGAGGGCACTGGGAACCCACGCCATGCCATTACAGTCTCAATAAATTAATGATTGCTTTTGAAGTCCACCTTCACAAGATTTTTCCACTCATTCAATTCAGTCCATAAAAAAAAAAAAAAATTGATAGTCTCCTCCTACGCTATATTATTATCGCTCATCTATCATGCCATTATTATCTCGCTGTTCTCTATGGACTCAATGAGCCAATGTATAATCTCAATGATCACACAAGTAAACGAGAGAAACTCCTGCAAAGTGTGAGATTCTTTTTCCTTTCAATATTTAGGTTCAATTTATTTTGGAAAAAATATAATATTTCTGAAAAATATTTTTCAAGGAATCACTTGCGAAGAAATGACTATTTTATAGTGCTTAGTTAAAAAATGAAAATGAATTAGAAAATATTTTCCACCGTTTGGCATGGAAATTGATTTTCTTGTAGAAAATTAATATATTCAATTATTTTTTCTATTCTTTTTATCTTTTTCCTTCTTCCTTGACCAATCGCTGGCCATAGCGGCAATTGGCTAGGCTCATGCTCTCCAAATTCCAGCAAGCTTGAGCCATGGCTCGCCTGCGATGGGTTGTCGCCGTGGTGGTTGAGTAAGAAGCGAAAAGAAAAGTAGAAAGAAAAAGAATAAAAAATAATTTAAAGTTTGAATTTTTTTTTTTTTTTTGCAATATTTTTATAAGAGCAAACATTTCATCAACCAAGGACTCAAGTCCAAGTGCCGAAGACTGATGCCGATATATAGTCATATTTTGGAAAATGTTTTTCAACCTTTTAAGGAGGAAATCATTTTCCCAAATTTTAGTATAGATTTTTTGCGGACTAGGAAAACATTTACCATTGGCTCATTTTCCTAAGCAAACCAAATGATGGAAAAAATGGAAAATGTTTTTTATAAAATATTTTCCACAAAACAAATACAACCTTAGCAATAAATCTTTCTACGTTGTTATGTTTTGTATGAGAAATCATTGATGTATTTATGCTCTATTTGTTTCACATAAAATATAATATTTCTAGAAAATCTTTTTCCAAAAAGTCATTTCCCAAGAAAATGATAACGTTTTATGGTGTTTAGTTGAAACCTTAAAATGAATTGGAAAATATTATTCACCGTTCGGTATATAAAATCTAATTTGATTTTTCTAAGGAAAATTACTACTAAATTCAATATTTTAAATAATACTTTGAATTTATTAATTTTCTTTCTTCTTTTTTTGTTTTCCCTTCTTTCTCAACTTGTCACCGGCCATGGTGACGATTGACGAGGCTCAAGCTTGCTAGATTTCAATGAGCTAGAGACTTTTTAGAGGTCATTGAGGTGTGAGCTCACCAAATTCTAGCAAGCTCAAGACTTGCCAAATTTCCACAAGACTGGAGCTTCCCAGAATTTGGCGAGCTCGAGCTCAAGTCTCACCAACCTTTGGTGAGGCTCAAGCTAGCTTATGGCCATTCGACGATCGTTGGCGTGGCCCACAATTGGCCAAAAAGAAGCAAAATAAAAAAAAATTAATTGAAAATTCAAATTTTTAAATATTTTTATAAGAATGAACGTTTCATAAACAAGAACTCAAGCCCGTGTGCCGAAGACCCACACCAATACCAAATCATATTTTGAAAAATGTTTTATGATCTTTCAAAGAGGAAATCATTTTCCTGAATTTCTTGTCTGATTTTTTTTTTTTTTTAGTCGGATTTAAGCATAGTTTTCCATTAACTCATTTTCTTAAAAGAACTAAACGCTGGAAAATATTTTTCGTGAAACAAACAAAGCCTTAATCATAGATTATGCTATTTGGCGTGATCAAAGTCCAAGCATTATTCTTCTTTCTGAACAATGGTAGAGGGTATCCAAATCGATCAGTCAAATTTGCACGCTGAGGATGTAAACAATTAGTTTATATTCAAAGCCTATTGAAAACACTTCAATATCGATGAATAAATCAATTTTGTGAACCGTTCTAAGTAAAGTTGGAAAATTCGACCGATAGACTAGATGCAGAAGATACACTATTTCATTCGACGCTGGTTATGCATAAATAAAAGATTTAAGAAAAAGACTATAGATTTAGGTGAAATGTGCATACCACCCCATCGTGTATTCGAATCTGAATTGTCCCTATCCTCACAGCTTTACAGACTGCATTATTTCCCAAAAGAACCCTACCACCATGTGCAGCCTGATAAGTAGTAAACCAGTTCTTATGAGGCATAATATGATAAGAACACCTCGAATCTAAAACCCATTCGTCTCCTGACAAAATAGTCACACATAAAACAGCTTCTGCATCACTATTGCTCCACTCAGCAACGTTTGCCACACTACTTATGACATTTTGCCTATCAGTTTTATTCCTCCGCTTTGGACAATCTCTTCTAATGTGCCCCTCCTTGTGACACTCAAAACAGTTCACTCGTCCCTTGGACTTTCTATGGCGTGATTTCAATCTACTTTTACCTTTGTTGCTATTAGGCCCTCAATGTTGTTCTCTACCTCGAATAGTCAGTGCTTGCATTACTCTTTGAGCCAAACCATCATCTTGCAACTTTCTCTGCCACTCCTTAGAGAATAAGATAGACTTTACCTCTTCTGAGGTAATTATAGCACGCCCCTACAATAGTGGGTTCTCTACCCCGAATCAGTAAATTGCTCCCATGACTCTGGTAAAGAGGCTAGCAACATCATGCCTTGTTCTTCATCATCAAAAATCTTACCGACGTTCTTCAAATCTAACATGAGTTTATTAAATTCATCTAGGTAGGTTATAATAGACGTACCTTCAGTATATCTAAATTGAAACATCTTTTTCAACATGTACAAGCGATTGTTCAAACCTTTCTTCACATAGAGTGCTTAAAGTTTTGTCCATAATGCTGCGGCATCCTTCTCCTCAACAACCTCTATTAAGACCTCATTTGACAAATTTAACAAGATTGTACTCTTGCCCTTTCCATCAGCTCTACCTTCTCTGAGGTTTTCATTATAATAGGCAACTCATCTTCACTATCCAGTGCCTTGGTCAAACCGTGGGTTGTCAATAATGCCCGCATCTTGATGCTCCATAACATAAAGTTGTTGCTCCCATTAAACTTCTCAATTTCAGATTTCCTCTCAGACATAATTGCAATAATAGAATTTCCAGATAATAATCAGACAAGTAAAAGCTCCAAATCACAATCAAGAAATCCAACCCCAAGCTTTGATACCAATTATTGGGATATAATATGCGGAAACGACAGGATCTTGCTATTTCACGTGCAGAGAGTCTCGGCAGCCTTTTTTTTCTTCTTTTGTTTGCATGGCCGAACAAGAAACCAGCGTGAATGTGTGCCCAAAGTCAAACCTTTGATGTTGGGCCCAACCAACTTTGATTCTTCATGTGCAGGGCTTCTTCGTGCAGAAGGGCATCTTCGGCAACTTCACTTCAAAGAGAAAAATTCTTTTTTTAATTATTTCCTCCTTTATGCAGTTTTAGCTTTAAGGAGTCCTGCGAATCACATTTTGTAAACGCTTAAACTCGAGACATAATTTAACAATTTCAGTTGTTGAAAATGACCAATGTTGATTAAAAGTTTTAATAGTAAACCACGAGATTCATGACAAGCATAAAAATCGTGTCAAGATTGTCTTATTGAAATGGAAGATTTCTTTTTGGAATAAACAAAGAAATTGAAAAAAGCATGTGAAGTGTCAAGCGCCCAATTCGTCATTTCGCATCTCTCTTTTCCTCTTTTTTTTTTAGCCCTGGGGTTAAGAGGGTTCGTGACATTTGTTTTACTTAGAGCATATCTTTCGTATGACAAGAACAAGGAAATTGTCCATTCCGTACAAAAAATAAAACGAAGAAAGACAGAAGCTGGTCTCACATGCTTAACGCGTCGACCGGGGCTGCGAATTCCAAACTTCAACAGCCAACGTACGAGCTTCGAGCTGAAGACTGTGTGGTCCGACGCTCTCGATGGGTTTAATCCAGAGTGGTTCGCATAGTTTCGGATTCAAGTTCTGGTACCTAGTCATATTTTATAATATGTTTTGCAAATTTTCAAAGAGAAAATCATTTTCCTTAATTTAAACTTCGGTAGGAAAATATTTTTCCTTTACTTGGAAAGCATTTTCTGTTGACTCATTTTCCTAAGTGAACCAGCTACCAGAAAAATTAGTAATTAAATTAGAGACTTATCAATGCATGTTAAGCAAATGGTTGGTGTAGTTAGCAAGGAAATAGGTCATAGTATTTATTGAGCAAGTCTCAGTAATTTTCTGGGCTCGTCTCGGCTTCCAATAAGGCATTACGGGCCTAAATTGGATTTTTTGCATTTATTTTATTAATTAATTATTTATTTATTTATTTATTTTTGGAAATTGGGTTGAGGGGAGGACTGAGGTAATGATCCCCCCTGAGACCTGATGGGATAGTTTAAAAATGATAATGCTGACAAGTCACGCAACAACTTATGAAAGTATATATGTATATCACCTTTTACGAAATTATCATAGGACTTATATTACTTTTACCCTTAAATGACTAAAATAAAGGTAGACTAGCATAAAATCGAAAGCAAATGGTGCAAGAGAGTCCATAGGTTTGGCAGCGATTGTTTTGTGTAGAATGAATTGGTGTTCATATTAATTTCTTCAGCCAATCGTTGCTAGGATCATGCAACTCCTAGCAAGATCTAGCTAGCCTAAGATTGCGCTACCCTAACCATTCATTACTCAGATCGCAGCAACCTTAGCCATTGGCAGACTATAGGCATTGGCCTTGCGAGTGGCCTTGATGCTTGATGGGTCAACACCACATCACTAGTTAAAAAAATTTGAAAGTCTTGTGGGATGCCACGTCAACACCACATCACTAGTTAACTAACTAATTGTCTCCATCTGTATTTTCATTTACTATTTTAACGTAATAACCAATTTGAATGGAAAAAATAAACATGTTGTTTAGAACATTTGGAAAAAATTTCATTAACGAAATCTAACAAATTGAAAAAAAAAAAAGTAAGAATCACCGGCGCACAAATATTACTTATGCCGTGATCCTTTTTTTTTTTTTTTTCTCTTTCATTTTAGCTTCCACTGTTAAAGTAATTATGGTATGCGTTTATTATAAGATTTATATTTAAATTCCTCCACAAGTCCTCCCGGTTGCCAGGGACTTATAAAACCAATTTGTGGTCACAATTGAACCGCTATCAATTTAGAACAACGACACCGTCCGTTTAGCAACGCCTTGTGGAAACTATCATCTCTCTCCCATATAAATATGAATTCTTCGCGCTTCAGGTCACTGGGGAACCCTGCCGTAATGTTACGGTTTCTCATCAAGTTAATTATCAATTCCAAGATCCTCCCTCGCAAGATTCTTCCATTCATTCAATTCCATCCGCAATGGACAAAATGATAATCTCCTCCTTCATTTATATTATTATCACTTAAGCATCACACTATCGTTAAATTATTATATCAAAGTATTCAACGTAATCTTTTTTATTAATAATTGAAATTGTTAAAAATATGACCCAATAGGCCAACTTTATAGAAAGAGAGTGGTTTGGCCCTATATACAATTTTAAACTGCTTCGTCCGAGACTTCGTGCAAATCTCAGCATCCTTTAGATGTTAAATGAGCAGTGGGTACACTAGCGTATGTGGCTCAAAAAAGATTTAATACCAATGAGAGAGGTAAAGCATGTATATACCAGCACATAAAAATATGGGACACAATTTAATAGCCCACCACATTTGTTGAGGGTCGTAGACAGTTTCTGTTGGAATATAATACGTGCAAATGACAGGATCTTGCAATTTACGTTAACGCGAAATCGCCAGAGAAATAAACGAGAAAAATAAGGACACCAGAAATTTACGTGGTTTAGTCTGAGTATCGGTACCTACATCCACGACGAGAGCCAACAGCAAATAATCCACTATAATCGGAGATTTAGAGTTTACAATTACTCACATGCTTAAGTGTTTCCCACACCTAAATTTAACCATAAACCCAAAGTGTTTATAAATAAACAACTCACGGCACAAAATTACCGTGCGCTCAAGCTTGAAACAAAACGCTCTATGTATGGCTTCGCATATCTTTTCAAAGCTTCTTGCGGCTTGCAGCTTCGAAAACATGACGTGCGGCTTCGTAGGGTTTTCACTCAAGTGACTTCTTGCTTTGGCGGCATCTTTTTACGCCAAGGGAAAAAAAACGTGCAACAAATTTCCTTTTATATGTGTGTGCGCCCAAGATCAAAAGTTTGACTTGGGGCCACCGCGATTTGTCTTTCACGTGCAGAGAGTCTCAGCAGCCTTTTTCTTCTTCTTTTGATTGCATGGCCGAACAAGAAATCAGCGTGATTGTGTGCCCAAGGTCAAACCTTTGACCTTAGGCCCCGCCAACTTTGATTCTTCATGTGCAGGCTTTCTTCGTGCAGGGGGACGTCTCCGGCAGCTTCAATTCAAAGAGAAAAATTCCTTTTTTTAAATTATTTCCTCCTTTGTGCAGCTTTAGCTTTAAGGAGTCCAGCGAATCGTGTTTTGTAAATGCTCAAACTCAAGACATAATTTAATAATTCTCCACATTGGCTTGATATTTAAAGCCAAGTTATAGCGCTCATCATCCATGCTTCTCTCCCAACACTCCGACGGGCGCTCAGTCTCCACAGATGCCAATAGAGCTCAAACAGAGCTTGAGCTTCGCCAAAGGTACAGACTTAGTTGTTATGTCTGCTGGGTTATTTGCTGTAGCAATCTTTTTAACAGTAACATTATCCTTAACTAAGACATCTCGAATGAAGTGGTACTTGATGTTGATATGCTTTGTTTGCCCGTAATAAACTGGATTATACGCAACATATCTTGCACATTAGTTATCACAGTATTTATCCACACTTTTCTATTCTAACCCAAAGTCCGAGAGT
The DNA here is from genome assembly GCA_014182575.1 of Eucalyptus decipiens. Lineage (NCBI taxonomy): Eukaryota > Viridiplantae > Streptophyta > Magnoliopsida > Myrtales > Myrtaceae > Eucalyptus > Eucalyptus decipiens. Next base: position 44,119,795 of record CM024613.1, on the reverse strand, counting down.
AAACCTTGTAATCATATTGCCTCTTTTGCTACAAAAGTTAGTGTCATGTACTCTGCATCAACTGAAGACAAGGCAATGTGATCCTGTAAGTACGCTTTTCGACTAACTGCACCACCCGCTAGCGTAAACACGTACCTTGCTAAAGACTTGCAATCATCCAAGTCACCGGCGTGATCCGAATCCACAAAACCAGTGGTCTCACTGCCATTATTGTCCCTCCGATAGACCACACCCACGTCTGTTATCCTCTTCAAATATATAAGGATCCACTTCACAGATTCCCAATAAGCTTTACCAAGATGCTTCATATAGCGACTAACCATGCTAACAGTTTGTGAAATATCAGGCCTAGTGCACACCATAGCATACATAATACTACCCACGGCACTAGAATAAGGAATACTGGACATATGCTCCTCCTCCTCCTCAGTCTGTGGTGATAATTTATTTAAAAGTTTAAACTGCTTCGCTAAAGGTGTACTTACAAATTTTGCCGATTGCATATTAAAACGTGCCACCATCTTCTCAATATATTTCTTTTGAGATATACGTAAAACTCCTGCAGCCCTGTCACGCAAAATCTTCATACCCAATATTTTCTTTGCAGCACCTAAATCTTTCATCTCAAATTTAGCATTTAACTACCTCTTCAGCACATTAATATCATATATATTCTTAGTTGTTATCAACATATCATCAATATATAAAAGTAGATAAATCAAAGAACCATTCTCAAATCTCTTATAGTAAACACAGCTATCCATCTAACTTTTTGTGTAGTAAAGCATCAAAACATTTATACCTCTGTCTAGGAGACTGTTTTAGCCCACACAAAGATTTCTTTAACAAGCAAACATGATCTTCCTTATCCAAAATAGCAAATCCCTCTGGTTGCCTCATGTAAATCTGCTCCTCCAACTCACCGTGAAGAAACGTAGTTTCACATCTAGTTGCTCTAATTTGAGATCCTACGAAGCAACTAAGGCAAGTAAAACACGAATATAAGTATGTCTTACCACAGGGGAGAACACCTCATTATAGTCAATGCCCTCACGCTGTGTATATCCCTTCGCCACAAGTCTCGCTTTATACCTCGCTGCCTCAACACTAGGAATGCCCTCTTTCCGTTTGACAACCCATTTACTTCCAACAATCTTTTGGCTCTTGGGTACTTTAATCAGTTCCCATGTCTGATTTTGATGGAGTGATTCCATCTCTTCACTCATAGCCCCAAGCCACTGCGATTACTCCAAACTAGCCATCGCCTCAAAGTAAGACGAAGGCTCATCTGTCTCCACTTCATCACTTACAGTCAATGCATAAGCAATATATGTATAACCATAATGTATCGGTGATTTTATTTGCCTTCTCTATCTATCTGTGGCTATAGTGTGTTGTGGCTTTGCTGATTGTTCACTATCATCGACTTTATGAACTGCAGCCTCATCTGTAGTCTCAACTTTTGTTACCTTCGACGTCTCTAGAGTCTCTACCTGAAGCTCAACGGTCTCTCCCAGTAGATGATAGTGAGTATTCACTTTCTTCCCCTTCATCATTGTCATGGCACCTCGAGAGATCTTCAGTACTCCACCTTCAGCGGTGTACCTACATCTAATGTCATCGAGTGTCCCCAAAGAAATAAGGTTCTTCTTGAGCTCCGGTACATGCCTCACATTTGTCAATGTGCATACTATCCCATCGTGTATTCCAATTCGAATCATCCTTATCCCCATAGCCTTATGGACTGCATTATTCCCCAAAAGAACCCTACCACCATTTGTAGCCTGGTAAGTAGTAAACCAGTTCTTATGAGACGTCAAGTGATAAGAACACCCCAAATCTAGCACCCATTCGTCTTCTGATGAAATAGCAGTCACACATAAAACAGCTTCTACATCACTATTGCTCCTCTTGGCAACGTTTACCACACTGTTTGTGGCATTCTACTTATCAGCTTTATTCCTCCTCTTTGGACAATCTCTCCTGATATGCCCCTCCTCGTGACACTCAAAACACTTCACGCGTCCCTTGGACTTTCTATGGTGTGATTTCAACCTGCTTTTACCTCTGCTGCTACTAGGCCCTTAATGTTGTTCTCTACCCCCCAAATAGTTAGTGCTTGCGTTATTCCTTGCTCCAGACCATCATCTCGCAACTTTCTCTGCCACTCCTTAGAGAATAAGGCAAATTTTACCTCTTCTGAGTAATTGTAGTACACCCCTACAAAAATGAATCAGTAAAGTGCTTTCATGACTCTGGTAAAAAGGCTAACAACATCATGCCATTCTCTTCATCATTAAGAATATTACCGATGTTCTTCAGATCTAACATGAGTTTATTAAATTCATCTAGGTGGATTCTAATAGACGTATCTTTAGTATATCTAAATCAAAACATCTTCTTTAACATATACAAGCGATTGTCAAACCTTTCTTCACATAGAGTGCTTAAAGTTTTGCCCATAATGCTGCGGCATCCTTCTCCTCAGCAACCTCTATTAAGATCTCTTTACTCTTTCCATAAGCTCTATCCTCTCTGAGACTTTCATTATAATAGACAACTCATCTTTACCATCCAGTGCTTTGGCTAATCCTTGGGTTGTCAATAATGCCCGCATCTTGATGCTCCATAACACTAAGTTGTTGCTCTCGTTAAACTTCTCAATTTCATATTTCCTCTCAGACATAATTACAGTAACAGAATTTCCAGATAATAATAAGACAAGTAAAAACTCCAAATCACAATTAAGAAATCCAACCCCAAACTCTAATACCAATTGTTGGGATATAATATGTCGAAACGACAGGATCTTGCAATTTACGTCAACGTGAAATCGCCTGAGAAATAAACGATAAAAATAAGGACACCAAAAATTTACGTGGTTTGGTCCGAGTATCGGTACCTATGTCCACGGGAAGAGCCAGCAGCAAATAATCCACTATAATCGGAGAATCAAAGTTTACAATCACTCACATGCTCAAGTATTTCCCACACCTAGATTTAACCCCAAACCCAAAGTGTTTATAAATAAACAACTCACGGCACAAAATTACCACACATTCAAGCTCGAAACAAAATGCTTTACGTATGGCTTCGCATATCTCTTCAATGCTTCTCGCGGCTTGCGACTTCAAAAACGTGACGTGCGGCTTCATAGGGTTTTCACTCAAGCGACTTCTTGCTTCGATGGCTTCGTTTTAAGCCAAGGGAGAAAAACGTGCAACAAATTTCCTTTTATACGTGTGTGTGCTCAAGGTCAAAAGTGTGACTTGGGCCCACCACGATTTGTCTTTCATGTGTAAAGAGTCTTGGCAGCCATTTTTTCCTACTTTTTTTTGATTGGCCGAACAAGAAATCAGTGTGAATGTGTGCCCAAGGTCAAACCTTTGACCTTGGGCCCCACCAACTTTGATTCTTCACGTGCAAGGGGAAGTCTTCGGCAGCTTCACCTCAAAGAGAAAAATTCTTCTTTTTTTTTTTTATATATAATTATTTCCTCCTTTGTGCGGCTTTAGCTTTAAGGAGTCTAGCAAATCGCGTTTTGTAAACGCTCAAACTCAAGACATAATTTAATAATTCTCCACCTTGGCTCGATATTTTAAGCCAAGTTATAGTGTTCATCATCCATGCTGCTCTCCCAACGCCCCGACAAGCGCTCACTCTCCACAAACACCAATAGAGCTCAAGCAGAGCTTGAGTTTCGTTAAAGGAATAGACTTAGTCATCATGTTTGTTGGATTATATGCTGTAGCAATCTTTTTAATAGTAACATTACCCTTAACTAAGACATATTGGATGGAATGGTACCTTATGTTGATATGCTTTGTTCACTTGTAATAAACTGGATAATAAGCCAAATATATTGCACATTGGTTATCACAGTGTTTATCTACACTTTTCTATTCTAACCAAAAGTTCGAGAGCAAACCTTGTAACCATATCTCCTCCTTTACTACAAAGGTTGGTGTCATGTACTTTGCCTCAGTCGAATACAAGGCAATGTGATCCTGTAAGTATGCTTTCCAACTAACTGCACCACCTGCTAGTGTAAACACGTACCATGCTAAAGACTTGCAATCATCCAAGTCACCGGTGTGATCCGAATCCACAAAACTAGTGGTCTCACTCCCATTATTGTCCCTTCGATACACTATACCCACGTCTATTGTCCCCTTCAAATATCTGAGAATCCACTTCAGAGCTTTTCAATGAGCTTTACCAGGATACTTTATATAGCGACTAACCACGTTCACAGCTTGTAAAATATCAGGCCCGGTGCACACCATAGCATACATAATACTATCCACGGCACTAGAATAAGGAATATGGGATATATGCTCCTCCTACTCCTCAGTCTACGATGATAATTTATCAGAAAATTTAAAGTGCTTCGCTAAAGGTGTACTTACAGATTTTGCCGATTGCACATCAAAACGTGCCACTATCTTCTCAATATATTTCTTTTGAGATAAACGTAAAACTCCTGCAGCCCTGTCACGCAAAATCTCCATACCAAATATTTTCTTTGCAGCACCTAAATCTTTCATCTCAAATTCAACATTTAATTGCCTCTTCAGCACATTAATATCAGCCATATTCTTAGTTGCTATCAGCATATCAGCAACGTATAAGAGTAGATAAATCAAAGAACCATTTTCCAATCTCCTATAGTAAACGCAGCTATCTATTTGACTTTTTATGTAGTCTTGACTAGCTATGAAAATATCAAAACATTTATACCACTATCTAGGAGACTGTTTCAGCCCATAAAAAGAATTCTTTAACAAGCAAACATGATCTTCCTTACCTGGAATAGTAAATCCCTCTGATTGCCTCATGTAAATATGCTCCTCCAACTCACCGTGAAGAAACGACGTTTTCACATCTAGTTGCTCTAATTCGAGATCCTGTGAAGAAACTAAGGCAAGTAAAACACGAATAGAAGTATGTTTTACCACAGGAGAGAACACCTCATTGTAGTCAATGCCCTCATGCTATGTATATCCTTTCGCCAGAAGTCTTGCTTTATACCTCGCTGCCTTGACACTAGGAATGCCTTCTTTCCATTTGAAGACCCATTTACTTCCAACAATCTTTTGACTCTTGGGTACTTTGACCAGCTCCCATGTCTGATTTCGATGGAGTGATTCCATCTCTTCACTCATAGTCTCTAGCCACTACGATGACTCCGAGCTACCCATTGCCTCAGAGTAAGAAGAAGGCTCATCTGTCTCCACCTCATAACCTATAGTCAATGCATAAGCAATATCTGTATAACTATAACGTATCGGTGATTTAATTTGCTTTCTCTGTCTATATGTGGCTATAGTGTGTTGCGGCTTTACTGATTGTTCACTATCACCGACTTTAGGAACTACGGCCTCATTTGCAGTCTCAACTTCTCTTACCTTCGAGGTCTCTAGAGTCTCCACCTGAAGCTCCACCTCACTAATGACACCATGATCTGTCTTCTCTACTAGTTGTGTCTTAGAACTCCTCCATTCAAGCATTGTAGTCTTGTCAAAGATCACGTTTCTTCTTATTAGAAAATCGGATGATCTGGGATCAGTGCATCACAGCCGGTAACTTTTCACCCTATGTGCATAACCCAGAAATATGCACTTCTTCGCCCTTGGCTCAAGCTTACCATCACTCACATGAGCATACGCAGGACATCCAAATATTTGTAATCCGAAATAATCAATAGGTTTCTCTGACCATACTTCCTCAAGAGTCTTCCACTCGATATCAGATAATGGAGATCAATTAATCAGGTAACATGTCATGTTCACTACTTCGGCCAAAATTCATTGCCAAGTCCTGCATGCAAAAACATGTATTGAGCTCGCTCAAGTAAAGTTCTGTTCTTTCATTTTGCCATGCCATTCTGCTATGGTGTCCATGGTACTGTGCAGTGTCTCACAATACCATCTTTCTCGCATAACTCAGTAAAATCTTTACCACTAAACTCCATGCCATTATCGGTTCTTAGGCACTTGATTTGTTTATCTGACTGCTTCTCAATCAATGCCTTAAATTTCTTTAACCGATCAAACACATCATATTTGTGCTTCAGAAAGTATACCTATACCTTCCTCGAATAGTCTTCGATAAATGTCAGCATATATCAGACACCTCCTTTTGAAAAAATGGAAGACGGGCCCTAGACGTCTGAATGAATATATTCAACTGGTCGTTTGGCCGAATGAATTGCTATAGTAAACTTAACTCAGTGCTGCTTCCCAAAGATGCAGTGCTTACATAAGTCTAGTTTCGCGATCTTCTCACTATTCAACAACCCCCTTTCACTCAACATCATCATACCTACCTCACTCATGTGCTCCAAGCGCATATGCCATAATTGAGTCAAGTTAGAGTTTGACTCGCCTGATGAAATTGCAGGGGTTCCGATCACGGTCTCTCCTAGTGGATGATAGAGAGTATTCACTTTCTTCCCTTTCATCATTGTCATGGCATCTCAAGAGATCTTCAATACTCCACCTTTAGCGGTGTACCTACACCCAATGTCATCGAGTGTCCCTAGAGAAATAAGGTTCTTCTTGAGCTCTGATACATGCCTCATATCTGTCAATGTGCGTACCACCCCATCATGCATCCAAATTTCAATTGCCCCTATCCCCACAGCCTTACAAATTGCAATATTCCCCAAAAGAACCCTACCACCATGTGCAGCCTAGTAATAGTAAACCAGTTCTTATTAGCCATCATATGATAAGAACACAACAAATCTAGCACCCATTCATCTCCTAACAAAATAGCAGTCACACATAAAATAACTTCTACATCACTATTGCTCCTCTCGGCAACGTTTGCCACACTGCTTGTGGCATTCTGCCTATCAGCTTTATTCCTCCACTTTGGACAATCTCTTCTGATGTGCCCCTCCTCGTGACACTCAAAACACTTCACGCGTCCCTTAGACTTTCTATGGCGTGATTTCGATCTACTTTTACCTCTACTGCTACTAGGCCCTCGATGTTGTTCTCTACCCCGAATAGTCAGTGCTTGCGTTACTCTTTATGCCAGACCATCATCTCGCAACTTTCTCTACCACTCCTTAGAGAATAAGGTGGAGTTTTCCTCTTCTGAGGTAATTGTAGTACGTCCCTACAACAGTAAATCAGTAAAGTGCTCCTACGACTCTAGTAAAGAGGCTAACAACATCATGCCCCACTCTTCATCATTAAGAATCTTACTAATGTTCTTCAGATCTAACATGAGTTTATTAAATTCATCTAGTTGGGTTATGATAGACGTATTTTTAGTATATCTAAATTGAAACATCTTCTTCAACATGCACAAGCGATTGTTCAAAACTTTCTTCACATAGAGTGCTTAAAGTTTTGCCCATAATGCTGCAGCATCCTTCTCCTCAGCAGCCTCTATTAATACATCATCTGACAAATTTAACAAGATTGTACTCTTTGCTCTTTCCATCAACTCTACCCTCTCTGAGGCTTTCATTATAATAGACAACTCATCTTCACCATCTAATGCCTTGGCCAAACCTTGGATTGTTAATAATGCCCGTATCTCGATGCTTTATAACATAAAGTTTTTGCTCCCGTTAAATTTCTCAATTTCAGATTTCCTCTCGAACATAATTGCAATAATAGAATTTCTGGATAATAATTAGGCAAGTAAAAGCTCCAAATCACAATCAAGAAATCCAACCCCAAGCACTGATACCAATTGTTAGGATATAATACGCGGAAACGATAGAATCTTGCAATTTACATCAACGCGAAATCGCCAGAGAAATAAATGAGAAAAATAAGAACACCATAAATTTATCTGGTTCGGTCCAAGTATCGGTACTTACATCCACAAGGAGAGCCAACAGCAAATAATCCACTATAATCAAAGAATCAGAATTTATAATCACTCACACGCTCAAGTGTTTCCCACACCTAGATTTAACCCCAAACCCAAAGTGTATAAATAAACAACTCACGCCACAAAAATTACCTCACGTTCAAGCTCAAAACAAAACGCTCTATGTACAGCTTCACATATCTCTTCAAAGCTTCTCGCGGCTTGCAGCTTCAAAAACATGATGTGCAGCTTCGTAAGGTTTTCACTCAAGCGACTTCTTGCTTCGGTAGCTTGTTTTTACGCCAAGGGAGAAAAACATGCAACAAATTTCCTTTTATACGTGTGTTTGCCCAAGGTCAAAAGTTTGACCTAGGCCCACCACAATTTGTCTTTCACATGCAGAGCGTGGCACCCCTCGACGGCCCCCGAACCGTTAGGGTCGCCATAGTTCAATTACCATTATCTTGCTTGACCTGAAGGTCTATCAATCCCGGGGGTTTACATCTTTTAGATCGGTCTCAACGCAGCTCATATAACGGAAGCATACTTATCACCTCCCAAACCCGTACACAAACTAAATGATACAATGCAATACACACCCCTACAACCTTTCATATATATATATGTGTGTGTGTGTGTGTGTGTGTGTGTGTGTGTGTGTGTGTGTGTGTGTGTGTGTGTGTGTGTGTGCATTTTAGGGCCAAATCACTTTTATTTACATACTAAGATGGATTTTACAAGTCGGTATAACAAAAGGGCCAAGACTTTAAGTAAGCTTGGCTAAACCCAAAAAAGAACCCGATTATACATGAAATGTGTATATCTATCCATCAGCTAGTATCGGCCATCCTAAAAAGTGTGAACCTCCACCAGTCACACGCTCCTATCACACCCATCTCGGTGCATCGGCCAACGGCGGCGGCAGCATCCCCATCATCCTCCCATCTTGCCGAACATGGACAGACAGAAACTCTTGTACTACAGGGCCATCAGGTAAGCCCACATTGTACATGACCAAAACACGAACGCAAATAAACACCAAACCATGAACACCGATACAGGGGTGTTCCGAGCAATCGACCTCTACATCAGACGGTAATCCATAAAATGTACCATGCGTGACAAGTGCTAGAGGCATTGCTCAATCTGAAATGTTAATCCCCAAAGGGGTGAGTACAACCACTCAGCAGTAAAAATCCATCAAACTACACAATGCAACAAGCAAGACAATCAAGACATCACAAGTAAAGCACATACCATCCATGCTATTGAGCATACATCACCATGTAGTCATGCATATCTCACCATGCAATCATACTTATATTTCCATGAGGTTCATCCCATACCATATGCACATACATATGCATGATTCATATCATTCACACCATCATGTATACATCCCTATGAGATCCATTCAAGCCTTCATAATCGCATTCTCAATGTCAAATAGCATCAATTCACTTTCATAAGCAGATCATGCATCATATCATATGCATGTATCCATGCACATGATTCAATTACAATATTTATCTTTCACAAGGATCTCATCATTTTTTTTCAAGGGACCAATGTTTACATCTTTCAATTTATTGCTCACACCTAACCTGGCACCGTGAGGAACCTCCGGCACAAACCTCCGAGCATCTTGCATCCCAACTAGCATCACGAGGAATCCCCCCGGCACAAACCTCCAAGGCTTCCGGCACAAACCTCCGGGCATCCCGAAACTCCCGAGGACCTCCAGCACAAGCCTCCGAGCATCTCAAAACTCCCCGAGGCATCATTGGCTCACACCTCCGACGGTATCATTATTATCACAATATATAATCACATATATGTCTCATTTTCATAATGGTATTTGATGCAACAATATCAAAGGTCTAAACCAACTTTTTGATGTTATATGATATGTGAACATCACCATATATGCAATACACATAACACCCACAATATCACATTTCATAAAGCAGTTCATTGGTTTTTGAAAATAGAACCAATTTTCGGATAAAACAAAATGCACCTCTTTAGTAAAAATTCTTGGAAAATTAGTAAAAAATCTCAATAAATTCTGAAAATTTGATACAATGTAAACAAGATCTAGTGGAAGATATTTCATGAAGAACAAAATATCAAGAAAGCTTCACATCAGTCACATAGATCCATACATCACAGCAAAAGAAATTCTAACGCTACTTTTGCACAGTTTCGGAAATTATTTCGATTAAGCCCTTAAATGAACTCTGAAAATTCTGAGATTTTAATATGTTATATATGAGATTTAAAGGTAAAATTCTCATGAAGAAATAAAAGTCTAATTGCTTCTGTATTAAAAGTTATAATTTTTATAACTCTTCCTATCTCTCGGTTCACTGTCCATATTCATCCTTTTCAAAGAAAATCGTTTTCCCTAATCATTACTTGTCCGTTTATCCTCAAATTTTAGTATGTTGTTCCTAAAGATGTCTTCTACAACTTTCATCAAGAACACGAGATCAAATTCGGACTGGATACTTGCACGGAATTTACAGAATCACAATATGTCATCGTAACAATTTCCAGATCTAGCTTCATCAAAGAAAAATGGTTTCACCGACCTATACTTGTCCCTTTCCTTTCAAATTTTGATATGTTATTCCCCAAGAAGTCCTTGACAACTTTCATCAAGAAGTCGAAGTCATATTTCAACTAGAACATTGCATGCAACTCACAAAATCACCAAAGGTCGGACTGTTTTTCTAGAAACAGAATACTAGGTTAGAACACAACTCCAATAATTTCGAAATTTCACACTTCATCCACATCTGAAATTCACCATTCATCACACACAAAACACAGCAAGCAAATGGTAGATCAATGGACTCTACTTGCCTCTAATCCAAGCAAAAACACAGCAAGCACACGGCGGGGCAAGGCGGCTCGACGGTGGGACTCGGCGCACGCATGGCAGCGAACGGCCTCCCTCTTCCTTTCTCTCTTCCTCTCTTTCTCTCCTTCTCTCACATGACAACTCTCTCTGTCTCTCTCGGACGGTAACCCTCTCTTCCAATTCGCCTCTCCTCTCTTTCTTTCCCCCTCATCATTAGCAATCATTTGATTTTGCATGACTTCTTACACTTGGCTACAATGGACTAACACTTGGCAAGCTTCTCTTGCCACTTGTTAATTTTGCCATGCAAGCTTATGGGCCTCCCTTGGGCCGGGCCTCTCCCTCCGTTCCTCTCTTCCCATGGTCAACGGCAACCCCTTCCCTTTGGGCTTCGCGGGCCAGGCCTTAATGGCCGAATGGTGGGGCTCTTGTGGGCTGGGCTCCGCCTAAGAATTTTTTGCCCACTTCCTCTTTTAATAATCTACTTTAAACCTCCACTCATATAAATACCTAATTACACTTATTCAATTGGCCATAAAACTTTGCATCATAAATAAATAAATTTCAACTTATAAAACACATGGCCAAGAATAGAATTTTCTTTCCTGTTAAATAATTATCCATTGAAAAGCTTGGCCTTAATCTTATTGCAAATCATGGATCAAATGGCTACAACATAACTTGATGGTACTTCCATCACCTATCCATGGTTCATAGCACATCTAGAGGTTGTCATGAAATTCTAGGATGCCACACACAGAGTCTCGGCAGCCTTTTTTTCTTCTTTTGTTTGCATGGCCAAACAAGAAATCAACGTGAATGTGTGCCCAAGGTCAAACCTTTGACCCTGGGCCCCACCAACTTTGATTCTTCACGTGCAGGGCTTCTTTGTGCAAGGGGACATCTTTAGCAGCTTCACTTCATAGAGAAAAATTCATTTTTTTAATTATTTCCCCATTTGTGCAACTTTAGCTTTAAGAAGTCCAGTGAATCGTATTTTGTAAACACTCAAACTCGAGACATAATTTAACAATTTCAGTTGTTGAAAACAACCAATGTTGATTAAAAGGTTTAAAAGTAAACCACGGGATTCATGACAAGCATAAAAATTGTGTCAAGATTGTCTTATTGAAATGGAAGATTCTTGTTGGAATAAACAAAAAAATTGAAAAAAAGCATGTGAAGAGTCAAGCGCCCAATTCGTCATTTTGCATCTCTCTCTTTTCCTTTTTTTTTGAGGGGGTTAAGAGGATTCGTGACATTCGTTTTACTTAGAGCATATCTTTCGTATGGCAAGATTAAGGAAAATGTCCATTCCGTACAAAAAATAAAACGAAGAAGAATAGAAGTTGGTCTCACATGCTTAACGTGTTGACCAGGGCTGTGAATTTGAAAACTTCAATAGCCAACATACGAGCTTCAAGCTAAAGACCGTGTGGTCCGATGCTCTCGATGGGTTTGATCCACAGTGGTTCGTGTAGTTTTAGATTCAAGTTCTAGTACCTAGTCATATTTTATAATATGTTTTCCAAATTTTCAAAGAGAAAATCATTTTCCTTAATTTAAACTTTGGTAGGAAAATATTTTTCCTTTACTTGGAAAGCATTTTCTTTTGACTCATTTTTCTAAGCGAACCAACTACTAGAAAAATGAGTAAGATATTTCCAAGAATTATATTTTCTAGGAAACAAACGGAGCTTAAAGAGATGGTATTGTCGCCTAGCATGAACTCTCCCCAGCTTATACCAATCGCAACTTTGGCATTTTAAATAAATCATTTAGACATACATTTTAACTTATTTTGGAGGTGTCACTGATCTATTATGCTTAAGAAGAGAAGCACCAATCAGCATAAGCAAGCTTGAATTTTTGAATTCGGTGGTCAAAGAATGGCTAAAAGGAGACATGAGGAAATGAAGGGCGTAATTAACGACACGCAAGAGCATATTTGCACTTGGGCATTATGAGAAGCGTAGGTTGAGTAGGTATCAAACAAAGAGTCATTTTTCTTAAGGAGGTGAACGAATGAACAGACAGGGAAGCATGCGATAGAGGGAGATAGAAAAGGGTGAGTACTCATGTGGAGGAACAAAAAAGAAGAGCAAAGAAGCATGTCACAGGCAAGAAGAAAGCAAGGTCCAGAGGGAATATTTACTCAGCTACGAATCGGAAATTTTGGGAAGAGTAGGTCAACATTCACGGCTGAAGGGAGAGGAAGAAACAGTAGCATTCTAGACGAATGTGCACTTCGGGATGGACTTCAAGGAGCTCTTCCTCCATTTTGTTTTTCTATTAAAAGGAGATCGACGGTGAATTATAGAGGGGGGAATTTCAGGAGAAAAATGAAAGTGCTAGTATGAACACCTAGAGGAGGGTGAATAGGTGTAAAAACAGATTCTGCAAAATGCAGTGAGAACCTTTACTTTTAACCTGAGTTTCAATAATAACAGACTTTTGAAATTGAGTCTAAAGAGCAGCGGATTTTGAGCGAGATCAAACTTTAGCAATTAAATAGAACTACTAACAAAATAAAGAGATACAGGGAAGAGAATAAGAACACAAGATTTATAATAGTTTGGCTTAATCCAACCTACGTCCACTCTCTCACGCTAACAGCCTTCTTGGCTGGATTCCACTATACAATCAACATGAGATTACAACTTTGAGTGCAAACACTTAGTAGTAGATCACACTATCTCACTTAGTCACTCTTTTGGTATTTCTTTCACGATCACAAACGTTTAAACTCACCAAAGACAAGTGTATGATCAAAGGTCGCTCAGACTTTGGAATTATAAATTCTACACTCCGTCTCTTACTTGCTCATCAGTCCTTCATCTCCTTAAATACTCCTCAACTTCCAAAGTAGCCGTTGGACAGTATCTCAAGGATTATCTTCCAATATACCCATTGGACAGATCTGTATCTAGAAAATTTGGTAGCCATTGAGTGACAAAAGTAGAATCTTAAATTGATTCCGATCGCCCATACAAACATAATCTTGATTTCCATAAATAAAGTTTCTTCGTATAGAAAATTCTTGTCTTTAATATCCAATTGTCAATCATTAGATTGAGTCAATCAAATCAATCATGATGTAGAATTCAAACCAGATCACTAGCCGTTATATGTTTGGGGCTTGTGTTACGTTCTGTCGAATTTAAATGTAAAGTCTGAGTACAATAGACTTTACAATCTGAGTCTGCATGCAATAGACTTTATAATTTGAGTCTGAGTGCAATAGACTTCACAATCTGGGTCTGAACATATTCTGTTTTTGAACAGTTTTAGCTTTAAGGTCTGAACACAGTCTGAATAAGTTCAGCTTTAGCATAAAGTTTGTTTTCTAGTTCAGCTTCAACATAAAGTCTGTTTTTTGGTTCAACTTCAGCATAAAGTCTGTCTTTTGGTTCTTCATTCACATTCAATCTGGAATTTGTCAGAGTTAGCAGACTTATGATGTAGAACAGACTTTGACACTAAAGTCTAGTAGACTTCAAACTTTGAATCAAAAGTCTGGAAATCTTCAGAATATACTTTTGACATGTGTTACGTTCAGTCTTATGGCCATCTTCAGATTTTGACAATATTATTTACATGGTCTATTACTTAACGATTAAACACGTTAATAGCATTTGATTTATTTTGTCATTTTCAAAACATCATAAGGGATTTCCCTAACAATCTCCCCATTTTTGATTATGACAAAACAATATCTGAATATGCAGATTTGTAAATACGTTTTTAAAAATATTAATTTAAATCAAAGGATATCAGAAAATAGCAAATAGATTGAGCATAACAATATATAGAAAAAAATTGTAGCTCAATATTATGCAATAAATAATATCAATTAATCAATACATATGCATATTCATATATTCTCCCCTTTTGTCATAATCAAAAAGCGATAATAGATATAGTATCACGTAAAGAATATAAAATGATAAATATATCTTGCATGAAACATAATTTCCAAAAAAATCATCTTTGATAAGGTAAATCGAATATCAAAGATATGGAATATAGCTTACTTCGATAATATATATCAGCAAATATCCAATAAACATCACGAATGTATTATAAAATTCACTTATCATTTTTGTCATAATAAAATGATAATATCAATAAGAAATTTGTTAATGACAAAAGGTAACAAGAGAAGCACTAACCAGATTTTGTAGAACTTAAATTCTGACGCATTTACATTTTCCTTCCTTCCATAATAAGATCATGATCAATCCAAAAAGATTTTTCCATAATTGATCGAGGCTCCCCCTCAATTTGTTGCCTTTTGAGGTGATCACGATTCTTTTCCTCCTCTTTTGAATTCACGTTCTCCCCTTGTGATCATGACAATATTTGCGAATAGGAACAATTGTGGCATGTGCATGTTGAACATAATATTTTTCTAGTATTTCCTTTGTAGCAACAACATCCGCAATGATCACTTGCATTTTGAAATTCGAGACAAAAATTTATTTTATTCAATCAAGCTCCTCTCAAATTCAACCTGCATCAACTTAACAAACTTTTGTACAAATAAGCTATAATAATATCCACGTAATATATAATGTCATTTCTTCAAATAAATAAGTTGAATAAAATTATCAATTATTAAACTACTCAACCTTCTGTATGACACATAAGGGATTTCCTTAATAATTTGCAAAAACTTTGCACAATGAATAGAATATTTGAGCCTCCAAAAAATAGTACAGAATTTCCATGATTTTCAAATCTAGCTTTCCAAAATCCAAATGAAAGATTCTTTTGCGACCTACAAATTCAGATAATAATCCTTGCAAAAATATCACATAATACCTTCATTTGATTTGCGGATCAAACTTGCTAGATATAAGATATACTAAGAATATCCATAAATATGCAATAATACCTTTCGAGATCAAATGGATTTTCTTAAGCATAAATCTCAAAAATATATTATAGATGCATTTCATAAAAAGAAAGATGATATTGCTATCACGTGCCAAATCTAGTAAAATATTGCAATGCCTTATATTTATGACCAAAGATATTTGCAATATAATAAACAATCATCCAAAATTATGATAAATGCACGTAGAAATTTATAAGGTGGGATGATAAAAAAATATTCTCTTACACATGGTATATGTTTGAAATATACAAAAAAAAAAAAAATCATTACCAATCTTCGTAGGAGATATTTTTCTGATTGCACCAAAATTTGTGTAGATTCGCAATCATTCTTGCCTTATTGAATTTCCTACAATTAACTCATTTCCCTTTTTGGTATCCATCAATTTGGATCCGTCCATTTTGTTAGAGTAAAATAGAAAATCTCCATAGATAAATAAATATTCTTTCTTAATTCATCATAACAAAGTATTCAAAGAAAGAATATTATGCGCAATGATATTTTTGAAAAATAAATTCTCACTTAGTCATAGTACGATAAAAACAGAGATAATAAAATCCTTGAGTATCTAATAATATCTTGCATAATAAATTAATATTACGTAAAACATATTTTTACTTAGCAAAATATGATAAAATCTAAGAGTATAAAATCAAACCAAATAAATTCATTTGTCTCTAAAATGATCATACGTATTATATCAAATCTCAACGCATGAATCACAAAAATAAATCACATGATTCTTTTTTCAATAAAACAAATCAAAGAATATGATGATTATTAAATCTGAATCAACCAAGGATATATCGAATATCAAGCATAAAATTAAAAACTTTACCTTCCCTACCAAATTCTCTTTTTGTTTCTTTTTTCTTTATATCCTACAAAAACAGCTCATCTTTTCTTTAGTACCCATTTTTTCTTGGGTTCATGAGAGTTAGTAAAGTATACCGTTTTTATCCAATCTTTCTTAACAGGTCTCCAGACTTTAAAACATTCTTTCTCAAAGTGTTTTGAATCTCCACAATTTGAGCACTTGAGGGCATTTCGACCAATAGGTTTTGTAAATATCCTTTGAAAATGCTTCTTCTACGCAAGTCTAGGAGGTCTTTGTCTAAGTCTTTCCTTGACTTTAGGAAAATCTATTAGAGAATCACTTTCCTTTTTGAAACCAAGTCTTGACTTATTATAGTAAGGAACTTGTTTAGAAAGGATATACTCTAATGTTTTTTATCTATTTGAAAATCTTGTCGAAATATTTGAAAATTCTTTCTTCAAATAATCATTTTTTTTAACAAGTAAATCTCGACTTTCTTTTGTTTGTAGAAAATCTTTTCGCAAAATTTCAAACTTTTCTTTTGAGAAATATCCTATTGCCTAAGCCGAGAATTTTCCTTTTTAAGTTCGGAGATTCTTTTAAGAGAAGATTTGATATTTAAACAAAACTCATTTATATACTTTGAAACTTTGAGATGAATTTTTGAATGACTTACCTTGATTTCCTCATCGGTTTCTGAGTCTGTGTCTAAGCCAGACTCTGATTTCGAGTTTGTGTTTGAGTCAGACTCAAATTCTGAATTTGCCATTAAGCATATATTTCCTTGCTCATCATCTTCTTTCATTGTTCTTTTCTGGCCATTTTACTTGTATTGTCTTCTTTCACTAAACTTCATTCCTTTTCTACTCAACTTTTTGAATTTCTCGATCATAAAAGCAAGTTCTTCACTGTCCATGTCATTTTATGAGTTTGTTTCATTAAAAACAGCATTAGATATTAAAGCGATGGACTTCTTACCTTCGGGATCTTCGTCGTTGATTTGTTCCACTTCATAGGATTGAAGAGTGCTGATCAATTCATCAACGGAGAGTGGCATAATCCTTTGAGCCTCCCGGATTGAGGTCTTGACATGTTTCCATTCTTTTGAGAGACCTTGCAAGAGTTTGTTGACCTTCATTGGGGCAAATATTTGCTGACCTTGATATGCTAAACCATTTACAATTTCTGTAAAATGGAAGTTTACTTTTGTCTCTTTCCTACAATCGACTCTTATTGCTTCATCTTGAATGATTCATATTTGCCGAGTAGGAAGTTTACTTTTGTCTCTTTTACACGATCAATCCCTTCATATGTAACACGAAGTCCATTCCAAACTTCTTTTGCAGTTTCACATGAAGAGATTCTATTATATTCGGCAGGAAACAAAGTGTAATACAATGAATAAATTGATTTCGCATCAAGAGCTTCTCTTTTGGACATCTCCATCCAAGACATAGGAGCAGGGGGTTTGGTTTCTTTGTCTTTGCCGTTCTTATTTGATGTAGATATAGCGGTGGGATTGATTCCTTTTTCCAAAACATCCCATTGGAAAGGATCTCTAGATCTTAGGAATGCCTTCATTTTCTTCTTCCATATGTCGTATTCCTTTCCATCAAAATATGGTAGCACGCTATTGCTTTACCCTTCCATAAGTCTTGGTGCCAAGATACTAGCCATAAAAGATCTTCAGCTCAAAAGTAAAAATACTTTTATAAAACGAGCACTTGGCTCTGATCCCAATTGAAAGTGCTAGTATGAATACCTAGAGGGCGGGTAAATAGGTGTAAAAACAGATTCTACAAAATGCAGTGAAAACCTTTACTTTTAACCTGAATCTGAATAATAACAGACTTTTGAAACTGAGTCTGAAGAGCAACGGATTTTAAGCGAGATCAGACTTTAGCAATTAAATAGAACTACTAACAAAATAAAGAGATTCAGGGAAGAGAATAAGAACACAAGATTTATAGTGGTTCGGCCTAATCCAAGCCTACATCCACTCTCCTACGCTAATAGCCTTCTTGGCTGGATTCCACTATGCAATCAACAAAATATTACAACTTTAAGTGCAAACACTTAGTAGTAGATCACACTATCTCATTAAGTCACTCTTTTAGTATTTCTCTCACAATCACAAACATTTAAGCTCATCAAAGACAAGTGTATGATCGAAAGTCGCTCAGACTTTGGAATTATAAATTGTATGCTCCGTCTCTTACTTGCTCATCAGTTTTTCATCTCCTTAAATACTCATCCACTTCCAAACTAGCCGTTGGACAGTATCTCGAGGATCGTCTTCCAATTTACCTATTGGACAAATTTATATCTAGAAAATTTGGTAACCGTTGAGTGACAAAAGTAGAATCCCAAATTGACTCCGATTGCCCATACAAACAGAATCTTGGTTTCCATAAGTAAAGCTTCTTCGTATAGAAAGTTCTTGTCTTCAATATCCAATTGTCAATCAATTAGATTGAGTCAATCAAATCAATCTTGATGTAGAATCCAAACCAGATCACTAGCCATTATATGTTTGGGGCTTGTATTACGTTCCGTCGAATTTGGATGTAAAGTCTGAGTACAATAGACTTTACAATCTAAGTCTACATGCAATAGACTTTATAATCTGAGTCTGAGTGCAATAAACTTCACAATCTGGGTCTAAACATATTCTGCTTCTGAAAAGTTTTAGCTTTAAGGTCTGAACACAGTCTAAATAAGTTCAGCCTCAACATAGAGTCTGTTTTCTGGTTCAGCTTCAGCATAAAGTCTATCTTATGGTTCTTCATTCACTTTCAGTCTGAAATTTGTCAGAGTTGTTAGACTTATGATGTAGAATAGACTTTGAAATTAAAGTTTGTCAGTCTTCAAACTTTGACACGGAAGTCTAGAAATCTTCAGAATATACTTTGGACATGTGTTCCATTCAATCTTCTGGCTGTCTTCAAACTTTGACAATATCCTTTACATATTCTATCATCTGCATGGTCTATTACTTAACCATTAAACACGTTAGTAGCCTTTGATTTATTTTGTCATCTTCAAAACATCATAAGGGATTTCCCTAACAAAAAAGAGAGGAGAAAAGGAGGATTCATTTGAATATACAGATACATGACGTGATTCACTCTCTCATAGGTTAGATGGCTACACGAGTTGCTAGAGGCAACAGCACATTCGAACAAAGAGAAGGAGAACCCATCAACAACTAAATATGATCGCGTGTTTCCATCCGTCAACTGCGTTTATCCTTAGTGATCACTTGTCCATCTTCACTGCTGCAATTATTGTTGTAAATTCTATTTTGGTTGCTGTTCTAGTCAACAATGTCGTCACCCACTGCCCGTGATGGCATTGCTTGATGAAATAATTTGAATTTGAAACACTCACAACTCACACAACTAAGGAAGTGAAGGAGACAAGATGGACTTTTTTTATTTATTTCACCTTATTAGAAATGATTACAATACTTGCTTTTATATAAGCTTGTTATATGACTATTACACTCAAATGACTCATAAATATATTTGTCATTCCAATGAGATAAATCTTGTGAATTTACGAAACATTAGCTCAACTTAGAATCACAAACAATCAAGACATATAAATACGAATAGACTCTTTAAAACAACGTTACAATAAAGACTCTTCTTAACTCATGCACATGCAATGGAATTCGTATAGACACCAACAATCTTCCCCTTTTAGATGGTAACAAAACTTCCATGCATATTTAATCATTATAAGATATTATATCCTACAAAACAACACTTTAGTAGCAGATGATAATTTATAAAGAGAACATACCATAATGATATTGAATAACACAATAGTCTGCATCCACAAAAACACATCAATTCTGCAAACCATATGCCAATTAAAGTTCAAACACAAGTTCAAACACCACTTTCAAACACAAGTTCAAGAAACACACCCATAAAAATAACACCATAATGTTTCAAAATTCAAAAAAAAAAAAAAAAAGGTGTAAATCTGTATAAACTCTCCCCCTTTTTGTCATCAGCAAAAAGATAAAGTTGGCGAGTTGTAAAAAGAGGTCGGGTCGAAAAATGATCAGGGTTGTTTGGGAACAAGTCGAAAATCCTCCAAGGACTACAAGATCTCCTCAAACTTCTCCTGGCACTGATGATAAACAGCTTCCACTTTTGCCACAATTTGTTAAGCTTGTTGATTCAGAGTTTGAACCTAAGTGTCAAGAGATTGTACCTAGCTTGAATGGAATTCAGAGGTAGAACGGAGAGCAGTATGTATCTTCTAAAATTCAAACTCCATAGCATATTGCTGTGCCTTAATCTTTAAGATGAGTTCTACTATCCGAGGATAGTTTGCGTCCGGTTCTGTTTGGGCACTAGCTTCAACAAATTGTACTTGTGAAGAATTCAGAAGTGAAGGAACATCAACCTGAACCTGTGTAGTTTGTTGCTCTCCCTGATTCGTAGTTTCTTTATCAAGACCTTCAGGTGACACTTTAGGAAATTGAGATGTGAATACATCTTTAGCATCTAGAGGAGATCAACTTATTCCATCACTAGTAGTAGGTTTAACAATGGGAGTTTTCTCACTTACTCCCCCTATTTTGGTGCATTCAGGCTGAGAGGTAACTTCTTCCTCTTGAACCTTTTCTTTCCCAACACAAGTTTTCTTATTTGTTTCATTCTCCGCAATTTCTAGGGTATCAACTTCCCTACTATCTTTTTCTTTCTTGTCAGTCTCAACCTGTTCTAGGTTCACACCAGCATCCCCATTTGAGTCATCATCATCAGTCTCTTTCACTTCAGTCGCTTCATCATCACTCTCTTCTTTTGGTTCCTTCTCGCTTTCGTCTTCATCTTCTTCCTCTGACTCAGCAAAACCTTGAAGATTACGCAAGGCAATAGCAGATAGTGTCAAATCATCTTCCTCTTCATCATCCTGCAGAAGGATTGACCTTTTTCTCTTTGGTGTCTTCGAGACAACACTTTTTCCTTTGCGTTTCTTCTCAACAGCAGATCCTCGCTTGATTTTGATAGCAAATTCTTTCTTTAGACGTTATAGTGCTCCAAAGAGATCTTTCAGTTGCATCTTTGAAATCATTCTTAGTCCAATTTGCATTGGAGCAAGGGTTCTGGAGCGAAGCTGAGATGGAATTTGAATTTGGAAGTGTATGAAAAGTCTGGTTATCAATGCAGAGTAAGGCAATTATCCTTTTTCTTTCATGACAGTTCTGTACATATGGAGAATGATAGTGTGAGGGAGTGAAAAGGCAACTCCATTGCATATTGCCCACATGATCTTTGCCTCAAATCTAGAAACATCAGTCTTGGAAGCAGCCTTGGGTCTGATATAGTTGATGACTATCTTGTGCAACAAGATATTTGAAGCAGGCATTCGAAAGTAAGTAATACTCCCACTAGAAATTCTGTCTTGTACTAGATACCTAATGGCCTGTGCATTGGACACATTAATAGACAAGAAACCACTCCTTTCTAAATCAAAAATGTCAGCCAATAAATTCACATCAACATTAAAGACTTTTTCACACATAGTAAACTGAATATGAGTGGGATCCAAAACAGACAGATTTGAATAAGAGTATGCGTCCGACGTCTCAACACAGAACTTCTCCAACTGAAGTTTCGTAAACTTTTCCCTCAAGTTAACCTTGATGGAGTCTAGAAAATCAAAATCCACAGTGCGAAGGTTGATAACCCCTATGTTTAACATCTAAGCAAAAACTTTCTTTTGCTCTTTTGAACGAAACAGTTTTATCCTTTCTTCAGTGATTTCAACCGCAACTCCAGTCTTAGGTTGGAAATTCTTAAAGATCCTTTTCATCATCATCTTTGTTTTCAGGCTGAATTTTTTGACCCAAAACTAGGATCATAAGGAAAATTCGAAAATTCCTTTTCTGCAGTTCTAGTCTTAACCAATCCTAAATTTTTCATGGCTTCCTCAAAAAAAGTTATAGTGTTTAAGAAGCACCTCAGGCCTTCTTACTGAAATAGGAGTAGCTTCTTGAGTAACTTCCTCTTTTGCGGAGGGGCGAGGAGAACTCCAAGGCGAATCCTCTTCGGTCTGATCAAAATGCGTTGGTCCTTCAGGAACATTCTGAGGCCTATGGTTGGCAATGCGAGAAGATTTCCTTTGGAACGACATTGAAGCATATTTAGAGGATTTCAACAACATGTTTGCATGCTTTCGTCCTCATTCCATGAAAGGATCTAACGGGAGTCTTCGCAGGGTGAATACTTTTCATGCTTATCCCCAATTGAGTAGAGTGGATAAAGGGCATGTATTTAGGCGAAGTCATTGTCAACCAATATGCTTGAGATCTTGGTGTTAAAATGTTAGGCGGAGACGTATAGTGCCTTCGTATGCGTTTGCCCCTCAGGAGGTAGATCCTTTTTGGAGAAGGATATTTGGTCCATAAATAGGATGGTGCCCACAAACTCCTCCAACTACACTTCTCCAATTGTCTCAAGCACATGAACTCCGTTCAAAATCTTGAGGAAGGTGTTCCTATGCTTCTTAGAAAATTTAAAATGTTACAACTGTTGGAGAAATCCTCTTGAAATGTTTTGAAGCTGACAAAATGTTTCCATCAATCTAGTCTGAAGGTTTGTAGACTCTGCTATTTAAAGTCTGAAGACTTCCGGACAGCCAGACTCAAGATTCAAAGTCTATCCTCATTGACAGTTTCTAATCCGTTGAAGAAAGGCTATCCAGAACTGGATGTTTTATTAAGGATATGACCTTATCGACTGGAGAAGATCTCTTGGCTGGATATGACATAACGGAATCCTTTTAATTGATCGAGATTGATTCGAAGATTAAGGATCCGATGATTGGCGAAATATTCGTGGAATGTTCTACTTATGGAAACCGAGATCCTGATTTTATGGGCGAACATGATTGATGGGCTATCGACATGTTCCTTTAATAGCTCGAATGATCTTCCTAATTGATTCCGTCCAACGGGTAGATTGGAGGAATTCCTTTGGTAAGTGCCAACGAGTATGATGGCGTAAAGGAGTATATAAGGAAGACGTTCTAAGTTGTTTGAGAAGCACGAGATAGAAGAATTCCACAGTCTGAAGCTCCTTGTTGTTTAGTCAATTCATTTGAGCGAAATCTTGTACGCAAAAGAGAGTTTATATTTGTGAGAAATCTTGAAGAAGTGTGGTAGAACATCTACATTGTGGAATCAAGGAAAAGCTGTGCTGTAACATCTCTTTTGTTCATAGTGGAATCCAGCTGATAGGCTGTCAGTGCAGAAGAGTGGACGTAGGCTTGGGATAAGCCAAACCACTATAAACCTTGTGTTTAATTTTCTTTTCCCTACTCTTTACTTTACTTTGATTGTAATTCATTTTGGTTAAGCAAAAGAGTACTTCATTTCTATCGTCTACTTAGTATTGTTGTGGTAACTCGAGAAATTATTTTTACACCTATTCACCCCCCTCTAGGTGCTTATACTAGCTACATTAACAACAAATAAATTCGAGCAGGCATCTTTCTTAACTACTTGATTACTTCGGCTTCACTCGTCTTGAGTACCTTGAGGAGTTGTTCAGTTTCCTCATTGGTTACAGTTTTCTTCTTGACACCTTCACAAGATGGATAGACTTGACATGATCGAGTAACGACATCAATCTCATTGGCATCATAATTCCACAGGACCGCCTTGGTACTATAAGTGGAAGGCGCTTTAGCTTTTGAACATTTGCCAATTTGCGGCAGTAGTTTGATGACCATGGGTTTAAAACACGTACTTGAAATCTTCATAGCTTCAAGGTTGTCAACCAAAAGGTCTAGTACAACGTGATCAGTGTTGGTCATTCAAGTTTCACGAGTAATGTTCTCCTTAGTCAAGTTGATCACCATAGGATCAATCATGGCCACGATCTCATCATCGAATTCATCCCCCCATCCACTAGGAACAATGTCCATGGGATCATCAAAGAAGCTTGCAAGAGTAGTATGTTTAACCATGAAGTCACACTTTCCATTTGGTTGCACAGGGTATTAATTATCTCACCCCTTTCACCGGCCTTTCGAACAAATTCTCGATCCTAATAGGATGTCTTGTGCTCATGCTCATCATCATTGGAGGGAACTCCTTCATCCTTTGATATGGGTGGAATGGGATTAAACTTATCATCTTCGTCGCTCCATCCACTTAGGACAACATCTTTCATATACACAAAGAAACTTGGCGGTGGTGTGAATTTCACCTTGAAGTCATATTTGCCACTTTGTTGACCAAGAGTGTCAACAACTTCATCACTTTCGTGAGCTTTCTTGATAAATTCTCGGTCCATGCGGGAAGCTCTATATTCATCTTTACTCTTGGTATCTTAATCTTCCTCTAGGTACATTAGGGCTTTCCCTTTTAAGGCTCGATGACC
Source organism: Eucalyptus decipiens (assembly GCA_014182575.1). Lineage (NCBI taxonomy): Eukaryota > Viridiplantae > Streptophyta > Magnoliopsida > Myrtales > Myrtaceae > Eucalyptus > Eucalyptus decipiens. The sequence goes on along the minus strand of CM024613.1, from coordinate 44,094,968 downwards.
ATCTTCTTAGGAATCGATTTTCAATTAGCATGGGGAATAACTGAGACATTGGTCTTAGTAGAGGAGCGAATTGCCTTTGCGGGGCCTTCCCCTTCTCACATGATCCCCTGGATGCGTCCACCCCATTCAACCAATGCAGCAAAGTAAATGCAAGTATTGTTGTACATCTTCTCAAAGAAATCTCAAGGTAAGGCTCGAAGAAACAATTGCATGGCTTCTTTCTCAAACAAGGGAGGCTTAACTTGCAATATGGTGGCTCTCCACATTTGGGCATACATTCCAAACGTCTTGGTCCTCTTATCGACTCGGACCAGCTCCTCTCGAGTCAAGGCAATCTCAATATTGAACTTGTATTGTTGCATGAATTCATCCACAAGATCTTCCTAGCTATAAATCTTCTCCAAGTCTACCTCAAGAAACTAGGTCAAAGCAGGACCAAGTTATCTTGAAACGAATTGACGAACAGTGGAGGGTTGTTGGAATAACGGGTCATCTTGCCCAAATAGTACTTTAGATGGGTTTTTTGAGATCCAGTCCTACATACTTCCTTGTGAACATAGGCTCCTTATAGAATTCTGGGACCTTCACTTTGGCAAAGGGTGATAGCTAGTCAAACCCTTGCAGTTGATAGCCTTGTAGCATGCGCAAGCATTCCTCAATCTTCATGAGGCATCTCGCTTTCCTCATCAAAGTAAGAGATAGGAGCTTCCTTGGGTGGAGTCTCCAAATCTATAATAGTTGGAATAGTAGCAAGAACCTCTTAAGCAGGTCTTTTCTCAACAAGATCAACCATTGGTGCATCAGCAGGCGTGGCGGTAATAGTTGTCGTAGCAGCAAGAGCTATAGGAGTGAGATTCTTGACTTGGTTGGAGATATCCGTTATTTGTGCCATTTGGTTCTCTATAGTAATAATGCGAGTACAAGTGTCCCCATTCTCCATCCTTAGTTGGCAATGGGTGCGTATAATGAAATGCTTCTCTGTCGTGTTTTAGTATCTTATTAAGAGAAGGAACTCAAATTAGCACGGGATCGGAGAAATCAAGAAAATACGAGTCTGATCAATTCTATATTTTTCTTGAGATGAAATACTAATAAGAAACGTATACAACCCTAGTATCGTATAACATCATCTTATCAAAATTTCTTCAAAAGAAATTATATAGTTGAAAATGATGACAACAGACGTTTAATTTGAATGCCCCTTTGTCTAAAAATCACATGGGAAAGAGCAATTCCATGAATTTTCATTGATTACATTGAAAAATTACAGTAAATAGAACCATAAATATGAAATATTACAAAGCAGTTCGACAAAGATGAATACAGGGAAATTTCAACTACAACGAAACAAGGAGAATACAAAGGATCCTCCTCTACAAGAAAAGGGCAATACATGAAAGAATCTCTAGTAAACACCCTAAGAACTAGGTGCAACCGTGCGGGGACGCTTGTTATCATGGGTCAAGTGCTCCATATCAGTTGAAGCTTCATCTTCACACGCCAAAACATGAGCTTGTTGGAAACCTTGAGGTTCAGGAATATCAAGCAACTCAACCTCGAGCTCGGGTTCCACTTGACGATAAATGTAATCGATTGTCGCATGGTATGTTCTCATTTCTCCCTCCTAGTTGGACTCCTCAATAGCGACTGCATCATGTGACGATTAGGGATACGATATCCCAATAGCACCTCGAATCGCTTCTTTCACATGGCCAATTTGGTTTTCCATGATGACTTCATTGTGATAATCAATATGGTACAACCTAGCTTGAGGATTGGCAGGATTGTTCTAAAGCGCATGATATTGATGAAGCACCCTCAAAGTGTAATACGACATTAGATCCGTCAAACCCACGAGGGGGAGGGTTGTCAACTTTTCTAACAAGGTGCACCTTGGGATTCCCCAGCCTATTGGACGTGCCATTGGATTAGGCTTGGAGTGAGTCTTTTAAAGTAATAAAACCAAATGGAGAAGGACCACGATTGAAAGAATTCATTTCTTTGGTGGTACCTAATGATAGAATGATAGTTTTTTGTGACACTGACGATTCTCATTTGATGGGTGAATTACTCGATATGAGAAATAAGCCAAATTTGAAGAAGACCTATTGGGGCTTTAAGAGTTCCTTGTCCATTTGCTTTGAATCAATTGAGGGACATGAAGGTCTCGACTAGAATCATGTGTGTAAATCAACTAAATGCACATACTTAATTAATTTGGGTAACTAAATGATCCATTATTTTTGGAGTACGTAGAAATATCACGAATCCAAAGAACATGAGGAGGAAGACACAAGGAATTTGATTCCCAATTTTAGGCTCAAGGCTAAAAAGGTGTTGTTCCAGAAAAGTATAAGGTATGGAATTTGAATTTTCCTTAAGAATGGCTCTAATTTTGTTGGAAGGGATGTTTAGAAATTGACTCAAAAGGGTGATTAGGTTTTGAGCAATAGGAGGAGTGGTGAAACCTAGGGAAGCCTTACCAAACCCAATGGCTATCTCAAACTCAATTATAGGGTTCAACTCGTGTTGATTAAACACAAAAGTGGAAGTCACGGGGTTCCAAAAGTGGACCAATGCTTTCACCTTGGGATTCAGGGTTCGACCTTTAGTAAGGCTGAGAGAAAACCAATGCGCTTCTCCACATAATCTTGGTGTTTCGGGTCGAGGTTATCCAATATGATTTGGAGGCTCCTCGGCATGGGAATAATGTCGATCTCACTCTTGCCCATCTAAACCCTAAACCTAGAGGGGCATTTGAGATTAAAAATTCACCATTGTTGGAAATATAAAACTTAGAATTAAAATTTGGAATTAAAAAAAGATCATATCGACAAAAAGAGAATGATATCTTACCAACTAAAACCATGGCAAGCACAAATCACACATCACATGAGGACTTGTAAAGTTTTGATGCCTAAGGGTGAGGATGCTAAAGGCTCAAGGCTCCCATCCTAAAGGATAAAAGCAATTTACTCATTGCTACTATCGTTGGTCAATGCAACTTTTATTAGTCGGGATGAGTGGATTTATGAAAGTATGGATTAGCACAAGTGTTCACTCACGGGTTCCACCCATAAACCCTCCTAAAGGTTCTAAATTGGTCGATCAGAGTTTTAGACCGTGGTCATGTTTGCAATGTATTGCTAAAACTTTTTAAAAAGCATTTATATTTGGATAACTAGTACTTCAATGTAACCCATCATACACGCATACATCATTTCACCACCTGTAAGACAAGGGGTTTACACTCACTTCACCCTTATATCCCCTGCCCACAAGACCATTTAACACGTGGTTAGTGACATACCTCATTTTCCATGCGACTTTGACATACTGATGACCCTACATAAGACATGTTAGTTAACACAACAACCATTTTAAATGGCTTCAAGTCCTCTTAACTAGTAACCAATCCCCAGCGAAGTCGCCAAGCATGTCGCAACTCAAGCTCCTTTTAGGCCCAAATGAAAGGGAGAAAAGGTCAGTTTAGAGATACTTGACTACAAGAGTTCCCTCACTGTTCACATCCACAAAGGAATAATCACCTTACCTTTTGGGACGAACCATTTGTGAGTTCCCTCAAGCATGGTCATGAGTTTCTCCCAAACTTGTACCTCGCATGATAGTGGAAGGTGTTGTGATTTGAACCCACATGGGAAACACACCTTGAGAGAAGAGGTCGGGTGTGAATATTAGATTTTGAGATACCTTTACCATGGTAGCCCTCCCATTAGTATTCATTCCCCATAGATGACATTATTTCACCCATTAAGAACTTTCACAGCGGGTATGCTAGACCACAGTGAGCCTCATTGAGACCCATACTATGGCATCCCAAAATTCATGACGACCTCTAGCTATATTAAATTCTATAAATAGGTGATGGAAGTACCATTAAGTTATTTTATGGCCATTTAATCCATAATTTGCAATAAGATATATGGCCAAGCTTTTTAAGGGATAATTATGTGATAGGAAAGAAAATCCTATCATTGGCCATGTGTTGTATAAATTGGAATTTCTAGAATTATGATTTCAAGTTTTATGGCCATATGAAATTGTAATTTAGTATTTATATAAGTTGGGATTTAAGGTAAATTATTAAAAGTAAAAATGGACTTATTTAAGAAAATTTTGGGCTATTTAAGCTTGGACCTTAAGTCCAAGTGAGATGGGCCTAAAGTAGGCCATAAGCCCGGTCCATAGAGCCCATTGGGCCGTCGGTGCATGGAGGGGGAGGAGGATTAGCCGCATGGCCTCCAAGTTTCTTCAACCAAGGAGACACTTGTCTCCTTCTTAGGGATAAGTGTCCCCCATGCAAAGAGGGGCTGCATGCAAATATATGCAACCAAAAAGAGAGAGAGAGAAAGGGAGAGAGAGAGAGAGAGAGTGGCATTCGGCCAAGCCAAGTGAGAGAGAGTGAGTTGCGAGAGAAAGGAAGCTGAGAGAGGAGGGGCTTGCCCGTCCGTCTGCCGTGCACCGCCATGTTCGCCGCCCTACGCCGTTGACCGACCGGTCTAAAGGCAAGTGGGAATGGTGTGACTGTTCTTGCTCGGATCATGTGAGTCAGAAAGTTGTTTGAGCTTGCATGTATGTTTAGAGTCCGATTTTGGCTTTGATTTCTCATTAAAGTTGTAGCTAACATCTTTTACTATAACATACTAAAATTTCGTGGAAAATGATGGAGATTTGAAGGGTTAAAGTCTCATTCTACGGAGACCTCAGATCTGGAAAGTTTTTACTGACCTCTTGCTGGATTCGTGCTTGCATGTTGGTTTGTGTTGAAAATCTCTCTTTGATTTCTTCATGAAAGTTGAAGGGGACATCTTAAACTATAACATAATCAAATTTTAAGTGAAATGAACAAGTATAGCCTAGTAAATCGACTAGATCTTGAAGACGGTAATTCTGGAGATGTATTTCTGGACACCTGAGATTTCATGGACCTAAATGACGACTATACTCTGGTTATTTGACTTAGATCTCTTCATGAAACTTGTAGATTACATCTTGATATATAACATATCAAAATTTCGTAGGAAAATAAAGAGAATAGGTAGGTGAAATCTCAATATTTCGGAGATGTATACACTGGACGATGCGGTAATGGATCCAGAAGCTTCGTGAGACTGTATAAAATAATCTAAAAAGAATCTGGCTTGGAGTTCTTCACGAAAGTTGTACGAAAATGTCTTGACTATAACTCGGTAAAATTTCGTAATTGTTGGAGGCCTTATAGATATATTAATCGAATTTCTTCGGAAACCGTGCATTCTGGTTTCATCCGAAAATTATATGATGTTTTGTGGAAATTGTGAAATTGTGTGAAATTCTATGTGGCCATGAATTTTGCATGTAATTATCATCCTATTAGCTTGTTTGATAATTGCTTTAATTTTTATAATTTTGGGAATTTATAAATATTAAATTTAATATTTTTGAAAATGACAAAAATTGGAATTTAAATAAATGAAAAATGGATTATTTTATTGGCCATAAATTCCATTAAATTTATTATACCATGTTACATGTATGATGAGGTCTTGGTGTATGCATGACATTAAATTGAGATGCATGTGTGAATCCTATGCCAAGTATGACTTGTTTGATGTCATGTCATATGCCATGCTAAATTAAGATTGAAATCGGTAAACATGGAATGATGGTAAATGAGGAGGTGGTTGTGGTGGAGGATGATGCCCAGAATATATAGAGATGCATTGCCAGATGGCCCCGGGAGTGTCGGGATGCCCGATGGTATACGGTACGTAATTCCAGGGGAGGCCTGGTGGTATGTCGGTACATAATTCCGGAAGCCATGGAGGTTTGTGCCCAGGGGGATGCCTTGCGATGCCAAGATTGGGGTGCGGGATGCCCGGCCAGGGAGTGTAAATGCCGGAAGCCCTGTCGGAGGTTTCTACCCAAAGGGAATGCCTCATGATGCTAGTTGAGATGCGAGATGCCCGGAATGTGGGGGGCCAGATACCCGATGGCCTAGAATGGCTAAATGCCGGAAGCCTCGGAGGTCTTTGCCCGAGGGGATGGTGAAATTGATGATTTGAGAAATGGGTGATATGGTGATCAAATTGAAAGTTAAAAGTGGAAATTAAACCATGGCATGATAATATGCATGATGATATGCGTGATGATGATGATAATATGTGATGTGAAATGATGATGATCACCTATGGCATGATGATATGCATGATGATGCCATGATGATGATGACATGTGCGATATGATGATGCCGTGAAGATAATGACATGTGTATATGGTATGATGATGTCATGTATATGATGATGATGACATGTGTGATATGATGATATGATAACGTCATGATGACGATGATATGAATATGACATGATGATACACATGTATGTGTTATGATTGTAGTGATGATGCATGATAGTATATGCATGGCTTCAAGGTAAGTAATGCATGCAATGCATGTATGACTTGTATGATGCATTGAGTGGTTATTGGATTCCTTTACCTGTTGAGTGGTTGTACTCACCCCTTTTGGGGACCAACATTTCAGATTAGTAGATGAATTGAGCGGTTGGATATGACCGCGAGGAGAAGGATAGCAAATGAGGGAACTTTTGGATGCCGACATTGATCGATAAACTTTAAGTATTCAACTGTTGGAGAATATGTCGGTCATCCTTTGAAGTGTAGCCTAGTATAGAAAACTATGGCATTTTGATGTATCGATGAATGATGTCCATATGGTTTAAGTGAACAAAAGTTTACGGCTTTTACCTATAAATGTTTAATTGGTGTGCATCGATTTCTGAATCTAGGGAAGGGAATTGTTGGATATGCTTCCGTTATGTAAATTGCGCAAGGGACCGTTAATAAAAGATGTAAACCCCCATGGTTGTATGGACCCGCTGCAACTAAAAATGGTATCAGAGTGACTTGTTATTTGGGAAAGAAAAAGGAAAAGCGAACTGTGGTGACCCTAGCGGATCGGGGGCCGTCGAGGGGTGCCACACATACCCCTCACAACGGGTTTTTTTTTTTTTTTTGATCTAGTTGTTCATAATAGCTTAGTAAGAATGAGAGTCGCCACTAGTCTCGTTTTTGGGAGTTAGTTAGAAAACCTAATTGAGGGTCAAGAGTTGTCCCTTGATTTCTATGCAACTAGATATCTAAATTCGGGGACTCGGGTTATACTAATATTTCTATTAGCAGACTTTCAGTACCTAACAATTTGTCATGTTACCTAAGGTGTTCATGCATTTTTCTTTTTTACTTTTTCAGGTTAATGGATCTAAACTACATGATCATGCGTGGATGGTTGTTTTCAGGCAATTCTATTTCTAGGAAAAAGGAAAGAAATCACACAATTGAATTTAAAGACGAGATAAAAAGTAAACAATCAAGTGAATAGTTAATGGAGAACAGTAAAATCTAGCATGCAATCCTAAAACTTAAAGGAAAAAATGAAAGAAAAGAACCCATAACTTGCCGGGTTTCTATACAATTAAAGCAACCCAAAACATATATGGGCAAAAATGGTACAAGAATATGATCAGAATAGACTCGACCTTCCATCATCTTCAAGTCTTGAGGGATCCCCATCTTCAAGACCTAATCTAATCATAACCTAAATCTAGACTAGGTACATACAATGAGAAAGAAACAAACATTCATGGCAAAAAAAAAAAAAAAAAACAACAACAACAACAACAACAACAACAACAAAAGCTTGGGAAGCAATCAAGAAAATCAGATATAGGAAATCATGTCCACAAATGAACAATTAGGGCCTCGGGATCGGCCTTTGCAATTCATGCATCAATCCCTCTAGACACCTACCCAATTCAGTTTTATGACTTATAGCTATTAGTGACCATTTGTGTTCTCGCATGGCCACTAACGTTTATTAGTCCCTAAGACACATTCTAGGTGAACCATAAGGTATACCCATGAAATTAGGCATCATACCTAAACATACATCAAACATCCACATACGTCAACAAGAATTAAACATGTAGTCAGGCCCTTGACCCTTATTTCTCAAACAATCAATCAATTTGAGTGAACCATTAGTAGGTCACTTACTCTTTTGACAAGCACCAATCACAATCACATGCATTTCTAACATATAGAATGGTTTCATGCATGTGTGGTCCATGTGATGCTTCAAAAGATGTGTTTGAAACATCAAGAAAGGAATGTGAGAATTTTGGATAAAGGAATGTCTCGGCTCTGGAATGTATTTATTTGTCAAGGCTAGTCCGAAGCTCGTATATCATGCACTCACAAACATTGTAGACATTTTAAATATGATCGAAACCTTGAAAATCCAGATGTCAAATTAAAGGTTTGAAAAAAATTCAAAAACATTTAGACAAAGGAATATCTTGGCTACGGAATGTATTTAATTGTCAAGATTAGTTAGAGAGTCTAATATTATGCACTCACAGATGTCGCAGACATGTTAAATACAGTATAAACCATGACATCTTAATGTCAAATCAAAGCAATTGGAAGATTTTCAAACATTTAATATCAGAAGCATCACATGTATGGAAGCCATTTTAATATACAAAATTAACATTTCAAATCAATTTTGGAGAAAATACCATCCAAAGATCATTTCATTTATTGAAAAATTTCATTCAATGAGGATTACGCAATCTATAATAGATTTCATGAAGACAATGAATCCTTATTCCACATGCAAGTCATCCTAAAAATCCAAAAAAAAAAAAAAAAATTCTAGATAGACAATTACAACAAGGGTTTGCGACAAAACATCACAAACAGAGCAAATAAATGCAACATATAGATCCACTGATAAATCGTCCCGAGAAAATTATACAATGTACACGACGTCATAAGGAACAAACTTCATTAAGAAAGTTTTCTAAAATGGGCCACGTAAGCATTTATAAAATTTTAATGAAGTTCAATGTCGCTTCAGAAATTTTATCAAAGCAAGTGAAATTTGACCTAGTAAACTGGGTCCAAAAATGTAAAATTTTACTACAGCATAGATAAAAAAACCGACAATCAAAGTTTGTTGAGCGTCCAACTCAAGAATCTCTATCAAAAAAATCATATAAAAATAGCAAAATAGGGATAAAACTGGGGTTCCGAATTTGACATAAGTTAGAATTCTTACCTAAATTGGTAAAAATGGAAAGGGGGTAAAATGAAAAGCAAATTGTGCAAAATCAGCGACATTTTAAAGATCTAGACAAGTCTTATGACTTTCTAGAAGGTTCCCAATTCAATCATGGTCGATTCAATGCTAAAAAATGTTCGTGGAAGTGTGCATATCAGCCACTAAAAAGACAAAACATGGTTTATGATTAAAAGTTCAAAAGATCACTTAAACAATGCATAGACAGAATGAAACTCACACATGACAAAGAATTAGATGCGAAAAATGATTTAGATAAAATATCTAAACCTAGATGGGGATGCAAAAGAATAATACAATGCATCAGTGTCATAAGATGACTTAGAACAAGGAACAACGTGCTTAATGATTTTTTAAATGTAACTAGCCTAATCAATGCATAAAGTTTGCATACCAAACCAGGTCCAATGAGGACATGTCACATATGAATGCAAAGCTTGTAATACACACTTCAAATGTCGAGAAGGTATTAATGCAAGATTTGGTCTTTAAGAGACCCTAACGAATGCGTTTAAGTATGCTCATGATAATCCCTTAACCTAACACGAACATCACAAAACATGCTTGATTTTATTTACCTAATAACATGCAAAAATCTAACAAAAGATTCTACATGCAAAATGCACAATAACAAACATTTTTCGTGAAGACATAAAGATTGTCACGCCCTGAACCTCAAGCACACGCACATCCCTCGACGGTCGATAAAATTGCGACGTCTCAAGACTCATTGCTGACCCATTTGTTTTATTGCATATGCGGAAGTGTATAATAAATCCCCAAACAACACAGATATAGGATAGAAAAGCAGGACAATCACAACACCCTTTTATAAATAGACTGGGTTTATATATACAAAAAGGGGTCTAACTCAAAAAGGAAGAGCCACTGATCCATCTAGGCACTAGGCTTCTCATCCATAAGCACCGGGGGCTCCGGGTCCACCACGACACCATCAGGGGTGTCGAGATCAATTAGGTGAGCTACTTCCCATTGCCCAGTCCCAATGGGAGGCCCACTGAAACCTAGCAGAGGACCCTCCCGACCCTTTTGTCGAAAGCAAATGAACCATGCTATGTATCAATGAGGTACCAATTGAGGTAGGCCCTCATCGACCCATACCACGAACTCGACTAGCTCCCGAGTCAAGGTGGTCTTGGGAATAGGGAATGAAGTATGCTCAAAATCCATCGTCTGCGGAACTCCGTATCATACCTGACGCTCTGCCATCTAAGGACTTGAAAAGAATTGAGTTCACAGTAGGGTGAGACAACATCTCAGCAAATTCACCCCCTAAACTCTGACTAGGAAGAAAATTCGCCTAGAGGCGTCCTAACCACGCAACCATAGGGGCTCACCTTGTCTCAGATCCTCCCTACATGTCAGCACAATTCAAATACACAACCAAATGCAGTAATAATACTCAATCAATTGGAACGCCTCAACTTTCATCTCAATAAACACAAGAGTCCTGATTATAAGGCCAAATCGTTATGACACGTCACATACCGTGCCACACAATTTTGTCCCATAATCAAGCACTTCAATTTCACTTATTCATTCATTCTAATTTTTAATCACAGCCCAACGGGCATAGCCTACTCGACGTTCGATGGTCTTCTGGCATAACTAAGCATTGTCTCATCCCATTGAGGATAGCAACGTCTACATCTAGACGGCATTCCACAAAGGAGCATCGGTCCAGAATCTACTGCGACCAGCATCCGTTGACAAGAGGCATCCCATATAGGGGCAACATCCACTCGACTCATTTTGGGGACGAGTTCTTATAACCATTCATGCACCCACCCAATACCGGCCAAGACATCATGCTTTGCACTCAAATGTTCCAATTAAAATAATGCACTTAGCCCATTTTCTTCGTATTAAAAACACACGGTAAAATAATCGTGTGTGGGTACACGGTCCAATTGAACCTGAAAAATTGATATCTTCCTTTTTAAAATCCCATTATTTGATATAGACTTTAAAACCATTTTCGGTGTCAAAACCCGACGCCTAAGATTTTTAATTAAATATCAAAATTTCGCAATTTTGGAATAAATAACCAAAATTCCAATCACCACTCAATTTACACAAATTAACACTCAACTGCATAAACTAAGCACACCACTACAATCGCATGAAATTCCGGTCACCAGCTATCCCAATATAATTTTTGGAAAATATTAAATAATTAAATAAATAGCAAAATTAATTAAATAATGCAAATTAAATACAATAAATACTAACCTAGGCCTGAAATGCTAATCTAACCACCTAAACGGACCTAGAAAATTATTACACCTATCTAGATAAATAGTATAATCTATCTAGCCCTTAATTAGTCTATTCTAACCACCTAACATGCATAAGTATGTAATTAAATTACTAATCTAAACTAACTAACCACCTAATACATACTTAGTCTAAACTAATTATCCACTAAACGTCATTACTTCATAAGCAGAGTTTAGCAAGTAAACTCACCGGTTTAGTGGGTCGGTGAGTCCACGACAACGACGATGCAAAGGCAAGCGATAAACAAGCCTGCGGCGACACCAACAGAGGTTCGAACGGGCCTTAAAACGGACCTAGAAGTCCAAGAACCCTTGCTGGCCTTTGGCCTTTGTCCTTGGGCTGAAGAGGCTGGATGTGTGGCCTAGTTTGTTTGAAAAAAGGCCAGGCGGGTTGGCGAAGGTTGCAGCGGGCGACGGCAGTGGTTGACGGTGGCGGATGGCGACCAGGGCAAGCTCAAGATAGTAGCTGAGCTCGCGGGACAGTGACCAAGATAGTATGGACGACGAGCACAATGGGACGAGCACGAGGGCGCAAGGGACGCGCGGATGGCTCGCGGGCAGTGTGCGATGGGTCCAGTAGCTTCGAGCGGCAGTCGATGGTCAGGGTGAGGCTACTGGCTAGTTCTCTAGACTTTTGAGCTCACTAAACACTCAACAATGGATAAAATGAGTCCAATGAAGAAGAAGAAGGCCGCTAAAGCAAGGGGACCCAAAAGCCTTCAAAGTCCACACAAATATCTTCAAACCATCATCAAACATGTCCCACCATGTCCAGCCCTCAATCCTCAGCCATTTGCACACCCAAACTTGCCCAACAAGCCATTGAAATAGTCCAAAAGTTGTTGCCTCCTTGGGCCTACGAATTTTGGACAATTCCCTCTTCAATTTGATTCAATTCTTCTCCAATTAAGCTCAATTTGGCCCCCATAAAATCAGCCAAGGTGCCATCGTCCATCGCATGATTTTTCCTCGTCAATTGAACTAACTTGATGACCAAACATGCGACAAAAAACGGCCCTTTAATTTTCCCGGTCCAAAATAACCCAACTTTGATTTTTCGCCGAATTCTTGGGTTTGCAGAAAAATCTTCGGAGAATGAGTCAACGTTCCTAAAATGAATCGTGACATGATAGAACTTAATCGAGTGGACCTAGACTTATGAGTCAACGTTCAATGTCATCATTTTCAAGAGAAATGCCTGTTTCATTCTCAATTTGATGAATTAGATGATTATGACATTTTCTCGCTTGAGGACAATTTTTGGCAAAATGTCCTTTCTGGTTACAGATGTAGCAACGGTTGGATTTTTCGTGGCACATTGTACGATCTTTCCTTTTGCGTAGGTATCGCCATTTCTTCTTCTTCCGGAAATGCTTGGAGCCATGTTTGGATTTGTTTATCCAAAACTTCTTGTAATGCTTCTTCTTTTGGGAATACTTGCCACAAGTGCCATCACAGTCTTACTTGGAGCATTTGATTTTTAGCTTCTGGTGAGAACAAGCTGATTCAAGACGCTTGTCATTTGTGATGTAGGTACGGACCATCCGACGCTTTAAGCACAGTTCTTCAAGGCACATATGGATTTCTTGTTGTATTTCTCCCAAGGGGATATCCTGTACTCTCCTTTGTTTTCCAAAGAATGATCTTTCAACCATCTGAGATAGTTCTTAAGAAATGAAAGTAAGGAAAACATGCTTCAGATTTGGATCTACTCCGACTTGATAAAAAAGTTGAAGCATTAGTCGGTAATGCTTGTCGAGATGCTTTTTCTGGAGAGAGTAGCATCTTCTTTCGAAAAATTCTCTCCTTTTTATCTCTAGAGATCAGTGGGTTTTCCTACAAAAACATGGTATAGGATGGTGATAGCATGGCTGAAGTTTGGTAACATCAAAAAATGTATCTGGTCCTGTTCTGAAAGTGATTGCCACCAAAGTTTGAGACTTCCTGTGAATCTTGTAACAAAGTGGTAAAGGACATCATTCATATCATGGTTGGTAATAGATTGGGTATTCAACCAAGTATAAAATTCTTCAAGTCTATCTGGCCATTTGGGATAAGGAATATCATCAATGGTGAAGAATTGTTTGGATGTCATGGATGTAGTTCGAGCAGGATTGCTTGTCTGACCATAATCTGGGTCAGAATAGTTTGATTCCATTTCATCATCAAGAGGATCGGCCATGAATATTGATGAAGTAACTGGCTCAATAGGAAGGGGGTCAACAGGAAGAGAGTCAACTGTAGGAATTGAGAAGGATGAAGAGGAGGAAAGAGATACTGAATCTGATTCAGCATCAGGAGAAGTTTGTTCTGCTAGGCACAAGGCTTGCTTTTCTAGAATGGCAAAATCTGGTGGTTGTATGGCTGGGTTAGATTCATGAGTACTCAAATCCTTTAGGAATGATTCCAATGGATTTGATAACATCATTTGATCCGGCCTTTCTCTTATTACAAGGGAACTTGATTCTGTAGGTGTCATTTTTTCTTTCCCTTTATCCTTCTGCAGGGCTTTGAGGCGATTTCGTATTTCTACCATGTCTGGTTCTCTTCCGTAGGGATCTTCTGGGATAGTGGCAAAAATAGAGGTCTGTGGTGGTGGAGGTACATACCCGATTCTAACAGAAGGTGCCAATGGGTCGAAAGGTATAAACCTTCCTTCTTCAAGAAGTTGGATTTGCTTCTTGAGTTTTTCAATTTCTGGCTTTGGACTTTCAAGATAATGATACCCAAGATGTTGTCCTGATTCCAAGGCATGAAGCCTTTTCTAGAACTCAGAAAGTATCTTCTTGGTGCTTTCATCATATCTTCGGAGATCTTGTTGCACATTTCCAATCTTGGAATCAATTGCCTTAAAGGCATTGTTCTGTGCCAACAGAGTCTCTGACTGCCAGTTTAGAACAGCTTCAGCAGTAGAAATCTTTTTATGTTTTCCATGTTCATCTACATCAGCAGGGGTTGCTATTTTCGGAACATGACGATATCTGTTTTGTGGATCAATGAATTCCTTTGGAGCAGGAAATGAAAGTTTTGAACTTTCTCTGACAAGAGGGGGAAAATCAGTTTCTTGGAACATGGCAATAGAAGAAGTGGGAGGTGTTTATACTGGAGCCTCGAATGGGTAAGAATGTTTCTTGGCCCATTTTTGAATTGGCTTATAAAACGGAGAGAGGGCTTGCTTTTTCTGAGGAGGAGGTGATTTTGGTGAATCTGGTGGGATTTCAGGTGTAGTATTGAACTCTGGTGGTGGAGGTGGAGCATAAGAAACCATGTACTGGTACTTGTCACACTCACCAAGAGTATCAATGGAGGAATCTCCGTTTAGATATCTTTGGTACACCTTATTTTTTGATTTTTTCCGTCAGGGTGGAGATCTTGCTAAAGGATCTACTTCGTCAGGGGAATTTGTGCAATGGGAACATTGGCAAAAAGGATCCCAAAACCAATGGCCATAATTATCTTTGTAATAATGGACATGATGTCCATCACCGTTGAAATGTCGAACAAGCTTTTTTGGATCTGGCTCGGAAATTGATTGAGGGACACATGGTTCAATCATGAAGAGGGTTTGGAAGATAGAGGGACTTTCTTCCTTTTCCTTGCCAAATTTGATGGAAACAGCTCCATCTTTTTTCTGGACGAACTCTGAGTCGGTGGACTGGAAAGGCTTGTTATGCTGGTGGAGCTTTTCATAGTTGGTAATCCAAGTCTCCGGGAGGAGTTTGGCCAACGTATCCTTTGGGATCTGTCTAGGAACATGGATGCACAATGCCTGATCATTTTGCATGGAGATAAAGAGAGCATCTTCATTACCATTATTGAAATTGAGATCAAGGGCATGGTTCTACACTCGATAAACCATCTGGTAATGGAGTGTTGTAGCAACAGATTCAGCAGTTTGAGGGGCTCCAGTGACCTGGACTTGAACTTTTAGCAAAGAGAGTAACTGAGGATCTGAAAGGACGATATTGAAATTTGGATACAAAGTCACGAAGACTGTTCCGGCATTCAGGGTGGTTTGAACAGTACCAATGCAGGCATGCTGGTATTGTAAAACCTAGTATCCAACAATGCTATTCTTGCCACAACTGGTAAGCCTTTACGACCATGGAAGGTGAGAGCAAGACGAACAGCTCTATAATGGACATGAGTATATCCCTGTTGAGCCCATTGTCTGGGGAATTCTGGAGGGATCTGGAGAGTGACGAAATACTCCTTTTCAGTGGCTGGAATGGGATGTTGATCGAATTTGGAGGACTGAACGTACTCCTTTACTTGCTTTGGGGTTTGGTGAATAAGTTGGCAGATGGAACGGATGGGTGAAAAGGATGTATGTGGTTTAGCAAAGGCGGAGTAAGGGTTCATAAGGGGAAGTTGAGTTTCAGAGATCTTGGTTTCATCACTAAGAGAGACTTCATAGAGATGGTCTATCTTAGAGGCATTGGACACGCAAAATTCCGATGAGGTTGAAGATGAGGGAGATGAAGTAAGAGAAATAGGTGCTTTGAGAATTTCTGGTTGTGTAAACATAATGAGAAGAGATCTTCTCAGCACTGGATTCACCTACCAAGCGCATGGAATGGATAACGTTAAAAACGAAACCATGGCTCTGATACCAATCGAGTGGACCTAGACTTAGAACCAGGGAGAGCCAAGAACAATTTTCTGCGGGTATGCCTTCCCACAAAGGGGCGAACAACTCCCGTTCAAGCCCTTCAATGATGCCTTTTAGCGAAAAACCTCTCGGCCTTTAGTTCGAGCCTAGAGACACCCACAGATGCCAGGATGGAAATGTTTCTGACCTATCCAAGCTGCATTTCTTGGAGGATCCTACCAGGCTGGAGAAGAAGAGAGATTCAGAAAGCCATAAGAGAAATCGGGTTTAAATTTGTGATTAATTTTAATCAGGCGCAATTTTAGCGTGACCTAACCTACGGGGTAGCTTTTAGAAATTTTTTTAGTGCAATTGACTCATGGTCGATTATTTTCGATCCACATTGTACATCTTCGACTCATTGGCAACTCTTAGTTGTTGTGAAAATCTCGACATTTCAAATACGGGCACGAGTACAGAAATGACAGAAAAATTAATCTGTGCCGTTCGACGAGATTTTTGCAATTAGGTGAAATTACCAACACTTTAATCACATACCTCAGTCAAACCGACCTATCTCCAATCTCTGATCGATTTTGACAATACTATATTGACCCTTGCAGATTAGCACGGTCGAGCAGTCGATTTCTAGTCAAATTCTCAAGTCTATTGCGTTAAAATCCCTTAACGGCTTCGCTAGATAGACTGGTTATCTCGTGAGTGATTAGCTTAGAGAATAGAACTATAGGGATGTCGATGAAAAATCCATCTCATTTAATTGAAAACAGAATTAGAAAATCAGGATGTCACAAACACTTGATTGAGATCACACAAATCCATACAAAAATAGCAAAACATATGCTTGTTATGACATGTATTAATTGCAGCAAAACCTAAACACGATTGCACATGCAATTGACATACCAAACAATGATCAAATCATGTGGATCATACATTATTGGAATGCATACAACATTTATTTTAAGTCTTATGAGATTATGAAGTCAACCTAGGGTTGGCTTTAAGCGATTTTACTGACCAAGACATCTCCAAAAAATCTAGAAAAAGAAAATGTATGTTATACTCAATACAATTTAGAATAAGTCTCGTGAAGAAAACTTTTCTAGAATTTAATCACAAAAATCAGTATGAAAATAACAAAACCAAAAATGCAAAATCGACCTAAAACTATTGTAGAATGGACCAATTTCGAAGGTGCAACCTATCAAATCGAAGCTTTTGAAATCTATTTTTAAAGTCTAGTAGGGCTTGAGATCAAATAAGCTTATCTAATACCTTATTCAAGCAAAAACAATAAGCTACTCCCAGAAGCATGAAAATTGCAGATTTACATTAATCACACTACAAACTCAAGTTCATCTTCAATGGGCATCAAACCTCAGCAAATCATCATACAATTTCATCAATATTAGATCTGAGTATATTATATGGATCTAAACTTGAATCTTAACCTCGATCGAATACGCCAATCTTGTCTCATTTAATTTGAGTTTAACAATGCCTACCATTTCATTTTTCCTTGATTTTTGACGTAATTAGATAAAATCGTCTTTGCTGAAACATGAACGAATCTTTGAGAATCACAATTGGATCATGGATTGCCAAGGGACTGGTTGGATTGCCAGTTTGATCTGGAATAGAATTGGTCTAGCCGGACAAGCTTTTAAGCCGCCGATGAAAGAGAAGGGCTGCCGAAGGCCAATCGGTGGTTGATCTGCCTATCCACAATCACGGTGAGGTTGGAGACCTCCTTCATGGCCAATCTAAAGTGATCGGCATCACCTGGGATTGCTGGTGACCGTTGGCTCCGGCAATCAAAGGAGCCGGTCTAAATCAGATCGATTTGATCGTCGATGGATTTGAGCTTGGTCAGAGCACTTGCAATTTGAGGAGAAATTGTCCAATTTTGATCAAATTAAACCAATTAAACCTCGTAATTGCAATCTATAAGTCTTCTATTAACTTAATTGAATAATTATTGTGAAAAATAGTGGTCCTAAACCATAGGTTCATGTAATTGAACTTATAGACAAAAAGGGGCAATTTTGCAATTCATTGCTAAATATCACAAATAAACTGAAATTGGATTAAATTAATATTGCAATAAACCTATTCGGCTAATTACCTATGCTTGGGATTGTCTACCACACTCAAATTGACCTTGAATTGAAGTCCCGAGACGTAGGCTCAAAATGAATCAAGGTCTAATAACAAAATTGGACCTTGATTCATGAAATTAAACTATAGTCTTAAATGGGTCAATTTAAATTTCTCCAATTGAAGCTTAATTACTTGATTTTCCTATATTCAAGAGACCGAAATTCCTCAAATTGAATTTGGACTTATTTAAAAAAAAATGAGTGGAATACAAATGGTCATTTATGATTTATGAATAATTGATTTTGACCCCCTAATTAGAGTTTAAAATGGCAATTCACTTGGCGACGCGATAATTCTCGATATTGAATGAACAGTGGATTAGAGATAGTCCTTAGACCAAATGTTGTAAAAGGAATTTGACCTAATTATGACTAAAATGAAAGTAATTTATTTTTGGTTGATTTTGAACTTTAAACTAAAAAATTTGGAAAACAAGGTTCTCAATCGATTTTTGTGAAATTTTCAAAGCTAAAGTCAAATTAAAACTAGGAAAAAAATTGTTTTGTTGATTTCCAATTTTTCCAATTTTTCCAACTTTTTTGGTTAAATGTTCAATCAAAAGTCAACCCTTCAATTAACTTTTCCTAAACAGTTGATTTTCGAGTCAAATTTTTGAAATTTTTGAAAATTGATTTTGCTAAAGTGAAAGTAAAATTAATTGATATCTTTTTGTGAAAAAAGTCAATTTTTGACTCGGGGTTGACTTTTGATGAAATGGTTGACCAACAAGTCAACCCAAAAGTCAACCGTTTGACTTTCGGGTTATAAATGAACAAGAAATTGCTTAGAAGTGACAATGCAAAAGAAAAAATGAAAAACAATACTTTTTGGTCGAGAAACGAGCTTCGTCGCAACCGAAAGCCCTAATCTCAAGTTTTACCTTTTATGACACATCGACTAAAAATCAGGTGCCAAAAGGCTCTTGGTTGTCATGTGGTTGTATGGAATCAATCAATCTATAATTGACACATAGCCGCACGGGATCAACTCATGGTCATCCACTACCAGTACATGATCTAGCGGAATCACTCGTGACCGAAGCGTGACCGCTCGGGATCGATCCATAATCATCCATCAATCTATGATGGTGCGTGACCATCCCCGTGACAAACCCATATGGTCAAATAGCCATTCCATGACCAAATAACTTGGGTCCACCTGTGGGTTAGTGGATTGATCCACAAGCAATCCCTCGATCATTTCATGGCTAATCCTTTCATCAAACCATGGCTAATCCCTTAGCTTCCTTTCTGATTAGGCCGATCCATCCATGACCCATCCTTGGAATGGTTCATGGCCAATCCTTACCATTGCCACATCGAACTTATAGCCATTTCTCATGGGGTCGAAGATCGCGGATGTTATAGTAATTAAGTTCTTGAACTCATTTAATTTTTAGTTCATAGAAGTGAATTGATTCTCTCGTAAATCGATCCACCAAAAATATATTAGTGACGACTTCAAATTGAAAAATCATTTGCATGTTAAGAACTTAAACCCTAAGTCAATAATTAGTATGGGCTTAGAAAAGCATGAGTTAAGTCTAGACTTAGTATTTCATTTGTCCTTAAATGGTGCAAACAGAGGTTAGGTTGTGAACAATAGCACCAGGGTTAAACCGAAATGATTTAAATATTGTCCTTAGTATTTCATTTGTCCTTAGTATTTCAGTCTCTTGAGGTTAGTATTTCATTTGTCCTTAGTATTTCATAAAAATTTTGGCACTCAATCAAACTCTTGAACAATAGCACCAGGGTTAAACCGAAATGATTTAAATATTGTCGACTTAATTGATCTCGATTTAGTTTTGTCGCAACTTACCCCTCGGGGAAGAGAATAGATTTAAGAGTATTGACTAAAAAACGGACTTAAGGCTCATGATTAGGCTCGGACTTTTCTAAGCCCATACCTCGCGCGACATTGGGGTTCTTAAGAATTTCGCAATAATGAGTCGCCACTAGCCTATTGGGGTTGGCTAGAAACCAAGTGAGACATGGGAATGTACATCACTTCCTACGCAACTAGAGAATCTAGGGTTGATAATTTGATTATACTAATTAATCAATTAATGTCATTTCATACATAATTTTGTTCATTTTAAAAAAAATATTTATTAGGCAATTTGGATTAACTTTAGACCAATCTCGCAACATGTGTGGTAATCATGTGGATGCGCAATCATTAAAATAACAATTAGTAATAAAAAAAAAGTGTTTAAATAAATTGCATGGAAGAGCAAAAATCTAACATCAAAGAAAAGATAAATACTAATCCTAACTAGACTACATGGAAGCCAAAATCAACATACCAAAATTGCACAATCAAGGGTATTCGTCTTTAAGGATAACTAGAACCTCTTGGGCAGGATTCTAAATCGAAAAACTTCCATATTTTTAAGAGAAAATAAACCAAGGAATTAATTTTACTCTTTTGAAGATTTTTTTTATATTTTTCAGAAAAATTGAATTTTGAATTTTCCAAATCCTTTTGATTTTTTTAAATCTTTTAATTTATTTTCTTCTTTTCTTTTTTGGTGTCTATCTAATTACTACTAAAATTGTTAGACTTCTGAATTTTGGAATTTTCGGCTAATTTTTTAATTTTCCTTAATTTTCTAATTTTTCTTTTTAAATTAAATTTTTATATAAAACTCGAATTTTCAATATTTTCTGCAATTTTTGAATTTTTTTAATGTTCTTTGAAAGTTGTTGAATTTTCGGAAGTTTTTGTTGAATTTTTATTATTTTACAATCTTTTTAAAAATTTTTGATTTTTAAATATATTTTTTAATATTTAATATTATAATATTCAGGAAAATGGGTTCAAACTGGGTAAACCCAATTCGACTTGCTAACCCGAACCATATCCAGATCCGACCTAATTGGATAAAAATGAAAAAAATTTTAGTTTTTAGTTTTTTTAGTTTTTTTATTTTTTCTCTTTTTGTCCTTTCCCTGTTTTGTCCTATTCATTGCACTCCCTACTTCTCCACCCAACGTCCCCATCTGCCGTCCTTTCTTCCCTTTTGTCTTTTTTCATTTCTTTTCATTACCCCTTTTTATTTCTTTTTCTTTTCTTTTCCTCTTACTTTTCTTTTCCCTTTTGGTCTTCTTCTTTTTCTTCGTGCATCCCCTCTGCACGCCCGAAGTTATCCTTGAATCTGACAGTTTGATCTTGGTCGACACTCTTAATCGCCGGAGGAAGCCGCCATGGGAAGACCACTCTCTGTTCGATGAAGCTGCGGCGGTGTCGTCTCTCTTCTCTAACCTATCCCTCGTTCACTGTAGACGAGAGGCCAATGTGGCCGCTAACTGGGCTTCAAAGGCCCATAATTGGGCTTCTAGTTTCAAAAGTTGGGCAGTCTTTCCTCCTTTTCAGTTAATAGACATCATATGTGCCGATGCCTTAGCAGTCGGTTGTACTAGACAATAATTATCTATATAGCTTCTCTTTTCCGACCAAAAAAAAAAACCCAGACTCATTAAACTCATCTAACCCAATCGACCGACACTCGGTGGAACTCAAAACTCCATGATTAAACCCATCGTCTAGCATGACCCTTTTAACATTCCACACCAAAGTATGATTTCTAAAACAAAGCCCACACAATTTTCATGCCCCCTAATTTTGTTGAATTTTTTGTTCTTAGAACTTTTTGAGCTTTTATGACTTTTGAGATGTTTTTCACATTTTCTCATAAATATCAATTGTATGTGATCTATCCTTATGACTTGTCCCAGTGAATGGAGATAATCACCGCTCGAGCTTCAGAAATGAACAATTAGGCCCAAATTGGTTTAAGCAACAAATGTCAGTGTTTGGGGAGGGAAGGAAATGCTCTTCTTCACCTTGGGATGAGACAAACTCTAATGAGAATTCCTCTAAAGTTATCACAAGAAGATTGATGCAAGTGAAAGTAATATAATCTTTCTCAATCTTTCGCTCTACATTTCAACTGTAACCTCTTATGTTGCCCTAATGTAGGGTTGTTCTTAACAAGGGTACTTTGAAAAATCCTTATTTGGCCCTAAGGGGTTAGCAAGAGATTAGCTTGATGCTTGGGATTGATGAAGGAAATGCCTTTATCATTTCGATCTTTGTCCTAAGAGAATGTCGTTTTCTACTCAACTCTCAAAGGTGTTTGAAGAATGTGTTTGAAAATGTCTTGTATTTCTTCATCCTAAACACTTCTTGTTTGGCATGATTAATATCTCTATTTCAGTTTGCTGAGATCATTTGAGTAGATTAATCTCCATAGGGAATTTTGATTCAAAATGAATAACCCACAAAACGAGAAAATAATTTTGAGATAAAAAGATATTCAAAAAGTTTGCAAAAAGTTTTTTCTTTTCTCAATCATTCATTTTTGTGTTTGTTTCTAGGAAAGTGCTAAAGGTTCTTTTTTGTAATGGAAATTCTCCATTTTTTTCATTTAATTTTGAGAAAAATGGTACTTACCTACAGCATGGTGACTCAGTAACCCTGTAAAGAATGTGAAATAATATGTTAGTGAAAGAATCCTTAGAATTGAAAGATTGGAAACAATACATCATTACCCTTCACTTGCATTTATCCTTCGGGTGATAACATTTCATGAAATCATTCTCTTGGATGTTTGGCAGCTCCAAATTGCCCTTTTCTCTTCACGCACTTTTGCTCTTCGAATATTAACATTTCTCCCTGCTTCGACATTCAATGACATTGTTCCTTAGATGCTTGGCCCCACGTTTCACCATTCTTGGTGGAAGGCGTTGCTCTCATGGCCAATGTGCGCATTGTCCTTTTTGTGTTGAATCAATTTCATCTTGCTTCATGTCTTCGTTTATCAGGACTTGCCTCAATTATTGCCCATATATAACTCCTTAGCGAGGGGTGTTGCCCCAAAGATATGCTTTTTTTCAATATATCGTGCCCTATCATGCTTCTTTGCCAACCAATTGATGGCTCAATCACTTGCTTCTTCAAACTGTTGGTATACAAGCTCTTGAGGAAACACCTTTGAAGATATTGAGCAATCCAGATGCTTGGACTGGAGCATCCCGATTTCCCAACGGCAAAAAGCTGGCGGATCTATAAAACCCCATGATAAGTCTCAACATCGGGGACATAGGAAGTCAGAAATTCTCCAAAGCTTGGGAAGGCCCAGATACTTCGATCACATCATTTCCCCGTCAAAGTCTTCTTAATCAAGAATGCCTATAAAGGAGCAACTTCCCCGGGAAATGATGGACAGTCTTCGATCTCTTTCCAGTAGATGACTCCCACACGTGAACATATCCTTCATTCGTGGCAATGGCCCTTTAATTGTGTAATACACCAATTGAAGTGGCCTTTTGATTCAACGCATTTCCCAATATAACGATTTTCTCCACCGATTGAACTATCCTCCATTGTACAACTGGTTTGAAATGAAATCTTGCCTTTCCCGTCTATACAAGCTGATCGGGATGAAATAACTTCAAGAAAACACGTCTTGATACATCCCGCAAAGTTCCACAAAGTCATTATGAAGGAATGATGAGATAATTTTTATGCCCGCTTTCGCTATTTCGAAATAATTACTGCGTGGTATTCAGACTTTCAACAGAAGGGCGAAGTTTCCTTGTTGGAAATGGATCTTCCGGTTTATTACAGGAGGGTTTTTAGTCTAAAGGCCAGGGAGAGAGAACCAGAGATTTGAAATTATCACGAATGTCGAATATTTGCTTATAGTTCAATGCAAACGGCACATTATTGAAGGAAGCAATTGTGCCCAAGATTCGCTTTGAATGCTTGAAAAGAATGGGCACAACCAGAGAGGGGCTAAACGAGACTGACGTTGATGAAGGTTCACTTCGTTGGAAAGAATAGACTTTTTATGCATTTTGCATAGAACCCGAAGCTTCCATATTGTCAACTTGATGACGTTCCTGATCATAGACTTCATGAAAATCAATTCAGAGGCAAGAAAAAGTTTGAATCTCCGAGCACATATATTTGTTCCTTAAAATATCAAATTTAAGTGTTGTCACAAGGAGATTGAATGTGCACACAATGATTCCTTGCCTCCTTAAAAGCGTGCATCTTCCACTTCCGTTCTATTGCTTGAAATCCAAATAGGACAATATGACAGTCGTGGCAAGATCCTTCAATTTGGGAGGACCAAAGTGAGGGGGGCCACAGAGGATGGATGATATGCATGAACCTGATCTAGACCCAGTTCGGACGTATTGGAAAGGGAACAAATCTCAAAGCTCCAAAGGTTATTGTCACGATATCACACTTCCCAATGTAACTAGTATTTCTTTCTCTTGTGGTGCATGTCTACGAGTCAAAGTCGCTTGAATAGCAGTCTTCCTTAGGGGTTGGAGAGTTTACTTACACTGAGGCACATTTCAATGTATTAGAACTAGTGTCCATGTCACCCCAGATAGGAGTGGATGTTCGTTGTAGCATGATTGAAGACCACAAATATGGATGTAACAGATCCTCCTCTTTCACTATCATGGCATACACAGTAAGGATCGCAAGTGATTGTACTTCCCATGACACACTTCAATAGGCAATCACGCCGCATTGTCCTCGACTCAAGTTTAAGGGCCTATACTTAATCCTTTGGAAAGGTGTGACTGCCAATCTCAAACATGCCCTTCATTTTACTATTTTAAAGCATCATTTCGTGAACCAACTTGGGAAAGCACTCACTTGGAGTGACAAAATTTTATGCAAATCTTTCTTGAAGCTCATATTCAAAGCATTTCAAAGGTAAGGCATAAAGGCTTAGCCCCTAGGGAGTGCTTTCTTAAAGAACGATGTTCTCTATGAAATCGAATTTAATTACTAAAAAATGCGGGTTGCATGATTTACAAAAGTGCCGATTGGATTCGCAATCAAAACCCAAAATGGAAAACATGATTCTTAATAAGAATAAAAACAATGATAGAATACAAGAAACTTTTGCATGGATAAGAGTAAAAATCAACTCTGCTCCTAGCTCTAGAGTTCACTTCTCTATGTGGTCGAACACGAGGATGTTAAGGACCCACATGTAACCTGTAAAAAGACGACAATGTCAGTATGTGAATGAGAAAATGATCTCTCAATGAGGTCGCTTCATACAACAAAATTGAGGCAATAATACATGCTCCATAGTCCTTATTACGGGGTTTTAGTATTTCGCCAAGATTTCACCATAAGAGAATACATCATTAAAAAAAATCGATCCACAGCCATCAATTGAATGTCCACTCTTATTTTAAAAGTTTCGTATGCAAAAGTGGCATTGATTTTTTGAAGATTGATTTGTGATTTTATTCCTACAAAAATTAAGTGACTTTTTTTCTTAAAGAAATCTGTATACAAAATGTGATTTGAATTTCAATCCCAAAATGTGAGAAGGAAGGAATTTGATTAAAAATGCAATTTCAATTTTTGTACTTCAATATGTAATCGCGACTTGAAAGGTTTTTGGACAAGATATGAGTTGGAGCCCATAATTGAAAATTTAAGCAAAACCATGCGTTTAATGGGGCAAAATCATAGGAGTTTAAAACTTGTATTCAATGTTCACTTATCAAGAGTGATTGCCAATTTTGCAATTGTAAGCCCACATCACAGAGGGCATTTGATTGGTCTTTGCGGATTTTAAAATGGAAGTTCAATACAAAATGAGCAAATAAAAAGGAAAATGATAATTATAATGGGGACAAGTTTTCTCTCTCTCTCTCTCTGTTTTATTTTTTATTTTTTTAACTACATAGACATACACATGGGATGTGGTTCAATTTCTACTCTATACAGCTCAAAATGGAATCATAGGATCATTGGACCAAACCGGCATGATCGCCGCTAACTCGTGTTTCCTATGACTCCGGCTTCATCAAAGGCTAACCCATGTCTCATGGTTATAGACTAGGGTGTGGACCCTTGACATCAAGAAAGAAATTTCGGGGTTGAGATGGACGACTCATACTACATGATTGTAGTTGGAGTGGTATCAACCTCAACACCATCTTAGATGATCGTATGCAGCCCAGGTCCGGCAGCAGGTAGTGTGTGTTACAGTGTAGTGCAATGCATGGGACACATGCATAATAATTTATAAGCAAACAGCACTTCAAAAATTCAAAACATAAACATTCATTCTCAACTCCACACTTGCAAGACAAGGGGTTAACAATCGCTCCTCCCCTTATAACTCCCAACTACAAAATTATTTAACATTCACATTAGAGACTTACTTGATATCCTCGCTACCAAACAAAACTTATTTTTAAACAAAATAAATTTAGGCTTAAGTCCTCTAAGGTTTAAACCAAGTCCCCAATGGAGTCACCAAGCTGTAGCAACCTACCTCTAGGAGAAAGGAATAGATTTAGGGGCAATGCCTAAATGACGGACTTAAGACCCATTATTAAGTTTGGACTCTCCCAAGCCTATATCTCGCGCAACATTGGGGTATTCTTAAGAATTTTGCAATATGGAATCGCCACTAGTCTATTGGAATCGACTATAAATCAAGTGAGGCATGGAAGTATACCTCACTTTCTATACAACTAGAGAATCTAGGATTTTGGACTTGATTATACTAATTAATCAATTAGTAATACACTAATTAATCAATTAGTACCATTCCAATACCTAATCTTGTTCACTTTTTTTTATTAAAAAAAAATATATTTTTGTCAAGCAGTTTGGATTAACTTTAGACCAATCTAATAACATGTGAGGTGATCATGTGATCATGCGGGCGCACAATCATTAAAATAACAATTAGCAATCAAGAAAAGTGTTTAAATAAATTGCATGGGAGAGCAAAAATCTAACTTCAAAGAAAAGATAAATGCTAATCCTAATTAGACTAAATGGAAACCAAAATCAACGTACCAAAATTGCACAATTAAGGGTATTCGTCTTTAAGGACAACTAGAACCTCTTGAGCATGATTCTAAATTGAAACATTTCCATTTTTTTAAAAGAGAGAATAAACCAAGAGATTAATTTTAACCTTTTTGAATTTTATTTTTTTTGGATTTTTCAAAAAAAAATTAATTTTTCAATTTTCGAAACCCTTTTGATTTTTTAAATCTTTTGATTTGTTTTTTTGGGTGTCTATCTAATTACTACTGAAATTTTTAGACTTTTTCTGAATTTTGGAATTTTCTGAGAATTTTTAACTTTCCTTAATTTTCTAATTTTTCTTTTTTAATTAATTTTTTGTTTAAAAACTCGAATTTTCAATATTTTCTGAAATATTTTGAATTTTTTAATGTTCTTTGAAAGTTGTTGAATTTTTCGGAAATTTTTTTTGAATTTTTATTATTTTTTTAATTTTTTAATTTTTTTTAAATTTTGACTTCTTTAAATACATTTATAAATATTTAATATTATAATATTAGGAAAACGCGTTCGGACCGGATAAACCCGATCCAACTCACTAACCTAACCCAAATCCAGATCCGACTCAATCAGATAAAAACGAAAATTTTTTACTTTTTAGTTATTTTAGTTTTTTTTCTTTCTTTTTTGTCTTTTTGTCCTTTCCCTGTTTTATCCTATTCACTGCACTCCCTACTTCTCCACCCAACGTCCCCATCTGCCGTCCTTTCTTCCCTTTTCTCTTTTTTAATTCTTTTCCATCGTGTTGTAAAATATTGCGTAGTGAATATTATAGAGAAAAGATTGAGAAGAGAAAGCAAGTGAACACTAGAAATAGTAGGAAGATGAGAGAGCTTTTATTTCTAGTATCTCACTGTCATGTTTCTGTGTGATTGTATATTGTACATCAAAACTAAACTCCTATTTATAGGAGAACAAGAATGTACTTATCATTAATATCAATGTATCGAATGATATATATACAGAATAAGGGAGACGAACGTTCATTGTATAGGGAGATATACTTAGAACATTTGATACAAATGTACCATAATAAGTACATTGGATAATATGAATATAATGAATATTCATTCATGTATTTTATCCATTCATGTATTTCATAACACTCCCCTTTGAATATTCATCATATTCATTACGAATGTGTATCGAATGATACTATCTCATTAAAAACCTTAAGCCAGAAAAACCCAGTGAGATAAAAACCGGACAAAAGGGAAAAAGAGTGCAGAGCACAAATGTTATGATCTATCCCTTTTATGGATGCATTAATTGCCTCGTTAAAAACTTTAAGCCAAAAAAACCCTATAGGAAAAAAACCGGACATAAAGAAAAAAGAGTGCTATGTATATATAGCCAATCTTGGGACTAATCATTATTGCATCTTGTGAACTAGCCGCATATCAATGCTGCAATGCATAGTTCATAATATCTCCCCCTCAATAGAGCCATATAGCCACTTCTTGGGCTAATTGATCTTACATCTTATGAACTCGCCTCATACCAATGCCATACACTAATTTCTCAAAACTTGATGTTGGCAATGATTTGGTAAAAAGATCTACAAGATTATTTATGGATCGAATCTGTTTAACATCAATTTATCGACTTTCTTGGAGTTCATAATTATAGAAAAATTTCGGCGAGATATGCTTGGTCCTATCACCTTTGATATATCCTCCATTGACTTGTGCAACACAAGCAGTATTATCTTCATAAATTATAGTGGAAGAATTTGTAACCGGTATTAAGCAACAAGAATTATGAATATGTGTTATAATGGATCTTAACCAAACACACTCTCTTCTAGCTTCATATAAAGCAATAATCTCAGAGTGGTTAGAAGATGTAGCTACTAGCGATTGCTTCATAGAACGCTAAGAAATAGCGGTGTCATTATAACAAAATAAATACCCGGTTTGAGAGTGAGCCTTATGTGGATCGGATCTATATCCAACATCAGTATATCCAACTAAACCAGAGTTAGTGGAATCCTTGGAATAATATAATCCCAAATCTATGGTTCCTCGGAGATAACGGAAAATATGTTTAACTCCATTCCAATGTCTCCGAGTTGGCTCAAAACTAAAACGTGCCAATAAATTTACCACAAAAGCGATATCTGGTCTCGTACATTGGGCCAAGTACATCAAAGCCCCAATTGCATTGAGATATGGTACTTCAGGACCAAGTATCTCTTCATCAGATTCTCTAGGACAAAATGGGTCCTTTTGGGGATCTAGAGACCTTACAACCATAGGGGTGCTCAATGGGTGAGCTTTGTCCATGTTGAAACGTTTAAGCAATCTTTCAACATATGCTGATTGATGGACGATTATTCCATTTACTTTATGCTCAAGCTCTAGACCAAGACAAAGTTTGGTTTTACCCAAATCTTTAACTTCAAACTCCATTTTCAAATATTCAGCAGTTTTAGCTAACTCTTCTGGAGTTCCAATTAAATTTATATCATCGACATAAACTGCTATAATAGCAAATCCGATTTCTGATTTCTTAATAAACATGCATGGGCAGATAGGATCATTTTTGTACCTTTTCATAATTAGGGACTCACTTAGGCATTGATACCACATGCGACCAGATTGTTTTAACCCGTACAAGAATTTTTGCAATTTTGTTGAGAATAAATTGTGGGGAGTGCATGCTTCAGGCATTTTGAATCCCTCATGAAATTTCATATAAATATCAGAGTCTAATGAGTCATATAGATATGCCGTCACAACGTCCATAAGACGCATTTCCAATCTTTTAAAGATTGCTAGGCTAATGA
Source organism: Eucalyptus decipiens (assembly GCA_014182575.1). NCBI lineage: Eukaryota > Viridiplantae > Streptophyta > Magnoliopsida > Myrtales > Myrtaceae > Eucalyptus > Eucalyptus decipiens. The sequence goes on along the minus strand of CM024613.1, from coordinate 44,065,071 downwards.
GAAAATGAAATGTAATCATATCCATCACAGGTGAATATATCTCATTATAATCAATCCCAAGTCTCTAGGAGAATCCTTGGGCAACGAGTCAGGCTTTATACCTGACAACCTCGTTTTTCTCATTTCGTTTCTGGATAAATACCCATTTATATCCAACGGGCTTTACATTATCGGGGATACGAGTTACAGGTCCAGAAACCTCTCGTTTAGTTAGGGAAGCTAATTCACCTTTAATTGTTTCCTCCCACTTATGCCAAGCTTGCCTTTGACGACATTCAATAATAGATTGTGGTTCACAATCATCATCCATAATTTGATGAACAACTGAGAATACAAAAGCATCATTAATGATGATTTCATTTCGATCCCAAATTTCATTACAATATGTAATGGAATTCTCAGTATTCCCGGGGCTAGTGCTCCTTTCATGGGTTTGCGCCTCTTCAGGGACAATAAGCTCTTTGGGAGCAAGCACAACGCCAGGCTCTTCTAGAGAGGATTCCTGATTCTTTCCCCTTCGTTTTCGAAGAGAAAATATTACGAATGATGCTTCAATTACTCCATTTGATTTCGAAGAGAAAATACAAATACTCCTTGAATAGCTGGAGTTATAGAAATGAGGATTAGTTTCTTATCATTCAATGAGCATCTTGAATTTCATAAAAATTAGGGGCAATATAATCCTTACGTAAGGGCCATTTTTATCCAAGTTTCAGGCATTAAGATACGTTTAAGTCGTGGATGAGTATCATAACAGATTCCCAACATATCATAAGATTCCCGTTCTTGAAAATCTGCACTTTTCCAAATCCAGAAAACAGACGGAATTCGAGGATTCCTCCTCGGGGCAAATACTTTTATGCATACCTCTTCCGGTTGATCTACACCATACTCTATTCTCGTAAGATGATACACACTAGCTAACAGTCCACCGGGTGCTACATCATAAGCACATTGGGAACGTAGATAATTGTAACCATATACATATAAAATGACAGCAATGGAATGCCAATCCTTAGGCTTTATTTGTAAAGTCTCTATTCCTTGATAATCGAAGCCCAAAGATCTATGAACTAGTCCATGCTTGACTAGCCAAGCGCACAAACAACCCTGCATCTTTTTTATCTCCCGCATTTTGATTTGTATTTTTATTTGTATAAGAAGATTAATTTGTTGTTTGTTATTCTATACAAAGGAATGCTGCCTAATTCACTAATTCGTGGGAAGATACTGAACTTTTGTATTTGAAAAATGTTTCAGGAGGTATCTCTGAAGTAGATGGTGATTGATAGAGTAATCCTTGATCATAATTTCCAATATGAATACTGCGTCCAACATGAAACTTGTGATTGGTAGTAAAACACTGATTTTCTTCTTGAGACCTAATTCGCTCTTCATAGATTTCTCTAGCTATTTTCTTACGAAGTTTTGTTATAGCATCTATAATCGCCTCGGTTTAGGCGGACAGCCTGGCAAATAGACATCTACGGGAATTAGCTTATCGACTCCACGAACAAGTACTATACGAATCCACCTTCAACATCCCCCGTAATTGTACATGCTCCCATAGCAATAACATATTTTGGTTCAGGCATTTGTTCATATAATCTCACTAAAGAATGAGCCATTTTCATTGTTACTTTGTGGCGGCTGTTAAAATGAGGTCCGCCTATCTAGGACTCGATCTTGGTACCGACCATAACGATCAAAGTCGAATCATGAGCCTATTAATGAAGCAAATTCAATGAAGCAACAATCGGTACCATAAAGAAGCGGCCATAAACTAGAGAGCCTTGACCAATTTGAAAGATCATTTAATGTAGTTGAAATAACTGAATTTTGGGTTGTTCGAGCAAGTAAGGGAAATTCTATGGAATTCATAACCGTCTCAATGTTTTTTTTTTTTTTTTTTTTTACTTTTTTTATTTTCTGAATATTCAGGAACTAAGACCATTCCAATGCTCCTTTTTGCCATGCATAAACTAAACCAACAATTAGGATAAACACGAAAATTAAAGCTTCTATAAATACGGATACCCCCAATACATCGAAACTCATTGCCCATGGATAAAGAAAAACCGTTTCAACATCAAAAACAACAAAAACTAGAGCAAACATATAATAACGGATTCGAAATTGTAACCAAGCATCGCCCATTGGTTCTATACCTGATTTAGTATCTTTTGATCCTATCGGTCTACCACCGCTTCAAGTGCGGGGGATTTTGTAACATTTTAGCGTGTTCTTCGGGAACAGCTATCCTAGCTAGAGCATTTGCAGCTGGAATATGATAATAATGCAAATAAGCGTGCAAATGTGACATTGCGCATAGATAATAGATAAACATGGGACCATCTACAAGATGCGTCCACTAATACCATAAAATATCTAAATGGTCCACTTGGTGTTGTATTAGTCCACAAATATCACCCTGAATTCTTTGCAAGAATAAAGAAGATTCAAAATTAACCTTTGTTATAGAAGGTTTGATAATGAGCTTTCCTTGTGAGCAAGTCTCACAATTATAATTTTTGGACAACAATACATTTATATCCTTTAAAGGGTGCCCTTTTGTATTTTGAATTATCCTACGCATTATTGAAGCGCCAAGATGACCAAGGCGATCATGCTTCAGTTCAAATTGATCAGGGCTTACCAATCTTCAGGATGTGGTGGCATAGGTTTCAACAGCTTTAATCATGACACAATACAAACCCATAGAAAAAGCTTCTAGCTTCTCATGGATGGTCTTTAGGCCCATCTTATTAGAGGAAATGTCAATATATTCCTTATCTTGCTCATAAATAGTCTCAATATGATACCCATTACAGCGTACATCTTTGAAACTGAGCAGATTCCTTTTTGATCGAATGCTTAGAAACGCATTCTCAATATGCAGGATCGTGCCATTTGACAAAATAATTGTAGCATTCCCAAAACCATCAATAATCGGAACATGACCTGATATTGTATGGATTTGTGCCTTACGCAATGTCATACTCGAGAAAAAGTGTCTACTTCAAAATATAGTATGTGTTGTTGTACTATCAAGAAAACAAACATCTTCATTTTTCTCAGTATTTTCCATTTGCATTTATATTGACAACTTCATGTGTCAAGTATCATAAAAGTTGCATATAATCCTTGCAAAATCAAATCCTTAAATTAATTAAAAGGAATTCCAAATATCCACCGCTACTTCAGGAGCAGAATGATACTTTTAGATTTAAAATTTTGGTTTCAGGCCAAGAAAAATAAAAATTGAGAATTGATAGAAGAAGATGAAGTATAAGTTGATCAATAAAAGAATACCCACCTTGCAAAAATTACTTACTCAATCGGTAGATCTTCGTGCTTGTAAAAGTTACTTACTCAATCGGTAGATCCTCGTGCTGATAACGTGTTGTAAAATATTGCATTGCGAATATATAATAGAGAAAAGATTGAAAAGAGAAAGCAAGTGAACACTAGAGATAGTAGCAAGATGAGAGAGCTTTTATTTCTAGTATCTCACAGTCGTGTTTCTATGTGATTGTATATTGTACATCAAAACTAAACTCCTATTTATAGGAGAACAAGAATGTACTTATCATTAATATCAATGTATCGAATGATATATGTACAGGATAAGGGAGACGAACGTTTATTGTATAGGGAGATATACTTAGAACATTTGATACAAATGTACCATAATAAATACATTGGATAAGATGAATATAATGAATATTCATTCATGTATTCTATCCATTCATGTATTTCATAACACATCGCTCCTTTTTATTTCTTTTTTCTTTTCTTTTCCCTTTTGGTCTTCTTCTTTTTCTTCGTGCATCCCCTCTGCACGCCCGAAGTTATCCAAACCCACTAAAGCCGAAGCAAAACCCAGGCTCATTAAACCCATCTAACCCAACCGATCGAGACTCGGTGGAGCTCAAAACTCCACAGACCAGATTAAACCCATCGTCCAGCATGACTCTTTTGACATTCCGCACCAAAGTATGAGTTCTAAAACAAAGCCCGCACTAACCTACAGCAACGCCCTTTTCAATTTGACCAAAATAAGCGCAACACCATCTCCTATTGACCACTTTACTCAGCCTCACGCGGTCTTCTTGCTCCTGTTATTGCAGAACAAAAAAGGAGCCGAAGATTGAATGTGAACTCCGGGCAATCAAAGGGCTGATAACACCTCCAAACTCCAACATAACCGAGACTCCATCACCACCCGACCATCATCTACTCTCACTTATGAACATGCCAATATTTACCACACAAAGGCCACAAAGGCACATTGAACCACAGAGTAAAAAAAACCATGTGTTGAGGTTAGTAAAAGATCCCCATTAAGCAAAACCTATCACAACACATTTCAGCGACTGAAAATCGGAGGAAAATATGTGCGACCTTGGTTCAAACATTTTGTCAAACAAATGGTCTGCAGTAGCTCTGTAAAACCCAAAACGCACACGGACTAAGAAAAAGAACAAGTCTCGGTTTCTTGGCTTGGCCAAACTAGGGTGAGGCACCAAAAGATTTGAGGAGCGAGCATTTGGTCGTGGGGGTCCCTACCAGCTCAGAGATGGCGGCGGGAGGGCGAGCTCGAGATGAATCAAGCAATGGCCGACCGCCCCCACAATGTTTCCGAGGCGTGATCCTCGGGAGAAGGGAGGTTCGTACCAGAAAAATGAAACTCACTGGAGGTCGGGACGACGAGGATAACGACCGGGGTCGTTGGACAAGACTCAGGCGCGCCAATCGACCCGAGAACTCCTCGCTTTCAGTCGCTCTCCCTCAATCGCCCCTTCTCCAAAAAAACCATATCCTCTCTCGGTTTCTCCAGTTCTCTCTCTCTCTCTCCGCGAACCCTCTCCTCTCGCAAATGAGGGAGTCGCCCCCTTTTGAGAGCAACCGGCCGGCGCGCATGGCCTCTGCCGCTGCCAACTTGCCGGCCGAACTGCTCCCGACCCGCGGATCACGCCGCCCGCTTGCCCCTCGCGATCCCCTGCTCTCCATTGCTGCTGTCCTCTCCTTTCTTTTCTGCAGGTCGCACGCGAAGCTCGTCCGGAGTAGACCCGTTAAACGGGTGGGTTGGGTCGGGTTTGGGTCGGGTCATAAATGGTCCGACCCAAATCGACCCATTTAACCCGTTTATAACCCATTTATTGTAGTGCAAATTTTTTTATCCATACCCGACCCAACCTATACCCAACCTATACCCGAACCATTTAACGAAACATAAAAAAAGCTTATATATATTTTTTAAAATGGTATTGCTAACATGATTTTATACAATATAAATTTAAAAATAATTATTTAAAAAATAGAATTTTAATTATTTTTATTTTTTAAAAATTAATTTTTTTTTTTTTTATTTTTTATTTTTGTTATTTAAAAATAATAAAATTTTATTTATTTTTAATTATCTTTTTCTCTTTTCTCTTTCTTTTTCTTTTTCTTTTTCTTCTTCCTCTTTCTTTGGCCGGCCGCCGCCACGACGACGGCCGGCGACCGCCACAGCGCGGGCCGGCTCGCTCGGCTCACCGACGCCGGCGAGCTCGAGCTCGCCCGTCGCCGGATCTTGCGAGGTTGAAGCCTCGCCCAACGCTGGTGAGTTCGAGTCTCGCCCGATTGGCGAGGCTCGGGCCTCGCGGACGTCGGCAAGGCCTCCGCCTCGCCGGATCCGGCGAGCTCAAGGCTCGCCCGGATCTAGCGAACTCGAGGCTCGCCGGCGTCGGGCAAGCTCGAGCTTGCCCTCGCCGATCCGGGCGAGGCTCGAGCCTCGCCCGACACCGGCAAGGCTCGAGCCTCGCGGCGTCGGCAAGGCCTCCGCCTCGCCAAATCCGGCGAGCTCGAGCTTGCCCGACGCCGGTGAGCTCGAGGCTCGCCGGCCGGTCGCCCGCCATCGCCATGCCGGCAACCGGAGGAAGAAGAAAGAAAAAAAAAAAAAAAAAGAAGAAAGAAAAAGAGAAAAAAAAATAATTATAATTTCGATTTTTATGAAAAAAAAAAAATGATAAAGCTAAAGAGAAGAGAGAGAGATAACGAGGTTTTGAGTGAAAAAATGGGTTAATAAATGGGTCATAAATGGGTCAAAGAATTGACCCATTTAAAACCCATATATCTTAGTGTTTACCCATTAAAATAAAGCTTGACCCATTAATGACCCATTTAACCATAAATGGGTCCATAAATGGGTTGCATAACCCATTTAACACCTCTAGTCCGGAGGAGAAGACAAGCTGGGATGGGCCGGGCCGAAGGGCAGGGAAGACTGGGCCAGGCCCGGTTGCGCGAAAAGGAGAAAAGGGGGAAAAGAAAGATGGGCTGGGCCGCGCAGGGAAGGAAGGAAGGGCGGGTTGGGTCGAGGTCGGATTCGGCCCGACCCGGCCTCTCCCACGCGTTTTTTTTCTAACAATTTTAAAAAAATTTACTTCTTTTTTTTCTTTCCTTTTTTTTTAGACTTTTATTAATATATGTTTGAGAAAAAAACTAGGTGTCGACAGGTTTAGTTGTGAACTCAAATAAGATTTTTCAACATAGAAGGCTAGAAATAAAGAAAGGAGGGCAAATTAAGAAATCAAGATTTACACAATTAAACTACTGCAAGAAAACAAATAATACTGAATCAATCATTATTATTCATTCAAGACCATATTTATTTTATGACATGAAGGTAAACAAAAGATGAGACATAACTTAGGACCACTAGTACAACACACTTAACTTAGTACCACCAATACAGCTCAATCAAACCACTCCACTTTTGCATTACGAAGCTTTATTATGGTACTGCTAAGTCATAAAGCAGCAACTTATTGGTAATAGCTAATCAATATATATTGAGATTTGGGACTATTCGTTCTAATTATCTTCTGGTGGAGGTGGGATGTACGGAGTAGCCAAGCTCCAGTCTCCAGTGACCTCATCCTGGACCATGTTCTTGTTCTTGGCCACCAACCAATACGTCGGAATTTTGTATTTATCCTTCAGAGCATCCATTCCCTTGTTCACCAGCGCAATCCCACGACGCTCGCCAAGATCGAATTTGTTGCTATCGATCCCTTGTGTGCCCGCGATTAGATGCAGGTACGTCTCCAAAATATGCCCAATTTTCACGGCGCCAGTCAAACCGCTGTAGAGAGGCTTCAAGTACGTGGACTGGCGCGAGTCGACCAGCAGCTGTTCTCCGACGTGGAAATATCTGATTGGAGGGGTGAAGGGAACGATATCAAGGGCGTTGGTCACTCGAAGGGCGCGGAGCTTCTCAGACGACTTGAACTTTGCCCGGAAGTTCTCGTCCCCGACCTTGGGGCTGGCGAAGGGGAACGCGGTCACCAGACAGGCATTCTCGGGGTGGTCGGTAGGCGCGTTGTAGCCATTGGTCACGATGTCCAGCGCGTTGATCGTTGCCAAAGCCGCGCCCAGGCTGTGGCCAGCCACTGTTATGCTGATTGTCTCGCCTTTTCCGGCGTAGAGATCGACTTGCTTCCGGACCTCCCTTAGAACCTGACCAAAGTTGTCCATCAATACCAGTTTTAATATGACAAAGTAGTCCAAACATCACGTGCTATATCTTATCATATTTTTAGATTTATATATAATAAAAAAAAAGGTGAAGACATTTTGGAGCTTATTCGGGAGGTAAATTAGCAACAGCAATCTATAAAGGAGTGAAAGTTTCATACCTGGTCTCTGGCACTAAGCCTTGTGTACTTATTTACAAGATCCCTCTTCGTATACAAATCTAAAAAGCCAGCGTGAATCTTAGTATGGGTGTCGTCCTTGAAAATGTTGTTCGCCGAGGCCAAATCATCTCGAATATCTTCTAATGACTCTAGGAGATTCGACGTTCCTGTCCAAGCGACCAAAATGTCCCTTCTCCCCAACACCTCGGTCCCCTCATCGGTGCTCACCGCGACGTATCCAGCCCAAGACCTGTCTGGCTGCACCAGAAAGGCTGCGTGCGATGGCATGTAGACATACCGGGTCACCTCGTACCTGAACTTGTTGTTGTCCGTCTCGAGACCCACTTCAGAGAAAAGTTTGTCCATCGGGTACAGCGGCATGCCGTAGCCTGCCGACTCCTCCTGGCCGTTGTACGCGTCGCCGATGGCTTGGACTCGTTCTCCGTAGTGTATGAGGTACATCCGGAGATCCTTGTCGAGAGGATCCAACATGTCCTTCCAGTTGGTCTCGCCGCTGAGCTCGGTCCAGGGCCTTGAGCTGCCGCCTCCCATGGTATCTCTCTCTTTCTCCCTGAACTCTCACCGACAATTTTCGTTCTCTAGATGGAAAGGCTTGTGGAGATGCAATCTTGCTTCCACGCAATTTATAGACTCTACCTCTTCACTTTGCCATTGTTGACACCCAAAATTACCCCCATTGTCACGTGTTAGCCACGAGGGAAATAAAAATGGTGAAACGCTCCGTTTTGCTCATAAAAGCTGGGGATAGCCATGTTTGTGAAGAAGACTTGAGCTAAGTATCAGTGGAGTTCTAGGCACGAATTCAAGAGTCAACAGTAGAGTAATTGGTTGCCACCTGCCAGGCTATGAAAATAATGCGTTAGATTTGAAGTTTGAATGAAATTAGCACTAGAGCTTAGGCAAGAATAACTGCTAAGCAAAATGTGGAAAAGGAATACTCGGAGTGCCAAAACTTGATTCGCGGGTACACTTAAGTGCCAAAAATTATGAAAGCGATATTTAAGTGTCAAAATTGGAGCAAAATAGATTAGTTAAGTGGCAAAGGTGAGAAAATCCTATCATAATACTGACGTTGCAATTTTCTGGTGAGACAAATGCAAAACAACATTGTTTTGCATGCTGACGTGGCTAGACAAGTGCAAAAACAACATTATTTTGCTAATGTGGCTAGATATATTTATATTAATTTATTGCAGGCGATTGATGGCCGAGCCCTTACCGCTGCCTCCTCGCCATCATTGGAAGGGCTAGCAATGGTGGGGAGGGTCGGTTGGGGTCGCGGGGTGTTAGTCAAGGGCCGGTGACCTCGGCCAACCGGTGGCAAAGACCTACGAGCCCTTGCTAGATCTAGGGCAAAGGTCAGCAAGGGTGGCAGCCCTCTCCCAAATCTAGCAAGGGTAGGGTCAAGCAAGGCCCTCGCCATTGGTCGGCCAAGCTTGCCGAGCCCTACCCTCCCCCCACTTTTGCCGGCTCTTCCTAACGATGGCTAGGAGGCAGCGGTGAAAGTTTAACTCTAGCCTTCTACCTTCTCTCTCTCTCTCTCATTTTTATTTTTATTTTTATAAGCATAAATATTTTAATTTAATTAATATTTATATTAAATAAAAATTAAAAAAACAAAACAAAACAATGTCGTTTTGATTCTTCATCGTTGATTCAACTCTTTAGCATGCCACGTAGGCAAGTTATATTATTAAAAATTATCATGTAAGATTTTCGATCACCTTCGTTGGACTTTACACTCAAATGTTCTATTTTTTTAAAAAAAAGTGGCACTTTAGTGTACTTTTGTAACTTTCGATACTTAAGTGTCTCTTCGTGCCAAGTTTTGGCACTCCAGATGTTCGGCTCTTGCGAAATGGGCATAAAAATAGGAGACAATTATTTACTTAATGGGCAAGTTGCACAAGCATTGTCGACAAGTTAGGAAATAGTTGTTTATAGATAAGGTTGCCAAGAAAACATGGAAAACATAGAGAATTCCAAAAGTACCACCCAAGGGGAAGCAACCAATTATTGGCTGCTAGTTCACCCTATAAATATCACAGCTCGTCCAACATAACGTATGATCACATAACTTGTCGAGGGTTTTTGTTTTTTCTTTAAATTGCTATGATAAGTTACGTGATAGAGTTGCTTTCGTGCATTATCTAGCACGTGAAAAACTTCCCTGATTATCTATTAGAGGGTACTCGACCTTTTTTGCATGTCCACATATATTAAATAGCATTACGAACAGAATGGATCAGAGGGACCGTGCATATCTTCAGCTCAGTATTTAAGAATGTGAATTTCGAGTCTCAATAGCTCGAAAGTAAATATTGAATATTACATGCCTGTCTTTCGCAAGGAATGATATTTGAGCTATAAAAAAGGGGCAATAATTTGTTTCTACATGATGGGTGATGCAGCAACTGATGAAGGGAATGAACCATCCACTTTGTATCGGGTCTCACTGTTTATATAACTAATTAAATTCAATCTGGCCATATTAGGCCGGAAATTATTGACATGGATCCTGGCTGTTGTACATAATATGATCGATGCTGATTTGAACTTATTTTAAGTAATTTTTATTTTATTTTATATTATTTTTATTCATTGTTACCAACAAGAGTCATGGACCCCACGTAGGCCATAGCCAGCCATAGGTGAGGGTGGCCCTTGCATAAGAAGTATTGCAAACTTAATAAATTGCTCTGTCAATAGGAGAAATTTAGTAATTAAGAAGTCTTCAATACCTCTACATTATTCAAATAGAATATATTGATGTGTAAATTTGTACTTTCCTATTTTTAGCAGTTAAATGTATTATTCCTATATACATATTGATGAATTTACCAAAAAAAGCCATTATTAGGGATTTGTCGCGGATTTTTTTCACGCGAGCATTGCTCAGTGAATGAATTACTTAGGATAGGTGGCAGGACCCTAGGTTATTCTTGACTGTTTAGGATGTTTAAGAGAGTTTTTTGCTTGATGGGCTGGGGAAGAGGCTTATTAGGAATGGCCCTACCTATTTCCTAAACCTTTCTAGTGGATGAATAAGGCTTATCTAATTAATGGTCGATGGCCTTGCATCCTGAAAATATGATAGTTTAGTCCCAAAGCGTGAGTTTTGGCAAACAAGAGCCAAAACTCAAATTGAATTTGGCAAGGTAGCGAATCGGACTTTTGTCATATGTCTCGTACGGTTATATTCAATTTTTTGATCGCTGAAACTTGTCAAACGTGCAAAGCGTGCGAGGTCCAGGGACCATCCACCCGTTATACGGACCGCTCGCTCTTGGACCACATCAGTTCTGGAATATTTGCTTGTCTCTTTGTTGGACCATTCCAGTCCTCGTACACTAGAAAAATGAAGGGAATCGTCATGTAGTGAACAATGGAATCATAAGGACAGCTATCCTCGACCAAGAGTATCTCGCTGGTACACATCCTTTCAGTTTCTTGTTTCATTCATGCCCGATTGCCTTTGGGTCACCTCAGCCGACAACCTAAGGTGACAAAATTCAGTTTTGGCACCGTAGGATCAGCTAACACGATGAAAGTCAATTTCGTTCCTTTAGGATATTTTTTTAGGGTATGCACGTTTTAAATCTTGGTCACCTTTATATTGTCAAGAACAATAGAACTTAATAAATTTTCTATGTCCTACAATAAAATGTTTTAGGTACTTATTAAGCCTAATCATAACTGTATTAATCTCATTCTTTGTGTGGATCTCTTTGCATTCTTGATGTGTAAGTAGTAATTATGATCCTTTTCTCTTGTAATATGATCATAACCCTTATGTTGCACAGACGTCACCAATGCATGCAAACTATTATGTCTAGATACGCTTCATGAAACTCCAACCACAGAATGATAGATTAATCTGATTGAAAGAAGGCTTAATAAGTACCTAAAACATTTTATTGTAGGAGGACATAGAGATGACCAAGTTTTAAAACGTGCAAAAATACCCTAAAGGAACGAAATTGACTTTTGTTGTATTAGCTGACCCGAAGGTGCCAAAATTGAATTTTGTCACCTTAGGTTGTCGGCTAAGGTGACCCAAGGCAACAAATCATCGTTTTATCGTTTTAAGCCTACCTCCTATCGAAAAAAACAAGAGCACTAGCCGTTCTCGAAGGTGCGGCTAAGGTCGTTTTCTTTAATTATTGAACAGAATAAGATCTACATTTTGCCATCGCCAGGGGCCGGCACCACTTATCTGTGTTCTCCTCTATCGCGGTATCGGGTCTAGGCTCACGACACTAGATCACCAACATCACGACCTTTTTTGAAGTGAACCATTAAAATCAAGTTAATGGATTATTAGCTGGGCATAAACGGTTACTCATTAAGGTTCTGTTTTTTCATTAAAAATATGGCATTTTTAGAAAATATTTTTTAAGAAAATGATAATATTTTTGACTTCTTGGGCTAAAACCTGACAATTAACAGAAAAATGTTTTCCGTCATTTGGTATGAAAAATTTGGTTTGATTTTTGTGAGGAAAATTACCAAAAAATTTGTATTTTTTAATTATTTTTAATTTTCTTTCTTCTTCTTACAGTGAAGATCACCATAGGCTGGCGGGGCTTGAGCCTCACCAAACGTCGCCAGAGGTCAGCCGGTGGCCGGTATGAAGATCAAAATCAAATAGCACCCAATTCTGCAATTTTCCTGAATGAAAAAAGGTTTCGTAGCAGTCAAGCTTCGACCCAGTTCAAATAGGAAGACAAGCAACTACAGAAAGAAGATGCCAGCGATGACTCGTCTGCATCTCCGGTATCCTCCGACTATCTCCGGGCCTTCTCCTCTGTTCTTGAAACCTTCATTATCTCCTCGTCTCGACTCCTACGCATAACAAACACCTCAGATCTCTCTCTATTCTCTCTCTGAATTGATGCGCTTGGTGTTTCCTACTCATGTAATTTTATGTTTATCTGCCTCTCTGACGCCCTTGCTTGCAATCAGAGTGCTTCTTTGTTGACTGTGTCGAGCGGTTCAATTGTTGGAGATCTAGTGGCTGGTCGTCAACAGACCTCTAGCAAACCTTGGGTTAGACTTGAGCCTTGCCTAGCTCGTCGGATCTATGGAGGTGAGCCTTGCCTAGCTCACTGGATCTAGGGAGGTGAGCCTTGCCAAATCTAGACGAGGCTTGAGCTCATATACAGCCAATCGCTGGCTATTGTTGTGGTCGGCGATGGCTGAGGATGAAGCAATAAGAACAGAAGAAAAGAAAATAAATATTAAATACAAATTTGATTTTTAAATATTTTTTATAAAAAGAAATGTTTCATTAATCAATGACCCAAGTTCAAGCACCAAGGACCCGAGCCTCGAGTGTCGGGGACCTGAGCATAGCCTTTACAGTCTCAGGCTTGAGTGCCAGGGCATTGAGCATGGGCACTAGGGGTTTAGGGCCAAGCTCAAGCTCAAGCACCAAGGTCCGAGGCCCAGCCACTAGAGACCTAAGAACCAACATCGGGTTTCCACGCCCAAGCGTAGTTTCAAGTTCAAGCTCCAGTACCTAGTCATATTTTATAATATGTTTTCCGATTTTTCAAAGAGAATCATCTTTCATAATTTAAAATTGGGTAGGAAAATATAAGCATTTTCTGTTAACTCATTTTCCTAGGCAAACCAACTACTAGAAAAATGAGTAAAATGTTTTTCAAGAATTATATTTTCTAGGAAACAGACGGAGTTTAAAGAGATGGTATCGTCGCCTAGTGCGAACTCTCCCCAGCCTATGCCAATCGCAACTTTGGGATTTTAAATAAATCATTTACACATGCAATTTAATTTACTTTGAAGGTGTCATTGATCAGCCTAAGCAAGCTTGAATTTCTGAATTCGGTGGTCAAAGAAAGGCTAAAAGGAGACATGAGGAAATGAAGCGTAATTAATGAGACGCAAGAGCATATCTAAGCGCGGGCATCAGGATAAGCGTAGGCTGAGTAGGTATCAAAAGAAGAGGCGTTTTTCTTGAGGAGGTGAGCGAATGAACGGACAAGAGCACGCGATAGAGGGAGATAGGAAAGGGTGTGTGCGTATGTGGAGAAAAAGAAAAGAACAGCAAAGAAATATGTGACAGACAAGAAGAAAGCAAGGTTCAGAGGGAATATTTGTTCAGCTACGAATCAGAAATTTTGGGAAAAGCGGGTCAACATTCACGGCCGAAGGGAGAGGAAGAAACAGCAGCAAGCTAGAAGAAGGCAAGAACACGTTTAGCTAAGCATGGACAGAACGTGATGGAAGAAGACGAACGCGCACTTCGGGATGGACTTCAGGGAGCTCTTCCTCCCTTTTGTTTTTCTGTTAAAAGGAGACTGAAGGAGAGATTTGGAGGGGGGAATTTTGGGAGAAAAAGAGAGGAGAGAAAAAGGAGGATTCATTTGAATATACAGGTACACGACGTGATTTACTCTCTCCCAGGTCAGATGGCTACACCAATTGCTAGAGGCAATGATGCATTCGAACAAAGAGGAGGCACCATGAATAACTAAAGATGACCTCTTGTTTCCATCCGTCAACCGTGTTTATCTCAGTGATCACTAGTCCATCATTACTGTTGCAATTGTTGTCGTAAATCCTGTGCTAGCTGCTGTTTGAGTCACCGCTGCCCGTGACGGCATTGCTTGATGGGATAATTTGAAGGTGAACTACTCACAACTTACACAGGTCAAGGAAGCGAAGGAGACATATAGCTTTTTTATTTATTTCACCTTATCAGAAACTATTGCAATACTTGCTTTTATATAGGCTTGTTATATGACTATTACAATTAAATGGCTCATAAGTATATTTATAATCCCAATGAGATAAATCCTAGGAATTTACAAAACATTAACTAGACAAACAGACTCTTTAAAATAACATTACAATGAAGACTCTTCTTAACTCGTGCACCAGTTGTGGAATCTGAATAGACATCGACATTAAACTTGTCCATAAACAACGGCAGCCGATCGACAACATTATTAATTTGGTTTGATTATTGAGCTAACGTGAACTTTGGAGCTACCCTCCTACTCCGCTTCTATGGTGGTCTGAGCTCAAAGACTGCCGCATCATCACCGTTGTGAGCCGCATCAGATTAAGTGAGACGTCTCTGGCTAACAACGAAGGAAAATTAGAGGGAGCTCATCCTGGGAAGAAGAAGAAGCGGAAAAAGAGAAGAGAGAAAACTTTAGTGCCTGGCCGATCAGGACTCCACGATTACTCGAATCAACTACAGGTCGCGACACCTGATGAGTATTCAAGTTGATCATTCATCTAATTGGAGTAATTTTCTGATTTAGGGCACGAGTTCGGACTTATGTGGATTCTGATGGACGATTGAGAAGCTCTTGAGCTTAAATTTATATAGAAATGATTGATAAAGGCATTGTGAAGCTTTGGGGTTTGAAGAAATTCGATTATGAAGCACAGTTTGATTGAAACAAAATTTTGAAGTTCGCGTGCGAGTTTTGCATAACGGATGATACACACAAGGAAAATGATGAATGTGTGATTTGAACCAGGTTACTCGTGAACGCATAGAAGTCATTTATCTACAATTAACAATAGTTTAGTTGAGTTGTTTGTTAATATTGTGTTACTTGGTTTTGAATATCGTTTTTTAATTAATTGATAGGAATGCAAGTGTGACGTCTTAAGTAACCGCCATAGGTTGGTTTTTGGTTTTTTCTAGGTGAGTGATATTATTTCTTCTATGAGTTTATAAATTCATGCTTCAAAAATAAAATAAATTAGTTATGTTATAAGTTAAGAACAAATATATTCCTTGCATAAATTGGATCGAGCATTTACTACCATTTGTATATTAGATGTGAAAATGTTATCTTTTGATTACAATCTAAGCCGATTGCTTGCAAAAGGGTTTGCAAAGTCTTTTGGGAAAGACTTATGAGAACTCATTATTTTTAATATTGTTTATGAAAGGTTACTTACTAATTTGTCAACTAGTTTACAAGATGGAGTTTGAAATAGCTTGCGAAATGTATTGTGATATATAAAATGTGATTTAATAGAGATTAATCATAGGACTTGACCATCAATATTTGAATTGTGATGGTGAAAAGTTGTGATTTGGTTATTAAACCTAAATTGTAGATGATTTTTTTATTTTAATTGTGGATTTCTAGATATTGAGGTTGATGGATTATACTTAGTGTCTCCATAAACTACTTGAGAGGTGTGTGAGTATGTACATACTAGTTTAAAATATCCTGTGGCCAGAGCCACTAGCTGATAATAGGAGTAGACCTAACCAATGAAGGAATCTTGGTGACCTTTTACAGGCATTGCACGTGATTATGGCTAGATACTTGAGCATGAGATTGATTGATAAAATGGACCATTTGTTGGCGGATAAAGCCAAATCTTTTTAGGGGCTTTTTTGTCTTTTCAATTAATTTTGCTTTTAAGTTAAAAGTTACACCTTTATATCAGTAATAGTTAAACGTTAGCGGTCAAGTGGTTGAAAAGGAAAATAGAGAGAATAAAATGAGAGAAGAAAAAGTGATTTTTTTTTTTTTTTATGAGTTAACCTCTTTGTGCCCTTATCTCAAGAAAATATCATAGCTGTATATCAACTTTCTTCAATGTCCAGTGGATTCATAGAGTACCGCTAATGCAAAGACATGGTCCAGGTTTGAATGAACTTCAATAACAAATTTTCTAATGTATTCTTTCAATTTTTTTTTATTATTATATTCTACTTGGGCAAATTGTTTACAAGCGTTATTTTTCTAGAATTGGTGTGCTATTTCCTAGCAACTAGTATCAAAGCCTAAGTTGGCTAATTGAGAGCGTAGAGGGTTTTTCGATCTGTTCGATTGAAAGCAAACAACATGACAAAAGATAAAATTAGAATCGACAAGATCGATGGGCAAGATTTTATATGGTGAAAACTCCAAATTGAGAATTATTTTAGATGGTTGGAAACCCAAGATCACGGAGGTGGATCTAGCAGCAAAATTGGGGTGGAAAATTCTTGACAAAAAACATTAGGTGCAATTCGTCTAGGGTTGACGAAAAGGACAAGATACCAAATTGCGAAAGCAAAAACTGCAAAAGAAGCCATGGATATTCTAATGAATATTTATGAGAAACCATCCACATCAAATCAGGTATTTTTGTTGAAGAAATTGGTTAATATGAAGTTATTTGTGGCAAAACATATTGATAGTTTCACATAAGTCATGAGTCAGTTGGAATCCACAAGCATAAATCTGGATATGAAGTTTCAAACTTTATTATTTTTATGTTCCCTTCCAAAAAGCTACAACACGACATTGCAAGGAATTTCAAGCACCATGAAGGATGATTTGATTTTGGATGGATGAAGTGATATGAAGAAAATTCCTAGGTGGAGATAATTTTTCGACATCTACATCTTCAAAGGCACTAGCAATAGAGAATTGTAGAATAAAAGTGGAGGAAAATTCAGCGGATGTAGTAAGTCACAATCAAGGGGAAAGAGACAAGTTGCAAAAGATGAGTATTGGTTTTGTCACTAGACTCGATATCGGATGTTTCAGTGTGAAGCCTAGAAAAAGAAGTAATATGATAAGAATCAAGGAGCTAATGTGGTTAGCGATGAACCTTTACTAAAGAAATTATGCCTATCTGCAAAGTTTAACTTGACAATAGATAAGTGGTTTATTAATTCCAATGCTTCTTTTCGTTGCACCTCACAAAGAGATATATTTGCTAATTATGCCAGTGGAGATTTCAGGTAAGTGGTTATGGGAAATGGCTATATGTGTCCAATTGTTGGAAAATGATATGTAATAGTGAACATCTCAGTTAGAGAATGTCTAGTTTTGCATGAAGTCAGGCATATTCCAAAATTAAAGAAAATAGCATCTTAAATAGGAAACTTGACCAAGGAGGTATGGTAGCAACCTTTGGATGTGAAGAGTGGGAAATAACCTCAAAGACAAGAGTCATAGCAAAGGAAATCATACGAGTATACTTTACCTTCTTCGAGGAGACAATATTAGTGATATGGTTGCAAATATAGTGACTACAAGTAATTTGTCTACTCTTTGGCATTATCGTTTGGGACATCTTGATAAAGTGTGTTAAGCAATTATATTCAAGGAAATCACTTCTGGGTTTGCCAAAAGTTGAGTTGGATTTCTATGAGAATTGCATTTATTAAAAAAAAAAAAAAAAGATAGCAGTCAATTTTCAATTGAATGGGTAACAAAATAAAAGTTGAAAGTTAGAGTTAGTTCATACTGATGAGTGGGGCAAACACAACAACTCTCTTATGGTGGTAAGAAATATTTCGTCATCTTCCTTGATGATACAACAATGAAGACCCGGGTCTATGCTCTTAAAGAAAATTCATAAGTATTCAGGATGTTTGTAATGTGGAAGACCATGGTAGAAAAAGAGATAGTTCATCCAATCAAAGCTCTGAAGTTTGATAATATTGGTAAACACATGAGCAAGGAATTTGTAGAATGCTAACCCCTCAAGAAAACGATGTAGCTAAGAGGATAAACAGAACCATTCTATAATGTGTGAGATGCATAAGGCTACACGTGGGTTTCTCGCTACACTTATAGGTCATTACAGTTAATGCAGTTGTTTACATTATCAATTGGAGTCCATCTAATGCGTTGGATGGAGAAATACTACAAGTGCAGTGGTCAAGTAAAAAAGTTAATTATTCATATCTACAAGTATGTTGTTGCATTGCATATGATCTGATTGATACCTAAGGAAAAAACTTGATGTTAAGTCCTAGAAGTGTCTTTATTAGATATAGTAATGATGAGTATGGCTATAGGCTTAGGGATTATGAGAATAACAAAGTCATTTGCTAACGGAATATGGTATTCCACGGAAAAAAAAAAAAGGTACAAGGATCATTAGATAGAGAATGAGAAGGTAGTAGAACTAGAATATTTTGATCTGGACACAATGTACGTGAAGATGATTCCAACAAATTAGAGTGCACTAGAGGATGAGGTTAAAGATGAGCCTATTATCAATGAAAAGGTAGTTTAAGAGGAACACAGTGACTTGAAGTAGACTAACAACCTTGAAGACCTTGTCTTGAGGAAGTCTACACGTGTGAGAAAGTCAAAGATAATTTTGATCCACCAGCAAATATTATTATCAGCCATGTCTTATATATAGATTTAGGAGAACGGGAGACTTTTGATGAGGCAAAGAAAAAGACATCACACATGCAATGAGAGCATGATATGAAAGACGAGATTGGCTCGTTACTTCAGAACAAGACTTGGGAATAGACCAAGTTACCCAAAAGTAAAAAGGCCTTATTAAATAATTGATATTAAACAAGTGAGTGTATATGATTAAAAATGAAGCAAGTGGTGGTATCAGATATAAGGTGAGACATATGGTCAAAAGCTTTTCTCAAAAAGAATGGATTGACTACACCAAGATATTTTCACCAATAGTTAAAATGACTTCAATTAGAGTTCTAATGAGTATAGTTGTAATGGAGGATTTTCATCTTGAGCGGTTAGACGTACAAACTGACGTTTTACATGGTGACCTAGATGAGGAGTTATATATGGCGCAAAGTAAACGTTTTGAAGTCAGAGATAATGAGCACATAGTATTGTTGACACCTGATTTTTCATTGACACGTTATTAAGATGTAACAAATTGAGATTTGGATTTCTGATCGCGACGGAGCCCCATCTCTTGATCAAAAAGTGTCGTTTTTATTTCTTCTTTTGCATTGTTGTTTTTAAATCCGGGGTTAAAAATTGACTTTACCCCTAAAAATTCTATTTAGCTTTAATTTCAGTTTTGTCAAGTCAATTTTTTGAAAATTCAAAGATTTGACCAAAAAATTGATCTTTTATGGAAAGTCAATTAAATGGTTGACTTATTGGTCAAACCTTTGATAAAAAATAAAAATAATAATAGTGAATGCACAAATATATTTCTTTTAATGCCAATTTGACTTTTATGTCAAAAATTTCACAAAATTCGATTAAGAACCTTGATTTCTGAATTTTTCAGTTTTAGGTTCTAAATCGACAAAAATAAAATTACTTTTATTCTAGTCATGATTAGGTATAGTTCATTCTTTGACATTTGGTTTATGGACTATCTAAAATCTGCTTGAGCATTCACTCGCGATTTATTGAGTCAAAATATGAATTGTCGTTGGAGCCCTAATTAGGAGACCAAAAATCGATCCTTCATAATTTGCGAATGGAAGATTGTTTCTCACTCATTTCCTTAAGATAAGTCCAAATTCAAAATCGATTTTGTGAAATTCACACCGGAACTCATCAAGTTGAAGAATTTTATCCTCCTAGGCATTTGAAAATCAAGCAATTAAGCTTCAATCGACAAAATTCAAATTGACCCATTCTTAGCTATGATTTAATTTCATGAATATAGGTCCAATTTTAGTATTAGGCTTAGATCGATTTTTGATCTAAGCTCGAGCGCTTCAATTCAACGATAATTTGAATATGATAAGTGATCTTACATATGAGTTCAATTTTAGTTAATTTGCAATTTTACCTATTGATTTGCAAATTTTACCATTTTAGCCCTTGAAGCCCAATTCAAATGCACACATGGTTTCAACTCATTGTTTTTCACAATAATCATTCAATTAGGTCAAGAAAAGACCCATAGATCACGTTCATAAAATTTGATTAGCTTAATTGTATCTTAATTGACCAATTTTACAATTTTTTTCGTAAAAAGGATAAAATTCCTTTTAATTTGGTCCTTCAGGGACCAAATTGCATAAATTTTTGACTCACGGGAGTCTCAAGTGGACAAAATAGCCAGAATCGGACCAAACCAATCAAAATCCAACCGTATCAGATCGAACAACTGAGCGTCGGCGAGATTGGCCGATTCTTGGCCTTCAACGACCCGTTCTAGAATCCTCTCAATGCCAATTTCACTTCTACACCTCAATATCCCAAAATTTTACAAATTAATCTTCGAATTTCATCAAATTGTAGATTAACCCTAATTAGACATTTTGACATAATTCTCGATTTTGGCTTGGTATTTTGGAAATCAAACCCATTAGATCGATTACCTAACACATCGAGATCATGATGGAGCCTTCAAAATTTATTTTTGACCGTTGGATTGAAATTTCAACCATCGGATCGAATCGACGACCGAAATTGCTTAATGTAAAGAGTATATAAATGAAAAGTTCCTTCATTTTCAAGGAGGTTTTCATTTGCACGAAAATTCTCTCTCCTTGGTCTCTTTCTCTCTTTTCTCCCTCAAAACTCCCGCCCAAAACAAATCACTTTCTCTTTAGTTTCAGTCCATCTCTTGGACCAGTTTTGTTCTAGGCGTGAATTGGTTGTCGCTAAAACCCCCAAGTATCCAAACTGCTAGTGATCTGCAGTTCCAGAGGTCTCTGACCTTACTGTGGTTAGAGGTAACTAGATAGGTTGACGGATCTTCACCGACAGCCTGATCTTCACCGGCAAGTTAAGATCGGTTCATCTTGGATCGGTTCTTTCTTTTTTCCTTGAGTCTGTGGTATGATTGATCCCAATCCGAGCCATGGCGGTCCGATCTGCATTCTTGGAGTCCCGATCGTGATCTGGCAGCTTGATCTAATTGATCGCGATAGAAATTGATGAAAATTGCAATGAACATAACAATTCGAAACTCGAATTCAATGAAACTAGATCAAGTTAGTTGATCGGGGCTCGGATTCAAGATTATGAACTTTTATATGCTTAAGATCAATGATTATGAATGCTACAATAATTTATTGTTAATTTGAGTGATGATTGTGTTTTTGAGTCTATTTTGGATTTCCGTATATCTATACCTAGGTTACTATTTTGACCAAAACGAGGTTAGAAACGACCTTGTTTCAACTTGAGTCATCTTAGGATTAGATAATAGACATCTCAAGCTTTAAAACGGTAGGTTGCATACCCCAATCGAGCGTCGTTTGACCCTAGAAAAACACCTCCAAAGATTAGCGATTCTGTAGTAATTTAGGTTTTTTCTTTCAATTTTGTTTCTATTCTACCTTCTCTCCTTGCTATTTTTGTGCCGACTTTCGTGATCGTTTTTTGACAAATTTGTCTTCATGATTTTTGTTCCAAATCAGCTCGTGCATCTTCTGTAATATTTTCATGATTTTTGGATGTGCATAGTAAGGTCAGATCTAAGCCTAGGAATAACTTTCCTTCACAAAAGTTGCTCATATAAGTGTTTTGCATATCCTCTATTTTTTTTTTCAAAATTTTTAGACATATTTAGCTAGGTCAAAATTACTAAGATCTAAACATAAGACAGTCTATCCTATATTGGTTCAAGATTTGTTTTGATGAAATTGAGTCTATAATTGCATCTATTTGATCTCAAGTCCTTTATGAGAGTTGAAATACATAATACATATATACAATTGATGTATACTTTGCAAGGTATTTATGTTGGCAAAGGCATTAAATTAAAAAGGTACTACAGCAACATGAGCTAGGTATATAGTTTGTCGGTTTTGTCATTTTTTCCATGACTCATATGATCTTAATTGAATTTCAAACTCTTAACGAGAAATCTTCATTATCGTATACTCTATATGTGAGATTTTTAGTAGGATTTATGCATGTCTTGAGGATAGCTGAAATCATGCTCGTTCTGTAAATTCCATGCTGAAATGAAATCTTGTCATATATACACCTTTCCATACTTATTTGAGTCATCTACAGACCAAATCTTACGATCATGCTTTCTTGACAATTGAACCGCATGTTGCAAGGTTTGCATACATATTTAGTTCATATCCTTTGAGTATCATCTTGCACATTAAATTTGTCTCACAAAAGTGTTCATCACACTTGGGATTCCTAAGCATACCATTAGAAATTATGAATTATTTCATAATGTCATTTGAATAGTATGACATTTTGCATGCCGATTTAGGATTAGATGATTACCTAAACTTACCTTCACATTCAATCCTAAGTCCCATGTGATTTTTTCATGTCATTTGTGCATTCTTTGAATGATTTTAAGGTTTTATAATGAATGCTTGTGTTTTATTTCCTTAGTTACTAATGTGCATACTTTTAGATATCTCAATCTTAGGATACCAAATTGACCTAGTTTGGACTCAAGCTCTTTTAGGAGGATGTAAGGCACACTTAGAAGTTTTTGATGTCGTTGATTTCACGTAAATCGCTTATCATTTGTACCACTTTCCATTTTTAAACTAGGTCAAAATTTGGACATAGGATCAAATTCGGCCCCCTATCCTAACCCATGTTTGGATAGATCTTTGATTTTTTTTTTTCCATTTTTTCTATTTAGAAGCTGCACTCAGCCTTTCGATGAAACTTGCTTTTAATCGTGTTGGCTATGTTGTGTGTAAATTTGATGATTTTTAAACATATTTTGATAGGACAAATTCTCATGACATTAGCTTAATGTTATGTCGTTTTGACAAATTTCTGATGTGTTGTTGCTTGTTGTTTTATTTTTGTAAAATCATATATAGATTTTTTAGAAAAATTTCTTTACAAAATTATTCATCACCATGTTATGCATGTTATTGAATTTTATCATTGCCAAATTGTCATAAGGTATTTCCTAATTTTGCTGTTATTACACATTTGTTCTGAAATTTCCTAATATAAACATGATTGTGATTGTTTAGTTATACATTTTAAGTTAGTTTGTGCATGAAATTAGGCCATGCCATCTTCATGGAAATTGTTCAAAGTGCTTTGATCTTTTTTGTAAAACAATTGGCCTTTTCAAAATTACATCTTTCAAAAAATACTTTGGTACATGTGATGTTTTTCAAAAACAATTTCTAAAAAAGTTCTTCCCCAAAACTCAATTTGGCTTAAGGAAAAATTGTGATTTGAATCATATTCAAAATGTCTGCGTTGCTTGTGAGTGTATTTATGCAAGTCTCAGGCTAGCCTTGGCAATTAAATGTGTTCCATAACCTAGATATTCCTTAATCCTAAATATTTTCAAACCTTTTTAAAATCCCGATTTGACATCGTGAAAAGCACAGTTTGAATTGTATTCAAAATATCTACGATGCTTGTAAGTGCATTTATTCGAGCCCCAAGCTAGCCTTAGTAATTGAATGCCTTTCATAGCTGAAACATTACTTTGTCTCAAGACTTTTCATGAATGATTTTGAAATATATTTTTGAATTATCGCATGTACCCCTCATATATATAATCCCGTCATGCATTAGAAATTGCCTATGTTTGTGATTGGCATATGCCCTTGGTAATAGGTGACTTGCCAACAGTTCATTTTCTTGCTTGATTGGTTGAAAAATAAGATTCAAAAGACCTACATGCATGTTTAAATTTTTGCAATGCATGTGACTTTTGGATGAATGGTAGGGTCGATGCATGATATCGAGAGAAAATCCTAGGATCATATAAATTGCTTGATTAGGAGACTTATAAACGTTATTGGTCATGCGAGAACACAATTGGTCAGTAATGGCTATAAGTCATAAAATGGATTGAGTAAGTGTCTTTATAGGACCCTCACATGAAAGACAAAGGCCGACCTTGATGCCACAAAATTTGATTTTCGTATTGAACTTTCTTTAAATGATTGATATTGACATAATGTCTTGTCTTTTATTGTTTTGATATGTATGCTTATTTCTTTCCATTGTATGCACTTAGTTATAGGTTTCTAGATTAGATTTAGATTAGAACCCCAAAGATGGAGAAAGCACGAAGACGGTGGAGGTCGATATCCATTTCGCCATTATCATGTATTATTCATTTCCCCGACATATATTTCGGGTTTCATGTGTTGTATAAAGCCTGACGAGTTGCGGATGTTTTCTCTTTCTCTCATCTTTTTCAATTGTGTTTTTCTTTTATATTTTATAGATTGCATGATAGATTTACCGTTTTCCTTGATTGTTTACTTTCTGTCTCGTAATTTCAATTCCATTAATTGCTTTATTTTCTTGTTTTTCTAGAATAAAATAATATGAAAATGACCGACCGTGCATGATTGCCTAGTTTATGATTAATGATCCCGAAAATGTAAGAAGAAACGCATGAACACGTTAGGAAAACACAACATACTATTTAGGTATCGAAAGGATGGTAATAGAAATATTAGCGTAGCCTAAGTTCCCGAACCTAGATATTTGGTTGTGTAGGAATTGAGAGAATACTCCCGACCCTCGATTGGGTTTTCTAACTAACTTCCAAAACTAGGCTAGTGGCGACTCCCGTTTTATTTTTAGGTTGTTATAAACAACTAGTCTGTCTAATGAACTATTGCACGGGGTATGAATTTTGATAAAACTGACCATGGTTTAACATATTTGATTTGGCAGTACCCCCAAAGGATGAAGTGATGCCATCCTTATGGGCAAATGGTACTATCAAGAGGGCTACCATGATAAAGGTACCCTTAAATCCGATATTTACATTCGACCTCCTCTCTCGAGGTGTGTCATCTATGTGGGTACAGGTCGCGACACTCCACTATCATGTGGGGTATGAGTTTAGGAGAACTCGCGATCCCATGGAGTGAGCTCACGAGAGACTCGATTCGAAAAGCAATATGATGACGTCTTTTGGAACGCAAGCCGTAAGGGAACTCTCGTGATCAAGTACCCCTAAACTCGACCTTTCCCCTTCCTTTCCTTATGATGATGAGCGATCGAGGGTGGTGAGATTGGGTCGCGACTGGTATGTCGCTTGAAGAAAAGCAAGTATAGCTTAAAACAAGCTCTGCAACAATGGTATTTAAAGTTTGATAGTTTTATGGAAGAAAACGGATTTGCTCATTGTAAGGTTTACCATTGTGTTTATTTTTGTAAATATGATGATGGTGATATTGTGTATCTCTCTTTATATGTAAATGACATGTTAATTTTCAATTGATGGTCCATGAACTTTTCGTACTTATTTGATATAGTTTCTAAACTATATGAAAATGTTCAATGTAACTATCAATCAAAATTCTATATGATACACAAATTATGTAATTTGTATATTTGGTTGTAATTATCTTGTGGTGCAAGGAAAAGTTACTCACCCGTACACAAGGTTTATTTGACATTCACATGTAATAAGCGATTTGAAATGTCTGCATTCGTCAATTGCTTATGACATTGAAAGACTAAGCAACTGAGACACCTTGCAATTACAAAGAAGATGTATGCCTCGGATTGATTAAATCATAAGGACTAGATGGCGGGAAGAAAACACACAAGGAACATAAGGTTTTAATTCAATAGGACAAACAACAACAATCAACAGTGCTGATGAGGCACATAAACGATACTCTTAGAAGAAGAACAAGAAGAATCAAAGGAGGTTAAGATGGTGAGGGGTCAAGGGCCTGAAGACGGTGGGAGCGTGGGACTCAATGAAGGCCACCTGAGACCCGGGGAGGTAAAGGTAGACCACCCAATCCCCGTTGGAGAGCGGGCTGGGCATGGGCATAACGTACCCGACTTTGCCTCCCCATGGGAAGTGGTAGGACCCCAGCACTGGCTTCCCCCACCCGAAGTCCATCTCGGTCACCGGGAACCTCTGTCCGGATGACACCACGAGCGCTGTCGACCCTTCCTCCTCCTCCTCGTTGCCAAGCTTGCAGAATATCCTTGACAATGCTAGCATTGGCCAGTGTTCTTCCACCCAATCTATTAGGTCCACAAAGTGCTCCTTCGTTGCCGCCCTCTCTACAAACTCGTGCACCACATCCGCCACCCAGCTCAGCGGCTTCTCCACCACCTCCCTCGCCCTCTTCTCTCCGAATGGCACCGACAACACGTTCCCAAAGTAGGATGACATGGGTGTGGGCTTGTCATCCTCGCCCTGACTCATCAACCTACACCTGCCATCCACCACAATCCCCATCCTTGACATTGTCTTGTTGTCATCATTATCAGCAACCAAGGAGGATTCAGCCACCATCCTCCAAAGGAAAGCGCTGAACGATTCCAACTTAGTCCTCTTGCTTCCATTAGAGCAGGCACTCTGCTACAACTCTCTTAGCTTGGCAGCGGTCACATAGTACAGGCGGCTTAATAGGCAGTCATCGTCCCTCAATGTCACCGTCTCGCATTGCTCATCCACCTGCAGCTTGTGTTTGGGAGGTGGGGGCAATGCAAAGACCGGGATGTACATGCAGTCTAGAGAGGGGTCAAAGTAGAGCGGATGCCTTGGGTTGAGAAGAGAGCGACGGAAGGAAGGAGGGAGGGAGATGGGTGCAACGGAGCGAGCCATTTCTGCCTAAAACACCATGAACATATTGACCGAGTAGGCGTCAGCTATCCGATGGTCAAACGTACATGCCACCACTATTCCTCCACACTTTAGCTCCGTTGCCTAAATGTTTTCCATCAAATGAAAAAAATTATGTCTCAATGAATAGAACCAATCCTAATGCGGAAACTGTATGAAAAAACTTATGCCTTGGTGAGATTTAAGATTAGTTCTACACGCTCTAGACATACCTTTGGTAGCTTATGCCAAGAAGTTATCAAATGACATATTGACCATATAGGACAATATTATTTCAATAAATAATTATATATGTCCGAACATGGAAACGCATGATTAACAGTGAAAACAAACTTGGTCTTTATCAGACTGCGAAAAAGGTGATATCCATTATCCAATTACTTCACACGAGACTTACTAAAGAGAGGAGAGATTATTTAAGAGTCTTAGTATGTATTTGGTAACCATTCTATTTCCAGAAACAATTTGTACTTGAAAATAGCTTTTTCTGATTCTGCTCCTTAAACAAGTTTCTAAGTATTAGCCCCCTCTTTCATTTGGGTTACCATGATGCCCTTACACTCCTATTGACATTTCCTAATGTCACCAGAAGTGCAAGTCCTTATGTTGGTGTTGGGTCCCCCCCTTTTTTTTGTATAGTTCCGTTTTGGGTTAAAGTTAATACATGCCTTACTTTATGAAAAAAAAAAAACAAGTTTTTAAGTATTCAAATGTGTTTGATAATTGCACAAAATTTTTATTCCCAAAATAGAAAAAGAACATGAATGCATTTTGTACAATCCTCAATTTTTTTATGAAGTCATTCCTTTCAAGTTTTTAATAATTTTGTGAGATTTTTCTTTTTTTTCCTTTTTTCTTCTTCCTCCACTAGCTAATCGCTGGGCCTTGGCAATGGTTAGTAACCAACCAAAGACAAGAGCTAGCAACCTCATTAGCCCCTGAGGAGGTCAACCTCACCTAGCTACCAACAAGGCTCGACCTCACCCAATCAAGGCAAGGCCAACCTTGCTAAGGGCTAGCGAGGTCACTAGGCCTCATCTCTGATCGGTCATTAGCCAGTTGCCACCATTGCCGAGCCCTACAACTAGTTAGAGGAGGAAGAAGAAGAAAAGAAAAAAAATGATTTGGTTTTATAAATTGTTTCCGAAAACAAAAAAAAAAAAATTTTTCAATTTCATATTTTTATTCCAAATCTATTCCATGGTCACCGATTTATTCCCGTGAATAGAAAAATTAGCTAATGTTATCAAATGAATTTATTTTATTTTATTTTTTTATTTTGAGAAATAAAAGAATAAAAATAATCGAGGATTGACCGGTCATCTAATAAGACCTTAACATGTTTCCCATGAAGTCAAGGGTAAAAGAGAGATCCCACCTCTACCACATATATTTGAATTCTTTTGTGCTTGAGGGCACCGGGAACCCATTACGGTCTCAATAAATTAATGATTGCTTCTGAGGTCCACCTTCGCAAGATTTTTCCACTCATTCAATTCCGTCCATTAAAAAAAAAAAAAAAATGATAGTCTCCTCCTGCGATATATTATTATCACTCATCTATCATGCTATTATTATCTCACTGTTCTTTATGGACTCAATAAGCCAATGTATAATCCCAATGATCACACAAGTAAACAAGAGAAACTCGTGCAAAGTGTGAGATTCTTTTTCCTTTCAATATTTAGGCTCAATTTGTTTCGGGAAAAATATAATATTTCTGAAAAATATATTCCAAGAAATCACTTTCGAGAAAATGACAACATTTTCTAGTGCTTAGCTAAAAAATGAAAATGAATTAGAAAATATTTTCCACCATTTGATATGGAATTTGATTTTCTTGGAGAAAATTGATATATTTTCAATTATTTTTTTCTATTCTTTTTTTCTTTTTCCTTCTTCCTCGACCAATCGCTGCCCATAGCGACAACCGGCTAGGCTCATGCTCTCCAAATTCCAACAACCTTGAGCCTTGGCTCGCCTGTGATAGGCTGTTGTCGTGGTGGTTGAGTAAGAAGCGAAAAGAATAAAAAAAAAAAAAGAACAAAAAATAATGATAATTAATTAAAAGTTCATTTATTTTTTTAATAAGAGCAAACGTTTCATTAACCAAGGACTCAAGTCCAAGTGCCAAAGACCTATGCCAATACATAGTCATATTTTGGTAAATGTTTTTCAACCTTTTAAGGAGGAAATCATTTTCTTGAATTTTGGTATAGGTTTTTTGTTGACTAAGAAAACATTTACCATTGGCTCATTTTCCTAAGCAAACCAAATGATGGAAAATGAGGAAAATGTTTCTAGAAAATATTTTCCACAAAACAAACAGAACCTTAACATTAAATCTTTCTACATTGTTATGTTTTGTATGAGAAATCATTAATGTATTTATGCTCTATTTGTTTCATAGAAAATATAATATTTCTCAAAAATCTTTTCCAAAAAGTCATTTTCCAAGAAAATGATAACATTTTATGATGTAAAGTTAAAACCTGAAAAATGAACTAGAAAATATTATTAATCATTTGGTATATAAAATCTAATTTGATTTTTCTAAGGAAAATTACTAATAAATTCAATATTTTAAATAATATTTTGAATTTATTTCTTTTCTTTCTTTATTATGTTTTCCCTTCTTCCTGAGCTAGTCATTAGCCATGGCGACGATCGACAAGGCTCAAGCTTACTAGATTTCAACAAGCTAGAGACTTGTTAGAGGTCATTGAGGCATGAATTCACCAAAGTCTAGCAAGCTCAAGACTTGAGCTTGCCAGAATTTGGCGAGCTCGAGCTCGAGTCTCGTCGACCTCGATAAGGCTCAAGCTAGCTTATGGCCAATCGATGAGTTGCCGTGGCCCACAATTGGCCAAAATGAAGCCAAAAAAAAAAAAATAAATAATTAAATATTCAAATTTTTAAATATTTTTATAAGAATGAACGTTTCATAAACAAGAACTCAAGCCTGTGTGCCAAAGACCCACACCAATACCAAGTCATATTTTGAAAAATGTTTTCTCATCTTTCAAAGAGGAAATCATTTTCCTGAATTTCTCATTTGATTTTTTTTTTTTTCTTTGGGTTGGATTTAAGCATAGTTTTCCGTTGACTCATTTTCTTAAAATAACTAAATGCGGGAAAATATTTTCCGTGAAACAAACAAAGTCTTAATCATAGATTATGCTGTTAGGCGTGATCGAAGTCCAAGCGTTATTCTTCTTTCTGAACAATGGTAAAGGGTACCCAAATCGATCAGTCAAATTCGCACGCCAAGTGATGTAAACAATTAGTTTATATTCAACACCTATTGAAAAAACTTCAATATTGATAAATAAATCAATTTTGTGAACCGTTCTAAGTAAAGTTGGAAAATTCGACTGATAGACTAGAGGTAGAAGATACACTATTTCGTTCGACGCTGGTTATGCATAAATAAAAGATACAAGAAAAAGACTATAGATTTAGGTGAAATGAAGATGAAAATGGGTGCGAGTGCATATACGGTGATATGATCTCAGATGGATAAACGATATATAGCGAGCCTGTATCGAACATCAATACCTGAACAGCAAGCACGCCTCGCTTCTTTGTGGGCACCAGTTTCCCTTCAATGGTGTCATCCGGATTATACAGGTTGAGATGGCGGAGTTCCACGTCTGCGAAAGCTTCGATGAAGCCGACCCCACGATTGTTGCACAGGAGCTCAGGCTCACCGGCTGAGTTTTGCACCACCTCTCTGACGAGAGCATAGTA
The DNA here is from genome assembly GCA_014182575.1 of Eucalyptus decipiens. Taxonomy (NCBI): domain Eukaryota; kingdom Viridiplantae; phylum Streptophyta; class Magnoliopsida; order Myrtales; family Myrtaceae; genus Eucalyptus; species Eucalyptus decipiens. Next base: position 44,034,358 of record CM024613.1, on the reverse strand, counting down.
GGAGGCCAGAGCTTGGGCCAAGGCGGCTTTCAGAACACCCAACCGCGGACCCATATCCCAGCCTCTGCGACGTGGTGGTGGTTGGATTGGCGTAGCAGAAGAAGACGCCTACGTCGAGCGGAGGCAAGAGCAAGTCGAGGTTGGAGAGGGGCAGCCAATGCTCTTGCTTGGGCAGTGGTGCCACCACCACTTCTCTCTTGCCAGACTTCACCACGAACTATTTGCCTGCACCTCCATCTGCATCCATCTTATGTACTCTGTAGCGAGTTTGAGAGGAAGAGAGGGGGAGAGAGAGAGAGAGAGAGAGAGAGAGAGGAGAAGGAAGAGGGATGGACCTGTTTGGTTGAAGATGAGCCGGCTTATAGTCCCAAACGGCTGTAGAGTAACAAGTTTGGGTATCGAGGAGTTCGCAGGTTAGGCTTCCGTGTCTAAGCGCGCAGAACTAGGGTTTGACCCATAAATCTTCAATCCAAGTGTCACGCCCCGAACCTCGAGCGCGCCAACATCCCACCTTGGTCATGCAATTGCGACATTCCCAGGTAGTGTCGCCGACCCCATTCATTTATTATTGCGCAAGCGGAACGTGTTATAAAACCCCTGACCATTAAATACGGGATAGAAAAGCAGGAAGCAAAACCACAACATAACACTTTCATAATTCAACAGAATTACAAACAAAGGTCCACGGCCAAAAGTCTACAAAAGACCGGCTCTTAAAAAGGAATTGTCCTACGACCTACAAGTCGGACACGTTCTCCAATCCTTATGACTTCACCTCTGCAACTCATCAAGGCCAACCAAAGCTATCAGGCCGCTCCGTCCACCAGGGACCTAAAATTTTAATCCCACAACCAGGATGAGACGATGTCTCAGCAAGTTCAACCCCCTAAACCCCTATTAGAAAGAAAATACGCCCCAAGTGGCCTAGCCACATCACACAGAAGACTTACCTTCATCTGCAGGTTAGCACAATTGATATAGTTCAACCACGTGCAATTATGATAACCAAACAACCATGGCACAATCACATCATCAGAACAAATTCAACAACTTGGATCGTCTCAGCGATCAATCGACTTGGCCGATTACATGTCATTCTAGTAACCCAATTACTGCTTCCAATCTCGACCCTATAGGAGGGTTTAATAATCAGTGGCAATCACGGCCCCACTCGGCACGACCTTTAATTAGGTGGTCCATCACGGCCTCACTAGGCACGATCTCTTATAGGAGGTTCATCACGGCCCTACTAGGCACGACCTCTCATAGGTGGTCTATCACGGCCTCACTGGGCACGACCTCTAATAGGTGGTTCATCACGGCCTCACTGGGCACGACCTCTAATAGGTGGTCCATCACGGCCTCACTAGGCACGACCTTTAATAGGTGGTTCATCACGGCCTCATTGGGCACGACCTCTCATAGGTGGTTCATCACGGCCAATCTCCCATCAATTTCCACACTTAGGATTTTATAAAGAATCCTTATTTATCGCAATCACACTCAGTTTGCCACAACCAATCATCAATGTCAAATTCTAAATGCACGCGATCGGCACGAAATTCCGAGAGAATAAGGTCCCGACGAAATTTTCGGAATTTATTAAATAATTAAATTTATTCCGAAAATTAATATTATAATAATATCCATATTTTTCACGATTCACGCTCAATTTATGATATCCAATCATCAATTTAAAATCCGACTATACGACAACGATCGACACGAAATTAAAGAACCGGGGTCAAAATAATTTTTCGTTTTTTTTTTTAAATAATAATATTTTAATAATTTCGGAATATAATATAATATTATATTTTCCAGAATTCGAAATCATTAAAATAATTCAAAAATAAAACCCCATTATGTCACATCAAGGCTTTATATTAAATAAACTCTCTTAGCCTTTAATTAAGCATACTTTAAATTAAACAAACACCTTAATCTAATTCACAATTAAATAAACTAATCTAACCATCTAAACATACTTAACTTAGACTAAGCACACTTAGGGCATCATTAACCATCTAATCAAGATTTAGTGAGTTAAACTCACCGAATTAGCGAGCCGACGGGGACGACGCGAGGATCAACTTTCCTCAAGCGGGCCGAGCATCCGGGCTCGGGAAGGCGGCCGAAACGGGCCAAAACCCACTATCATACCCATTTTCTGCAACCCTCTGATCGCTGCTAGTCGGGGCAGATTCGGGGCTAGTTGAGGTGGCCAAGGGCGGCTGAGGGCGAGGCGGAGCTCCGGCGAGGTCGACGGTGGCCGGAGGTGGTCGGGCGATGGCCGGAGGCAGCTGAACGGGACCAACCAGAGGCGAAACAGGGGTTGGACAGCAGCTCGTTCGGACCAGGGTAGACGGCCCACGATGGGCGAGCGCGAAGCGGACGGGGCGGCGGCAGGCGAAGGTCGGTGGCATCGCACGTGCGGCGTTGGTTGCTTCGGCGTCCGTCCCAGATCTGCTGGGATTCGAAGTCTTCAAGGCACACCGAAGAAGGAAAAGAGACGGCCGAACAGCAGGGGGAGAGGCGAAAGGCACGCGGCAGTCGCTGAGCAGCGGCGGCGACTCCGGCGCGACGGCGGTGGCAACCCTGGTTCGAGCGATGATGGTTGCTGCTTCCTCTGGTCTTCGGCTTCCATGGCGTCGCACAACCGAAGAAGAAGATGAGGGAAGAGAGAGACAGCGACGGGAGAGAGAAGGGGAGGAAGGAGAAACCAATTTTTCTTTCTTTTCCCTCACTCTCTCTCTCTCTTAGGTCAGCCACACGTGGGCCACCACCAGCTGTCCACCACCTTCATTTTTTTACAAATAAGCCCCCTTCTAGAAGCATTTAGGTAGGCCAAAGTATGGGGTAGAGGTGGCATACGAATTTGCTATTTTTCCCCTTCAATTTTACTCAATTTTTGTTCACTTCTCAACATACAAAATTTCAATTGAAGCCTGAATAAATCCATCAAGGCATCCTTGTCCATTTCATGACTTTTCCCGTCATATAATCTAACTTGCATCCCAATTTCGAATTCAAGAACGGTCCTCTGAAATTTTCGATAAAAATGGCCCTACTTATCCAGTCTAAATTAAAACTCGAAAATCTGGATGTCACACCAAGTCCTCCGATCCGATCGAGTCCGAGGATTCGAGCCCTTGGAAACAGAAACCAAGGAATATATGCTAAAATATACCAATTTCTGAGCGCATTTTCCACGATTCTTTGGGGAGTCAGAGTAGCAGTACATATTTTGTCGTTCATGAAGCTTCATCGATTCCTTTGTGGTTGTGTCCGCATAATCTTGAACTTTTGGCAATTGAAAATATGAATCTTTCCGTCTCCTGAGTAGCGCATTTGCACCCCCTAGCCTTGGTTGTCTACTTTTGCTCTTGTTTTGTTGTCGTTCTCCCCGTTTTTTTCTTCGGGTGTTTTTTCTTTTGCATCGGCATCCCTACTCTCATCCTGACTTGTTGTCTTTTTGACTGGTTGTTTGGCGCCGATTTTTTTGTATATCTGAATTAAGCTTTTCTTATTATACTTACCTTTACCAAAAAGAAAAAATATGAATATTTCATTTCTACAAAGAAAGCGGTTATCCTTAGCATAATATATGGAATCGACCAACTCGTGAGCTGATATTTAGTTGAAAGAACTAAATTCGATAAAAATTATTCAACATACGTGATCAAAAGGAAAAAGGTATGCATAAATGGCCAAAAGATGGACTCACGGTCAAAAGGAGGGAAGAGAAGGACAAATCATGATATCTTTTAAGCACGCAGAATAGGAAGTACGATTTGCTTTCTTTCTTCGTAATCCTGCCCGTTGACGTATGAAAGGGACTCTTCACACCAAAGCAAAGGGGCTACACATTGAATATACGGTTGTACGAGAGGGATTCCATTTTTCGAGACTTTGCCTTCGATTTTTAGAGGTCAAAATTCAACACAAAAGGAGGAGTCTTTTTTCTGTTTTTCGTTTTTCGGGTTTTTTTTTTATCACGTCGAGGGAGCTTTTTATCTCGGTTTCTAGGTTAAAAATTCAAAGCAAGAGAGAAAATTTTCTTTCTTCGTTTTTAGGGTTTTTGGGGGCTTCTTTTCCCTGGGTTCCTTTGAAAATCAACACAAAAGAAGAAGAAAAAGAATAGAAAGCTTTTTGAGAAAAAAGCAAAAGTCAGCAGCAGCAGAAGGACAAAGCTTCTGCTGAAGGGACAGCCGCAACAGTGGACAGCCGCAACAGTGGACGGCAGAGATAAGTGACCGGACGTGCAGCAGAGAGGAGAGAAGAACCACTGTTTGTCTTCTTCGCTGGGCCCTCTGCCGGCGACCCCCAGTCGCCGATTCCCTGCGCAGCTGCCGGCTGCCGCGTCCGCGTCGCTCGTCCGCCAGCACCGCGCCAGCACCGCCCGTCCGCCGCGCTCGCGGCTCCGCCAGTCACCACCACCCCTCTGCCTGCACTTCCGCCGAGCCGCTCTAATCTCTGCAGCAGCGCCGCGTCTCCGCCTCGCCTGCATCCCGCTGGTCTTCGTTCCCCTTCGCCGCCCGCTCGCCGTCTTTGAGCACCACCGCAGCTCGCCCCCTCGTGACTCCAGCCCTGTCGCAGCGCCACTGCCTCGCCCCGCCGTGCCTCCTCCGCGAGCAGCCCGCGACGCCAGCAGCACCGTCGCCCTACCGAACCTCCGCCCGAGCGCCAGCGCCCCGCCTCTGCCCACCTGACGCCGTGCTACCGTCCCCCGACGCCAGCAGATCTGAGCCGGTCGTGACGCCGCTGCCGCCCTGCAGCCGTCCGAAGCTCCGCCCTGTCTCCGCCGGTCTCTGCCGCTCCTGCAGCTAGACCCGACGCCTGCAGCGCCTCCGACCAGCTACCCGACGCCTTTGCCGAGCTGCTCCGCCCCCTTTGCCCGCTGGTCGCTGCTGCTGCCGCCTCCGCCCGCAGCCGGTCCTCACCGGAGCTCCGGCGACCCACCATCACGGCGACCCGTCCTTGAGCCATACCGACCCCATCGCGAGCCCGTTTGCTAACCCTTGCTTAGAAGCTAAAATCCCAATTAGGTAGATTTTATTTATTATTATTATTATTATTATTATTATTATTATTATTATTATTATTATTATTATTATTATTATTATTATTATTATCTTTATGTGAAGTATTCCTTTATGTATCCAATTGAAAAATCCTGATATGTCATGATATTCACAATTCGAGTAATCTTAGGGATTGATAGTCCGATTTTCAATGCCCGAAATCCAAGTCGCAATCGCACAAAAAGTTGTTGATCCGATCCCATACTCGAGATTTGATTCGCAATTTTTTTTTTTTAAATTGGCAAATTTGGTCTCATATGTGAGATATAATTCGCAAATTTTTAGATATCAATTTTATCTTGCTCTGATTTACTGTCATGTGATTTGAGTCGATTTTGTTTTTGTAAAAAGGAAAAAATCCAAAAAAATATTTGAATTAGAATTAGATTCGTTTTAGAATATTTCTCGTCTTAGGGTTATCTTGCATATTTAGATAGGAGTTTTATTTTGATTTTTTATGAAAAAATAAAAATCCAAAAAAATGCATTCATTTAGGATGTTAGTTTTTTTTTTTTTTTTTTGCATGTTTAATTATTTGGCAATTTTAATTTCGAATTTTGTAAAAAAAAAAAAAAAACACAAAAATTATCATGCATATGTCTTATAGAATTATGACATTATTTGCACATCATTACATAGTAGGATAAAATTGCATGTTCAATTTTAAGTTTAGATAAAAATTTTAAATAAGTTATATCTTAGGTTAGAGATTGTCAAGTTAAGATAATATCTTTGTTTAAATTAAGATTTGGCCTAACCCAATTCTTAATGTAAGTTGAATAAAATCTTAATTTAGGTAGATAATTTTTGCATTTTTCTTAATTTCGAATTTCATGAAAAATACCCAAAAAAAAAAAAAAAATTGTCTTAGAGTAAATTCATTTCATTCTCTAGGATAGATTACATACTTTTAAGAGAATAAAAATATCATGTGCACATTATATAAAATTATATTCATAAAATGCATGTCATTTAGCTATTGTTGCTAGGTCCATTTAGTTAAAAATTGTCCATCATTAGAATTAGGTCATTTGGTTATATTGCATTGCATATAGATTAGATTTTATTAAATAAGAGAAAATTCTTAAAAAATATTGAGTGATTGCATGTTAATTAGAAATCATATCTAAAATTGTTTATGTGAATTATGATCTAACAATGAAGATGGTTTCGTTGCCATAATGTATGTTTTGCAATTTATTCATTGTTTTTCTTGAATGTTAAATTGGTGATTTGTGTACTCATATGGTCACCTTACATGTTAGGAAATTAAAATTAATTCAAACTACGTGCAAAACATTTTTTTCAAAATAAAAAAGAAAGGTACCGAAAGGGCGTTAGAAAAATCTATCGTAATCAAGTTCCCAAACTCACAAATCTTTAAAGTTTTCTCTCGTTACTTTACTTGAGTTTCTCATCAACCTACCAAAAATGGATTAGTAGCGACTCCTAATTGGAAAAATCATTTGCATGTTAAGAACTCGAACCTAAGTTGCGAATTGGTATGGGCTTGAGAAAGCCGAGCTAAGTTTAAGCTTAATAATCCATTAGTCAAACTCTACATGGTTCACTCAAAATTTTGGTCGCGATAACCACATCACTAGTTAACTATGACTAATTGTCTTCATCCGTATTTTCATTTACTATTTTAATGTAATAACCAATTTTAATGGAAAAAATAAACATGTTGTTTAGAACATTTGGACAAATTTCATTAACGAAATCTCACAATTTGAAAAAAAAAAAAAGGTAAGAATCACCAATGCACAAATATTGCTTATGCCGTGATCCTTTTTTTTTTTTTTCCTTTCATTTTAGCTTCCACAGTTAAAGTGAATATGGTATGCGTTTATTATAAGATTTATATTTAAATTCCTCCACAAGTCCTCCAGGTTGCCAGGGACTTATAAAACCATTTTGCGGTCACAATTGAACCGCTATCAATTTAGAACAACGACACCGTCCGTTTAGCAAGAACTACGAGATCGCCCCTTTCATTCTGGGGTGACGGAGGGATCGTACCATTCGAGCCTTTTTTTTCATGCTTTTCCCGGAGGTCTGGAGAAAGCTGCAATCAATAGGATTTTCCTAATCCTCCCTCCCCGAAAGGTAGTTTACTTGCTTACTTGTTAGAGTAAGGAAGAACGTGAAATTCTTTTTCCTTTCCGCAGGGACCAGGAGATTGGATCTAGCCGTAAGAAGAATGCTTGGATGATAAATAACTCACTTCTTGGTCTTCGACCCCCTCAGTCACTTCTTGGCCTTGTGGAAACTAGCATTTCTCTCCCATATAAATATGAATTCTTCGCGCTTCAGGTCACTGGGGAACCCTGCCGTAATGTTACGGTTTCTCATCAAGTTAATTATCAATTCCAAGATCCTCCCTCGCAAGATTCTTCCATTCATTCAATTCCATCCACAATAGACAAAATGATAATCTCCTCCTTCATTTATATTATTATCACTTAAGCATCACACTATTGTTATCTTACTATTCTCAATGGACGCAGTGAGCAAAAATGCATAATCTCAATGATCGCATAAATAAATCAGTGAAGCTCATATGAAGCGTCAGATTATTTTTTTTTCCTCAGATCATGTAGCAATAATCTTGCTTCATTGTTCTGTTTCGTGTGAAGTTATTGATGTTGTCACCATAAAAAAAAAGTCATTGGTGTGACCTTGATTAGGACATCTTTGAATCATTACAAAAAAAAAGAGTAAACTATGACAAATACTTGATGACGTGTAATCACATACTATGATGTCAGACATGTGAACAAAGTCCAAACATTTATTATTCCATCTCAACAATGCCAAATAGTATCAAAATTTGATTTGTAAAACTTGCATGCTGAGCGATAAAAACAAAAGGTTTTATTTCGACACCTGATAAAAGACCTTCAACATCGATGAATGAACCAACTTTGTGAACCATTTTTCAATAAGTTGGAGAATCCGACCCATAGACTTATTGATAAATGGTACACTGCTCCATATGATGCTGGTTATACCGATATGTCCATGTATGTATAAAGATTTGAGAAAATAAATTGTTGATTTAGTCTCTTGTTTGTTTCGCAAAAAAAAAAAGTTTAAAAGATATTTTTCTAAAAATATCGCGTGAATCACTTAAAAAATTCATGAACAAAAAATATTTTTATTATCCACGAAAATGTTTACACATAAATTATCATTATTGGTAATGATAACATTTTTATTGATTAATATTTTAAGCAATACAAATAATAATGTTCGAGAAATTATTTTTTAAATTATTTATTTTTCGCGAAATAAAACGAGATGGGAAATGAAGATGAAAATAGGTGCATATCCGGTGATATGATCTTTTGAGATGGATAAATGACATAGTGTGTCCGTATTTAAAATCAATACCTGAACAGCAAGCACGCCTTGCTTCTTTGTGGGCGCCAGTTTCCCTTCAATGGTTTCGTCAAGATTATATAGGTTGAGATGGCCGGGCTCTACGTCTGCGAAAGCTTCAATGAAGTCGAGATTATACAGGAGCGCAGGCTCACCGGCCAAGTTCTACACCACCTCTCCAGCGAGAGCTTAGTAGGAGACCAGAGCTTGGGCCAAGGCGGCTTTCAGAATACCAACCATGGACCCATGTTCAAGCCTCTGCACCACCTCTCCGGCTTTAGATTCATGTAGCAGATGAAGACGCCTACGTCAAGCGGAGGCAAGAGCAAGTCGAGGTTAGAGAAGGGCAGCCAATGCTCTTGCATGGGCAGTGGTGCCGCCACCACGAACTCTCTGCCTGCGCCTGCAACTGCAGCCATTTCGCTTACTTTGTACGGCGAGATCGTGGGAGATATAGAGCGGAGGAGATGGAAGGGGGATGAGCCTGAAGATGAGCGGGTATTTACGGGTATTGACTGTCGTGACCTCTTTTTTTTCGGCGCCCGCAATCGGGTACGAGCGCCTATGGAGGCTAATGGCTCGGCTGGAATTTAGTATGCCCGTCCACCAATTCGCAACTTAATGGTTCAAGTTTTTAACCCGTAATTCATTTTAAAATGGAGTCGCCACTAATCGATTTGGGGTGGGTTGATTAGAAACCCAAGTGAAGTATTGGGAGAAATACTCACTGCTCGCGCAACCGCAGAAATTAGGATCGGGGACTTGATTACACTAGTTAATCACTAATCTTGCCCTTCGGTACCTGTCTTGTTTAAACCCCGAGGCTTTTGGATGTTCGAGGATTTTCCATGCATTTTTGAGAGGAAAAATATTTTTTGAGTCTTTTTCTAATTTTTGGACACAAAAGGGATTTTTTTGGGATTTTTTGGTATTTTTGGAAAAATACAAATCTTTTTGGCTTTTTCTGAATTTTTTGGAAAATAAAATATTTTTAAATATTTTTGGAAAATAAAATATTTTTTTTATTTTTGATTTTTTTAAATAAAATATTTATTTATTTAAAATATTATTTTATATTAAAATAATATAAAAACTGACCTGGGTCGGATCCGCGGGTTGGGTCCGACCCGGGTCGGCGACCCACACGCGGACGGGCCCGCAACGCGGGCCCGACTCAGGTTTTTTTTTTCCATTTCTCTTTTAATCGCAGGCCCACACGAGATAAGCCCGCACACAATCAGCCCAAGATGGCCGGAGCCCTACCCGGCTGAGACCCACGCCCGACCCACTTTCGGCCAAAACCCTACCCGGTTCCGACCCGGGTCGCGACCCGACGCGACTCCCCTTCTTCTTCGCCTAAACGCGGCGCCGATGGAGGAACTAAGGCAGCGGCTTGCGTCGACGACGGCAGCGACGGCGGTCTTCGGCAGCGACGACGATCTTCCACGGCGACGACGACTAAGGCGACGACAGGCGGCGGTTGGCTTTCTCAGAAAAGACGGCGGCAACGTCTACGGGTGGCTGCTGGTTTCTCGAGGGGGAAGCGACGGACAAAGTGCGACCGAAGAGTGGATCTCGCGGTGGCTCGAGGCGGCGAAGACGGACGGCGAGCGGGAACGACGACGGCCAAACGGGGTTGATACCTGTCTGTGGAGAGGGTATGGCGCTGCGGTGCTGCTGGTTGGCGAGGTGTCGAACCAGAGGGCTTCACGGCGGCAGCACGGCGGGATCTGGGGCAGCAGAGGCGTCGAGATCTCGTGGTGTCGGCGTCGCGGAAGGGCTCGGTCGCCCCTGATCTGCGACGCTGCTCTCGGCCGGACCCTCCTCAGGCTTGATCTTCTCTCACTCAGGCCAGATCCGAGCCTCCACCGGCCGGATCTGACCCTCTCGAAGTCACTCGCCGCCGGCCTTCCCCGATGTCTCTCGGTGGAGGGTGGGCTGAGCTCGCGACTCGAGTTCTCTCGGAGCTCGATCGTCGATTCCTCCCCCGAAGTCTCTCAGTGGGAAGATCTCGGAACTCGCTCCTGCTTTGCCATCGTCGGGAGAAGCCTATTTATAGGCGAGGGGCGGCCGGTCGATGGAGCTTCGACCGCCGGCCTTCGCACGCCGAACGGCCTCCGCCGGCCGAACCGGCGTCCCATCCGAGCTCCTCCAACAAGGCGTGCTCGGCATTGAAGGAAGCTCATGATGGCGCTTGAGATCTGTCTCTTCCGGCCGACGTCGGCCTACACTCCTCGGCCGTAGGTCCTTCGCGCGCGTGAGTTGCAGAGGCGGAGGGGAAGAAGAGGGAAGAAGGAAGAAGAAGAAGAAGAGAGAGAGGGCCGGGCTGGAGGAGAAGGAGGATGGGCCATAAGGGCTCGCGAAAAGGAGAGAAAAAGGAGGGGGCTGGGCCTAGCTGCCAATTTTTTTGTTTTCTTTTGTTTTTTATTGCTTTTTGTTGTTTTTTTTTTTTTTGTTATTTGTTTTGTTTATTATTCAAAAAAGGAAAAACAAAGATTAAAAGAAATTAAAGCCTAATTAATAACCTAAATCAAAATCTAGGTGTCAACATTGACAAGGACTCCGTCGATGACTATTCCTCAACTACCGTCCGTCTTCTCTGTGGAAAATTACACTATACAGATGCAGTATATTATTCGTCTCCACAGTCGCTTCAATTTCCCTCCAGCGTAAAACATCATCTACTCTCACCTGGATCGTTCCCCTTTTTACTCCACTAGTTTGCATATTAACAGTGAGTTTGTTTCACAAAAATTAACGATTTGAAATATATTTTTCTAAAGATAATTGCCTATATTTTTGAAATAATCAATCAATGAAAATGTTTTCAATATTGATAACAATTTATATCTAAATATTTTCAGGATGATGAAAATATTTTTTGCTTATTTATTTTTAAAAGTGATACATACAATTATTCTTGAGAAAATATTTTCTAAATTATTTATTTTACACGAAATAAACAGACCCCAAGAGAAGATGAATTACGATGGTCAAAATACGTGTCTTGGAGGGGCTTTGAATAAATAAAATAATAATATTATTAAATAGATAAATGAAAAATTAAATTGGGATATATCATTATATTTAGGAAAAATACAAAATAATATACCTCAAATTTCACCTAATGACCACTTGGTAACATTTCTATTTTTGGAAACAATTTTTTTTAGAAATTGTTTTTTTCTATTTATATTCATTGGAACAATTTATGAGCAAAAGAGTGCATTTGGTAACTGCATAAAATTTTTATTCCCGAAATAGAAAAAAACATGAATGTGTTTGGTACAACCCTTAAATTTTTTTATGATGTAGAATTTCTTTTAATTTTTAATCATTTTTTGAGATTTTTCTTTTTAAAATTTCTTTTCTTGTTTTCTCCTTCCTCCTCTAGTCAATCATCGAGCCTTAACAATGGCTAACGATTAGCTAGAGATGAGAGCCTGTGACCTCGCCAGCCTCAAGGGAGCCTCATCGGCCCCCGGTGAGGTCAAGCCTCACTTGGCCACCAGTGGGACCCGACCTTGCCTAGCCACAATGAGGTTGGCCTTGCCATGGCTAAGCGACATTGATCTCGCCTAGCCCTAAAAGAAAATAAGATTTATTTTCAAAAATTGTTCCTATAAATAAGAAGTAACTTTTTTCTACTTTTTATTTTTGTTCCAAATCTATTCTTTGACTACTTTCACATCCCGTCAAATATTAAAATTAGCTAACACTACCAAACGAATTTTTTTTTTTTCTGTTTCATACCTCCATTTTCTAAAAGTATTGGATACCTACCTGAATTTTATTTCTAGAGACAATTTTGCACCTTCACATGAACTATCTTGTTGTCCTATTTAAGAAAGGGTCACTATATTCCAAGAATACCAAACCCGGAAACCTAAATTTTTGCTCCCACTCAAATCATCCAAAACTAAATGAAAACAAAACCATTAAATCATAGGAAAGGCACTAAAATGGGTCTACATGAAGGACAAATTAGTCATTTCAATATGGGGTTTAGATATAGAGATATGTGCCTATATTTAGCAAATACTGCAACGATATTTCCTCAAGGGATCTGACTGCTAACAAAAAAAAAAACAACCCGCCCAATCCATCGAAATGGATAAGTCTTAACTGCTTCAGGCGAGAGGGTCACACATTATTTTTCTCAACTACTATTGCATCGTTTTTCTATGTATCAATGTAGATTCTTGGGAATTCCTCTCTTACGTACTTGCTGAGCAATTATGATCCCTGGGAACAACTGTTTGTAGAAAAAGATGGCACTTTTAGTTACTCTTAATGGAATTTTGTTAAGTAAATTTAATAAGAAAATGTCGATTCCTAAGACATTACCTATACATCACGAAAGCTCTTCTTTTTTTACTTTATTTTTTTTTTTATGGGTTTCTTTTTAGCTGGTAATGGGTATTGAACCCAGCAGATCTAATTATTTATGTAAATAAACGTTGTAGGCGTTATTGATGGTATCTTACGGTGTGAAAGTTAATGAAACAAACATTGGAGTTGGGAAAGATCCAAAATTTCTAGGATCCCACTCCAAATATGCCCCATTGACATCAACACAGCAACCCCCCTTTTTTTTTTTTTCCTTCTTAGGTTTTTAATATGCACAAAATTATTATTAGGTATCTTTGATGGTTTACAAGATTTAGTATAAATATATATTAATGTATCGCCTTTCAATCAATTATTTAAATAAGCGCACCATCCATCGTATTCCTAATTCTTTTCCATGCGCATTCATTTAGATTATATCACATCAGCTCGTGTAGGTCACCAAGTGAAATAAAAATAAATACAAAGGAGTAAAAAGCAATGAAATATCAATTTTTCGGAGCAGTGTGTAGTTTCCCCCCATGGTGATAATTCTTCAGCTATATTTAACCCTTTAGCCATAAAAGTTTAAACTTTATACCACAGTTCAACGACGAAAACTAAAATATAACCATTATCAGATTATTAAAAGTTTAAATATTACCGGGCCATCATTCAAAGGCGAACACTAAATATTTCATCTTCGTTGCAAAGATATATAAAAGAGACCTTTGGCTATCAGGGACGGGCCTACAGTCAACCAAAGATGTATAAAGATTAGCGAAGCAATAACAAGTTCTCGGTACTTTCCTTATTACCTGGAGGTAATTTACCACGTCCTTTTAAAAAAAAAAATCTATTTCGATTCAGTTGTTGATTCGTCATGTTCCCTGTTCAATGAAAGGGGTATCATTTCCGTTTAAAAAATTAAGAAAAAGTCAGGCAGTAGAGAACCTAAAAGACAAACAAACACATAAATAAGTTCAATGTTAGAGAATCTTTTAACATCCGTTCACGTCCATAACAAATGAATATTCACATATTTATGAAGGCCTTGTTGATGAGTATCTCCAAGATATTTGTTAACACTACCTAATACGTGAATATTCCAAAGTGTGAGTCTCACTTGTATATCTTATTTGGCCGAAGAAGCACCGGACAGGTTGGAATTCTTACCTTATGGGGGGACCATGGACCAAGATCCGCTTTCATTAGTTGGGCGACACCAATTTTCAATCTCCTAGCTATTCATAACACAAAATATCATATACAATCCCATTTGTCCATAGACAATTTAATCTAAATCATCTTCCTCGCAATGCTAAGTTTTGGTCTGGTAACCTATGAGCCACCAATCCTATAGAAGAACAACATTGTTAAAAGGGAAAATTCCAAATAAGAGCTCAAAGTTCCTTTGGTTTCTCAAATAAGGGTTTGAAGTAAATATTTTCTCAAATAAAAATCTGAAATGTTATCATTTTCTCAAATAAAAGCATAAAGTGGCATGTTAACCTTAAAAAAAAAAAGCCCTAACTTCACTAGATAGTCAATGACATTTGCATCATTTACTTTTTCTTATTTTCTTTAATTTTTCCTTTTTCTATTTTTTCTTCACAATTTTTTTTTTAAAAGAAGAAGAAGAAGCTAAAACTCAAGAAATAAAATAAAATAAAATACAGGCGGCTAGTAACCCTCCCTCACCAATGGCTACCACCTTGGGAAAGGGCCACGACCCTCTCCTAAATCTAGGTGAGGGCCTCCCACCCTCCCAAAAATGTTGACCCTCACCAAAATCTCGGAGAGTCATGGCCCTCCCTCAGATTTGGGTTAGGGTCTAGATGGAGGGGAGGGCTGGCAACCCTCGCCCAAATTTGGGAGAGGGTTGCAGCCCTCTCCCAATTTTGATGAGTGATTGATGAGGCTACTGATCCTCACCAAGGTGCTGACTCACAATGGCTAACGCCCCACCATCGATGGGGTAGTTGCTAGAGGCAAGAGTTTTTTTTTTTTTTTTAATTTCTATTTTTTTTTTTTTTTTTTTTTTTTTTTTTGAAGTTTTAGTCTTTTTTTTTTTTTTTTAGTTTGTCTTTTTATGAAAAAAAGAATAAGGAAAAAATGGTGAAGAAAATAAGAAAATATAAAGGGTGGAAATGCCCTTGACTAGCCCATGAGGTCAAGTTATTCTTTGAGATTAACATGCCACTTAAAACCCTTATTTGAGAAAATAATAGCACTTTAAGCCCATATTTGAGACAATATTCACTTCAGATTCTTAATTGAGAATTGAGTGCACTTCAAGTTCTTATTTAAAATTTTCCCTTGTTTAAATATTAGAGGAAAAGGAACGCACAAATAATTGGAGAAGAGTGGCACCGAGAAGTGGACAATGAAAGAGCCGGTGAATAGCTGGCACTGGGGACATGGAAAGTTAAATAGATTAGTTCATTGACTTAAGAGTTGAATCTTCAATCCATTCGTCGGCGTGCTAGTTGGATCTTACGGACTGAACTTTCAGAAGGAAAGCTCCTAAGAAGCACACCTAACTTGCTTCACGGGCAAACCAAACTTGCTTCGCCCTCTAAAGATGATGATCCAGGATTGGTCGTCAAATTCACCGACTCTCTCTCTCTCTCTCTCTCTCTCTCTCTCTCTCTCGGAATTAATCCCTAAAAAGCAATCTGATCTGACAAATTCACACTTCATTTCACAAGAATTTCACTGGCATTTCATTTCTCTATCACTCATAAGACAGCGAAAGACGAACCCGTGGCCCTTCCCGCCTCAATAAATACTTCCCTCACTCTTCTTCCCTTGCAGTTTTGCTTTCGCGAGAGAGAGAGAGGGAGAGAGAGAGAGAGGCATTGAGTCGGTTTCGAGGAGAGGCCGAAGCGTTCCTGGGTTCGACGTGCTGGTGAGTGGCTCTGTTATGGTTTGATCAGCTATTTTTCTCGTGATTTACGTTTCTTTTCCAGTCATGGTGATGCAGTTCAGCTGTAGAATTTTTTAATTCAGATCTCGTTGGCGGGAAGGTGGTCTCCATTTTTGTCCCTTTTTGGACACTGTATGTTGTCTGTTAGAATAATTACATATTGAATCACTGTCATCTTTTTTTTTTTAAATTTCATATCTTATAGAATAATAGATAGTGATATCACAAAATTTAACATTGTATTGTAGCAAGAGTTTTGAATTTAAAATTTTTTCAGGTCCTTTATTTGCCTCTTTATTATGTATTTACATGCCATTTCTTAAGCCAAATTTCAGTTTGCACGTAAAAAGGAGTGTTATAATTTTTTTTTTAAATTTCTTGATGGACTTGAGCATAGGCATCGAGGACCAAGCTTGACCTTGATATCACTGGGCCTAGCATCCCAGGCACAAGCTCTGGTGTCATGGGCCCGACCTCAATAGACCTAGGGTCTCAAACGTCTAGGGGTGCTGGGAGTCAGTCTCGCTACCAAGGGCCCGAGAATGGACACTAAGATTCTTGTGTCCAAGAATTTCTTTTTCAAGCGTTGATACCTAGTTATATTTTTGAAGATGATTTATGATATCATTAATTCAAACTTTGGTAGGAAAACCTTTTTCATTAACTAAGAAAACATTTTCCATTGACTCATTTTCCTAAGCGATCCAAGTGCTAGAAAATGAGGAAAATATTTTCTAAAAAAATGTTTTTCATAAAACAAACGACACCTTCATAAGATTTTAATCGATGAAATAATTCTTCTCTTTCAGTTGCATGCTTCAGCTAGTGTAGATCCGGTGCACAAATAACTGATGTTTCTAAAATTATGGGGTGGTTATAAACAAGGATTAAATGCTTTTCGAGACCGGGTCTGGGAGAATTAACTTTTGAACAGAACCTGCAATTGTGGTTTGAGAAGGACTCACCCTTCTGCTTTTACCCTCTTTGAGTGTCCAGGGATAAATTAAGATTTTGGCTAAATGTTATGTATTCAGCTTATAAGAATGGAAAATTTGTTCAAAAGTCTTATACTTATGACGATTAATTTAATTCTATATTTTTTAATTTAACCAATTTAGTCTTAAACATTTTAACAATTTTCCATTTTAGTTCTTCTAAATAATTTTAACAAGAAATTGTCAATATGGACACCAGCCGTCCTATGTGACATGATTAATGATAACGTGGAATTGCTAAGAGAAAGATATGATATTGCTAAGAGATATGATATGAGCCATGCCCACATGAACATCTTTCAACTTTTCTTAAGTGCTATAATGACCCTTTCTACAACTATATTTACAACATCATTAGGGGTAGATATTTAGGTATCCCTTAGAAATTGTTCAGTGAAAGTAATATATTAATTAAGATAAATCTGAATTGTAAGATTTGACTGGAATCATTGGGGACCTACCATATTTGGTGATTCACATTCAGAATGGGAATCATTGAGCACAATTTTTTTTTTTTCAATTTCAAGTAATTCAAATTTCATAATATATAAAGATTGAGATGCAGTATCCATTTTGCATATTTTTTTTGTAATGTAGAAAATATTTTAAAATTAAAGAAAATGTAAAAAATAATTATTTTTACATGAACGTAATACTAAACAATGCCCTTACTACAGTTATATAATAATTTTTCCCATGTGGGTGCTTAAGTGACGTCATACATGAACGTAAAAAAGACAAATAAGCAATAATGAACTAACCATTGCTTTAAGTTTTTTCTTGGATAATAGCACAAATGATTTATGAACTTTGGTTCAATGTAAAATATATTCTATGATCATTGACCAAATGTGCAATATTGTCCCTAAACTTTTAATCTGTTCAATTTGATTCTTGAACTATTAGTAAATATTCAGTATGGTATCTATATTATATGAAAATGTAAAAAGATCAAAAGTCACGTTGAATATTGGACCAACAATTAGAAAACAAGATTGAATAAATAAAAGTTCATGGACGAAACATATATTGGATTAAAATTTATGGATCACATTGAATAAATTAAAAATTTATAAACAACATTGCATATTGATCAAAGTTCATGGACCATTTGTGTCAATTTCCCTTTTTTTTTTTAAAAAAAATAATTTTCAAAGAAACCAATTGCTTGGGCAATGGAAATCCTGGTCTTTTTATTTTGTTTCAATTTGATGCTTTGCAATTTAATCATTATTGAACGTGAAGTATCTAAAACATTTAAAATATATAAATATTGACACACAAAACGGCAAGATTTTTTTTTTTTTTTGTTTGCTCTAGCTTTTTAAACTTGGACGTGAAAGTGGACAAGTAACTTCTATTCAAAAGGATAAAGAAAAAGAAACCAACCCAACCCAACTCTCGTTTCCTTAATTCTGAATCCGATGATGACCAACATAGTTGTAATCATTCAGTTGCTCAAATGTGATTTTCTTTTCTTGTAAATCAGCGCTGGCTCCTGAAGTTTGTCTGTCAAACGCGTTGGTCTTTCCCAAATCTCTATTACCATTCGATCACTTTTAGGGAAATAAAAAATAATTCAGTGCAAACTCCACATGGTCGTCCTATGTGAATTGGAGACCAGTTCAACAGAACAGTAGGAAAGTGGGTTGGGAAGGTTCGTCAAAGCCAATCTTGTTGAACTCCACTTAGTCGTTATAACTCCGCTGAATTTGATTCTGAATTTGATTCCCAGGACACCAGGGCAATTCACTCGTATTCACAGACGTAGTCACGCGCACGCACATGGATGCGAAGCTGTCTATAGACCTGGATATGTTGAAGCGGAGGAAGCAGAGCTTGGAAGCGTTAGTCGGGGACAGCCCGAGCCAGCAACAAGAGAATCCTGACAAAATTATGGATCATCAGCTATACTCAGCTGCAAAGGAAGGGGACGTCGACAAATTCATCAAAGCCCTGAAGGATCATTGTGCCAAGGAAGGAGTGACGTTGCCCATGGTTCTCAAGCTACGCACCCCTTCCATGAACACTTTACTCCACGCTGCGGCAGGTATATTAAAAAGAGAGTGATCGTAACAATTATTTTTTTGTTCTGCACATTTTAAGAATTATCGAATTTTCACACTCCAATTTACCCAACAACAACGGAAAACAGAGAGTGAAGATATTGTCAGAGCGATCATCGATTTTGTCCCTGAGGACTTGATTTCCACGACGAACTTGAGAGGAGAGACACCACTGCTGATTGCGGCTAGAGCTGGGAAAACCAATGTGGTGGAGCTTCTCCTTCCCCAGGGTAAGCCAAGATATACTGACCGGAGCAGTAACTCTGCTCTGCACGAGGCCGTGAGGAGTCGCCATTATAAGGTGATTCGTCGGCTGGTGAGTGAAGACCCTGATCTGTTGTTCCGTAAGAATATGGAAAGCAAGTCTCCATGGTGTGTGGCAGTCGAAACAGGGGACTTGGAGGTTCTCAAGTGCTTGTTGGAAGCGCCAAATGAGGGTGAAGAGCAGAGGAGATTAGAGTCTCCAGGGAATTTTGGCATGTCACCCGCTCATGTCGCCATTATGTACCAGAAAAAAGGTAAACACTACTGTCCCGCTCATGCTGATACTTTAATCTTCTTGGTCACTCTTTTGGTTGCTTCATTTGGTTTCCACTGGTGGTGGAAAATCAAGTTTCACAAGCAAAGTTAGTTTAATGGGGGCACAGGTACATATGGCATATTTAGCTTACTATCCTAAGGGGCAGGACTGTGAGCCAACTCCTGATACTTTGGATAGTCTAGAACGGAACGACCCTCTATGCAAGAATTACAGTATTTGTGTTCATCCCAAATGATTAAATTCTTGTGGTGGATTTAGATATGCTGACAGAGATGTGGGACAAGAAGCCGTGGCTACTTCAATTGAGAGATGCGGAATCCGGAAATCCACTCCATTTCGCAGCATACACAAATTATCTCGATGGAGTCAAGTTCTTGATTGAGAAGTTCCCAACAAGCGCCCTGCAACAAGATAGAACGGACGGCTATCTTCCTATTCATGTTGCTTGCATGATGGATCACGTTAGGATTGTTGAGGAGCTACTTCAGCAATGGCCAGACCCAGCGGAGTTTCCATCTAGGCAACAACAAAACATTCTTCATGCGTCAGCGAGGTACGGAAGCATTTCAACTATCAAATACATATTGGAAAACCCCAAATTCGATCACCTCATAAATGCAAGAGATCTCGACATGAATACTCCTCTACATCTAGCTGCGTTGCACTGGCAACCTTCGGTCTTGATTCTTCTTGCACGAGACAGAAGAGTTGATCTTAAGCTCGTAAATAAGAATAACATGACAGCTCTCGACGTGGTAGAGCGGGACATGAAAGGAGTGGATGCTCCACTTCGGAAGGTAACAGCTTTTACACTTTTGTCACGGAATCATACATTGCATATTGTATACCAATCAGGGACAGACCTAGAATATAATTTAGCGAGGTATGTGAATTAGTGTGCTCCAGCCAGATCTGTAATTTCGTTGCCAAAATCATAATGTTATTGGTTTCTTTTTAATTCTTTGACTCAGAGGTTAACACGGATAATTTTGGCATCTGCTGGGACACCGAGAAGTGGAGAATTAGCTATTTGCAAGCCAAACTGTCGGATCCCTGGGAAAGAACTGGAACCTCCGGAATTGGATAGACTCAAGGAGGAGGCAAATACTCGCATGGTCGTGGTGACGCTTGTGGCCGCCATGACTTTCGCTTCTGGTTTTTCCGTTCCAGGAGGATACAATGGTTCTGACCCAGGCGCCGGAATTGCCATATTGCTCCACAAAGCCATGTACAATGTCTTTGTGATTTCCAACTCCATCGCCATGTACAGCTCAATCATCGCACTCGTGATCCTCCTCTGGACACAGATTAATGATCCTCAGGCAGTGCGAAATGCCCTTTTGAAAGCAAGACTCCCATTGCTGGTAGCTCTTGCCGCAATGGCTCTAGCATTCATGGCAGGCGTCTACGTAACCGTAACCAAACTCGCTTGGCTTGCGATTGTTGTCTTGGTCTTGGGATCGGTCGCCCTCTTCATCATCTTGTTTTATATCTTCTGTTGTATATCCCGCTTGGTTCCAACAATCGTCTCGTTCGCTGCTTCACCGACTTGATTATTGTCGCGGGTATTTCAATGTCGGGCAGCGTGACTGCGGGCAGTGGGACTGCAGGACGCGCAGCTACATCTTCCGGTGGCACTCCTGATGATAACCTCCGCCTCCACTTGAACAGATGATTTAGCCCCCGAGTTCCAGAAGGATGGTGTTTGATCCCTCCTTGCATATGTTATCTTCTTGCTAATGACATACCAATGTCCTAGTTACATTAGCTGCTGCTGTTTCGGTTTGGCTGGCCTATCTGTCTGTTGTAAAATTAGTGATGTCTGCAATTTTAGTAATCTAAAATACTTTGTGATCACTTTTTGTTCGAAGATATCGCTAATAACATGGAGGGTTTTGTGCAATAATTGAGGATCATTGATTGTTTTGTTTTTTAGCCGTTTTAGGTAACTTCGTTACTATTTTGACTTTTAGTTTGCTTTGTGGATTGAATAATCAAGAGGTCAAATGAGTAAAAATAGCCGCCCAATTATAAGCTGAGGCTCAGCGCATATCATGATTGTCCACAAAAAGAAAGTTCTCAAATAATATTGTTTTCTTCAAAACTATTTTGATCGGTAAAATTACTAAAATACCCAATAATTTATAATGACACAAATAGTAGGCAAAATTTAGCCAAATGTCCCTGAACTTTTAATTTACTGAATATGATCCATCAATTTTAACTTAATATGTAATGTGATCTATAAATTTTTAATTTTTTCATAGTGATTCCATCTATTTTTGGTACATGTTCAACTTAGTCATTAAACTATATGAAAATATTCAATATTATCCTTCTATTAATTCAAATTTAATGAGAACATTGAATTTTTATATATTGTTTAGGAATTAAATCGAACATGTATAAAAAATCCATGAACCGTATTGAACAAATTGAAAGTTCATAAACAACATTAATCAAATTAAAAGTTTATAAATTACAATGTACATTGGCCAAATTTTAAGAAATATTTGTGTTATTTTCCTTATTTTATATGAACGAAATGAAAATAGTACTCGTATCTAAGCAGACGAAATAACATGACTCCGTCATTTTCAAAATCATTCATACATCGTTAGATGAACGTCATTCGGTCAACGGCAAGCTTACCCTCGAAATTTGGACCGATGCATATTTACACGTTATTATGCATATTTACAAAACACAAATTGGACAAAGGACACCCGGAGTCATTTGGGGGCATAAAGGAATGTGAAGTATCTCACCAAATTATATTCTCTTAAAAAACAAAGTCGCATCCATGTTGTGGGGAACTATTTCGATAATTGCATCCCCCACACGTAGTGAACCTCCGTATATAATCAATATATGCACCTAAATGATGGGTGGTAACTCTATTTGAGGTCGTGGCCAGCATGGACGACATCCACCGTGGTATTTGGTATAAATTTCTCTAGTATATGACTTTTCCAGGTATAGGAACCATTAAATCAAGAAAATCCCAATCCTTTTATTTATATGTTACTTTACAAGTTATTGCTTGCTCTTCATGGATTTTTTTTTTTTTTTTTTGATGTTGAGGATCTGGTCTAGCTCACCTTACGGGAGCATAGCACAAACTATATCTCGGGGGAGATTGGCCTAGCAACCCACCGTGAGGCCCCCTGCTTGAATCACGGAACCGCGCCGGGAATGGAACTCCTGACCATACTATCCACAGAATGCAGAGGAGAACGTTCCCACCAGCGCAGCCATGCGTGGGTGGATATTCATGGAATTTTTTTTTTTTTTGGTAAGATAAGAATATATTAAGTTTTAACCAAAAACTATATAAACGGTCCAGCACCAAAAACTTACACTCATAATGACAACTAGTCAAAATGAGTGGAAGGGTGCCAACAAAACAGCAACAGCCACCAAACAAGGCAAACAGACTAGCCAAACAGAAGCTAAACACAGCCTAAACAACGGCAACGAACCATTAAAAAAAAAAAACAAACAAACAAACAAACAAATAAACAACAAGGACCAGCCAACCGGAGGCAGCTACAAGGAGGAGGAGACGGAAAGGATCCCTCCCACCAGCGACAAAAACCTCCAATGACTGAACTGCTCTCCCAAACGAACCACAACTACAACAGCAAAAGACCTCCCAGGAAAGGCGAGACCCACACCTTCGCGCCCAGAGAAATACAGGCCACAAGAGAGGAAGGTGCTCACCTCAACTACAGCGGACCAAGGCGAGACGCCCGCAGCAGCTTCAACGAAGAAACACAACTTTGAGGAGGGGCTATCAGGACCCTAGAAGAGAAAATAGATGGGTCAATTCCCCAACTGCGCTGAAATCTCCTATTTCTTGGATTATCCACAACGTTTCCGAACGTCAAGGCCTTGTCCCTAACAATTTTAATGAGGTGGTTTTTCAAGACCGGAACTGCCAAAGCTTGGTCCCTAAACAGAATAACATTCCTCTTCTTCCAAATTACATGGCAAAGGGCACCAAAAGAGAAACGGGTGATGCAGTGAAAGAAATCCTTGCTTGAGAGAAACTTCATTGCCCACTAGAGATTTTCTGACCAGGATCTATTCTGCCAGGGGAGATTGCATCTAGCAACCCAAAATAAGACAAGGCCGGATGAGATGCGACAACCCAAAAATAAGTGATTGATGGAATCCGGCCTCATATTGTAAAAGGCACACAACACATTCTCTAATCTTCCGTACGATAAAAGAAGAATCTGGGTAGGAAGCTGGTTCTTCGTAATAAGCCAAAGGTTGAATTGATATCTCGGAGAGATCGAATTGCTCCAAATCCGGCCTCGTATTCATGGAATTTAATATGGCATGAAATAAACAATCCGAGATTAGCTTTCTAAAGCATGTTCAACCTTTCCTAAAGAGCCTCACTTCAAGTTCATCGCACCAAAATTCTTTAGAGCACCTCCAATTAGAGATCTTAATCCCATATCCCGCCACTAGTCTTTGAGCATAAGCCGCGGTCGTATATCAATGCATACCCTCTTTCTGTATCACATGCTATAGGGCTACTAAGTTCAATAAATATACGGCACATGCTGTTACAATTGAGCTAGTGTAGGTGACTAAGTGAAATAAAAATAAATATAAGGGAGTAAAAACCAATCAAATATCGACTTTTTTGGAGCGGTGTGCAGTTTCCCCTATAGTGATTATTCTTCACCTATAGTTAACCCTTCAGAAAGAAAAGTTTATAATTTATCCCATAGTTCAACGACGAAAACTAAATTATAACCATTATCAGATTATTCAAAGTTTAAACATTACCAGGCCATGGACCACCTTCGTAAAGCCGTCAATGATAGGGCTTTAACCTTCCCCAAGGTCCCAAACAACCCCGTAATAGAAGACTCCAAGTTAGCTGCGGCATCCACCCCTCCATCTTTGATTGATTATGCTTACTGTTGCCCCCCACCCCCCTCCTCTTTGATTGTTCCTCGACCTAATGGTTGGTGAAGCTGCCTCCTTTGCTACATTGCTGTCCATGTTGGTGCCGCTGTTTCCAATTTGGTGTCCCTCTTGCCCTTTTCGTCTTTGTGTCTTTTCCTTGTGCGGGCCATAGTGTTGTGTGCTCTTCCCCCTTGTCTCATTTGTTGGCCGTTGTTTTGGCCTTCTTTTGCTGCTGTTTCTCCCCCCTGGCCTCCTGCCACTCGTTTGGACTTCCGGTCTTTCTGAGTGTAAGTTGGTGCCAGGGTCCCCTTGCTATATAACTGTACAGCTTTTTGTGCAAAAGTCTATATACTTCTTACCTTTTACCCAAAAAAATAAAAATAAAATATATATTACCAGGCCATAATTCAAAGACGAGCACTAAAAAAATTCAGTTTCAGTATAAAGATATTTAAACAGACCTTTGGCTATCAGAGACGGGCCTAGAGTTAAACCAAAGATGTATAAAGATTGGCGAAGCAATAACAAGTTGTCGGTACTTTCCTTATTACTTAGAGGTACTTTATCGCGTCTTTCTTTTTTCCCCCGTTTGATTTATGTCGATTCGCCACATTCACTGTTCAATGATACGGTTATCATTTCCATTTTACAAAATTAAGAAACAGTCAGGTACTAGAGAGCTAGTCAAACAAACACAAATACCAGTGCAATGTTAGGTATAGAGATTCTTTTAACGTCTATTCACGTCCACAACAAATGAATATCCACATATTTACAAAGGCCTTGTTGACGAGTATTTCTGAAATAGTTGTTAACACTACTTAATAGGTGAATATTTCGAAATGCAGGTCCCACTTGTATATCGTATTTGGCCGAAGAAGCATCGGATGGGCCGAACTTCTTACCTTCTTGGGACTCCATGGACCAAGATCCGCTTTCATTAGTAGGGAGACACCGATTTTAATCTGCTAGCTATTCATAACACAAAAAATTACATACAATCCGATTTGTTCGGAGACAATTTAATCTGATAGCCCGCTATCTTCCTTGTGATGCTAAGTTTTGGTTTAGCGACCTATGGGCAACCGATATAAGAGAAGAATGACTTTGTTAATGTATTGAGAGAAATAAGGAACAAAAGAATATTTGGAGAAGAGTGGTACCGAGAAGTGCTCAATGAAAGAGCTGGTGAGTAGCTGGCATTGGGGACATGGAAAATCTACTTAGCTTAGTTAATTGACTTAAGAATCGAATTATCAGTCCACTCATCGGCATGAACCTTCAGCTGGAAATCTCCTGAGAAGTACACGAGAATCGCGAAGAACTTGCTTCGGCCTCTGAAGATGATGACGAGCCAGGATTAATCTTAGGATGTGCATGGTCTGTGTTGGATTGGTCCACCCCCTAACCCTAGGACCAGGGACCAACCCGCACAGTGTTGGTTCTCAATTTTTGGGACCGAGGACCGACCCTACTGAACTTTGGACTGAGGACCGGACCGACTCAATGGGTGAGTCCGGTTCCAGGGTCAACCCAAGACCAATCGATAATTTTTTATTTCATTTTTTGTACTCCTTAAAAAAGCGATTAAGGAATGAATTGATCCAATGGGTTCGGTTCGATTTCAGGGTCAACCTAGGACCAACCAATAATTTTTTATTTCATTTTTTGTACTCCTTAAAAAAGTAATTGAGGACCAAACTAACTCAATAGGTTTGGTCCGGTTTCAGGGTCAACCCAAGATCAACCAATAATTTTTTATTTCATTTTTTGTATTCCTTAAAAGTGCAACTGAGTACTATACCGACCCAATGGGTTTGATGATAAGCGAGGTCAACTAAGAAAGGCAAGCGGTGAGGATCAAGTGGGATGAACATCGAACAGAATGAATATCGAATGTCAAGCGGGAAGTAACAAGCCAAGTGAGTATCAAGCGGCGAGCGGCACGAGTGACCCAAAGCAAGTGAGGTGAGTGTCAAGTGGTGAGCGGAGAAGTTGTTTCTTTTGATTTTGGCAAATTAAAGACTAAGATGATAATTAAGACAAAAGAGAACGAATATTATAGGATGATGCCATGAGGAGCTATTTATGCATTTTTGGACGTTGTGAGTACTCCTCACAAAAACAATTTTCTCCTTCATAAATTATGACTATTAACACCGTAAAAGACATTAAAAATCTAAGTTATTAAAGAATAATGTAAAATTACTTAAACTCCTCACTAAAAAAATTGTTTAATATTGTTGACGTCGTTTATTTTAAGGTATTCTATATATATAAAAAAATTATAAGTAATATATTAGATATATATATTCAGGGTTGGTCCGGGTTGGATCGACTCGGAACTTTTAGGACCGAGGACCAACCCACACAGTGCTGGTCCAGGAATTCTAGGATCAAGGACTGACCCAATCTCCTTAGGAATCGGACCAGGATCGGTAGGGTTGGGCCGGTCCATGGTCGATCCAGGGTCAACCTTGAACCGATGCTCACCCTTAATTAATCCCTATAAAGTTGTCTGATCTGACAAATTCACCCTTCATGTCACAAGAATTTCACTCCCATTTCATTTCCCTCTCGCTTCGCTTTCCGGATAGAGAGAGAAAGAGAGAGAGGAAGGCATTTGTGGTGGTTTCGAGGAGAGGCCGAAGCGAGACTGGCTTGACGTGCTGGCGAGTGGCTCTGTTATGATTTGATCAGATATTTTTCTAATGATTTACGGTTTCTTTTCTAGTCATGGTGATGCAGTTCAGCTGTACAATTTGTTAGCTCAGATGTCGTTGACGGAAAGGTCTCCATTTTTGTCCTTCTTTGGACACTATATGCTGTCTGCTAGAATATTCAGGTAGTAAATCACTATCTTCTTTTTTACAATTTGATCTTTTAAGTTAATTGAGGGGTGATCTTATAAAAATTTTCATGGTATAAGAAACAGGAGTTTTGAATTAAAAAATTGTCACATCCTTTATTTGCATCTCTATTATGTGTTTCCATGCCTATTCTTAAGCCAAATTCCAATTTACGTGTGAACGGGAATGTTATAATGTTTAAATGTTAAATCACGTTTTAATCTAACAACATAAATTTTCAAAGCGGAAATGATTTCATAAGATTTAACACGATTAAATAATTATGTTCTTTGAGTTGCATGCTCGTGTTGTGTAAATGTTAGAATATATCTCGAGTTTGAGCCCGGAGCAAAAATCTGAATTTTGGAAATAACTAAATAAGAGAATGCTGAGACCAAGTTTCGGTAATTGCTTCAGCATTGACGTACACTTCAATATTTTTCACGTTGGAGTCAAGGTGGTATAAAACTAAATTCACTTGACACGGTAAAAGCGCCAAGAGTGAGTAGTCTCTGCTCTCTCGATAGAGCCTCCTCTCTATCCAATGGGGTAGTCTGTCTTCTTAAACCCGAAAATTCTTGGAGATGGCCACCTTTCTCCCATTCCCAATTTGGAGCTAGGGTTTCGTCTGGGTGCTTTAGAACCCCTTTCTTCCTTCGATTTTCGTCGTGCTCAGGAGAGAATTCCTTATATTCTCCTTCCACTGGTGTTCTCCGATGGAGGAGAGCGATGTGGCCGCTTCAAGAATGGCTGCTCTCTGTAGGCGCCTGGGAAATTTATGGCCTGTGAAGAGAGTAGCAATTAGAGAAGAACTGGTTACTCCTGAAAAAATCAAAGAAAGTAAGCTCATGCTCTTTGGTGAACTTTTGAATAGCCTAATTTTAATTTTCAGGCCTTCCAAACCAGGGGTCAAAGATGAACAATGTGGATAAAAAATAATTGACCAGGGGTCAAATGCGCTAAAGATTCCTAAAAGCTATCCGGTAGGTTAGGTCACACTAAAATCGTATTTAGTTGAAATTAACCACGAAATTGAACCCAATTTCAAAATTTGAAAGTTCTGTCATTTCACGATTTATTTTAGGAACGTCGACTCATCATTTGAAGAATTTTCGGCAAGTTCAGGTTTTTTGCGAAAAATCAAAGTTAGACGATTTTGGACCGGGAAATTCAGAGGGCCATTTTTGTGTAAAATTTTGGCCATCAAGTTAGAGTAATTGGCGAGGAAAATTGTGGGATTGAGTGTGGACTTCCTTCTTGGCATTTTGGCCATTGAATTGGATTGATTTGAAGAGGAATTGAAATGGAATTGAAGGTGAAATGTCACAAAATTCGTATGCCAAGAGGGGGTGCAACATTTCAGCATGTTCTTGGCTTGTTGGGGAAGCTAGAGGAGGGAAATGGCTGTTGTGGATATGGCTGAAGGTTGGTGGGGCAGCCACTTGAGTGTTTAGGATATTTTGGTGGCCCTTTGTCCCCCTAGCTCCAGCAGTCTATCTTCTTCTTCCTTGCTTCCTTGGTGCTCCATTGTTGCTATTTTGCACCAAAGAGACCAACATACAGTCAGCCAAGGTCAGCCAGCCCTTGTTGAAGCCACAATAGCCGTTGGTGTCGCCGTTCGCCCGCCTAAGCTCCGCCCACACGCCATTCGTCACGCCTCATGCCAGCGACTCCAACCCGTGCGACTCTAGCTGCTCGATCGTTCCCATGCCTGCTCACCATCTGCCTAAGTTGCTCCAGCCACCAGTCGGTGCTGCTTGACTGTCCCCACCATCCTTATTGTCGTTCGCCACCCACCAGCCCATCCTAGCCCCTCGGTCCAACTCCTCCAGCAACCATCTAGAACCGAAGTTCCAGCTTGGTGCTGAGACTTCATAGTCCGTTTTCGGCCCTTTCCGGACCTCCTCGAGTGTCGCCGTAGGCTTGAGTCTCACTCGCCTCCGCGTTGCCGTCGCCGTGAACTCACCGGCTCACTAATCCAGTGAGTTTACTTGCTAAACTCTACTTAGAGAGTTAGTTGTGCTTAGGAGGGGTTTAGCTTAGCCTAAGATTGGTTTAGGTGGTTATATTAGTGTAATTAGTAGTTTATTTGGTTAATTAGGCTAATTAGGTGGTTAGATTAGTTTAGTTACGGGTTAATTAAGCATTTATCTAATTATTTTGCATTTATTTAATTATTTTTGTGATTTATTTAATTGTTTAATATTTTCTGGAAATTATACCGAGATAGCCGGTTATCAGAATTTCGTGCCGATTATCGTGGTGTAATTAGTTTGTGCAATTGATTGTTAGATTGTGCAATTGAGTGATGATTGATGATTTTCATTTATTATTTCAAAGTTATGAAATTTTGGTATTTAATTGGAAAATACCAGATGTCGGGTTTTGACACCAAAAATGTTTTTAAGTACTATATCAAATAGTGAGATTTTTAAAAGGAAGGATATAACTTTTTATAGTTCGATCTGACTGTGTACCAACACACAATTATTTTACCGAGTGTTTTTAATATGAAGAAAATAGGCCAAATGCATTATCTTAATTGAGGTATTTGAGTGCAAAGCACAATGTCTTTGGCCGGGATTTGATGATTGTGTGATGGTTATGAGAACCCGTCCTCGATGTACGTCGGGTGGACAATGCTCCTATATGGAATGCCCCACATCAACGGATGCCGAATCGCGGTAAAGGCCAGACCAAAGCTCCTTCAGGAATGTCGTCTAGAGGTAGATGTTGCCGTGCTCAAGGGATAAGATGATGCCTAGTTACACCGGAAAACCGTCGAACATCGAGTAGGCCGTGCCTATTGAAACCATAATCAATTGGAATGCATGAATGAGTGTTTTAATCGTGCTTGATTATGGGACAAAATTGTGTGGCATGGAATGGAACGTGTCATAATGATTTGACTTTATAATCGGGATCCCTATGATTGATTGGTTTAAAAGTGAGATGTTCCAATTGATGAGTGTATTTACTATATACATCTGTTATATGAATTGTACTAACGTGCAGGAAGGTGCGAAGGCGAGGTGAGTCTTTTGTGATGTGTGATTAGATTGCCTCTAGGTATATTATCTTCCTAATCGGGGTTTAGGGCACGAACTTGCTGAGATTTATTCTCACCCCGTCGTGGGTTACCATTTTCAAGTACCTAGTGTGGAGAATTCGGAGCCCGAGGCTGAAGGGTCTAAAGCGTAGGTGGCATAGGGTTTTCTTTTGGACATAGACCTATATATAAACCTAAGGTGTTTATAAAAGTGTGTTTGTGAAATTCGTTATCATGCTTTTCTATCCCATGTTGATTGTTGTTTGGGGATTGTTTATTTTGCTTCTGCGTGTGCATGAATCATTTTAGGTCGGCGACGCATCCTGAGAATGTTGCAATTTAGTCAACCATCAAGGAATGTGTGCGCACTCAAGGTTTGGGGCATGACATGGTGAATGGTCAAAGTGCATTCGACTAAGCAAGTCAAGACATTTGCCTTGGTTGAAACTCTCAAGTTTTTTCTCTACGAGATCTAGGCAACATCCTTGTTAGAGTCAGATAACCTTTTGTTGATAAGTACACACTCCGTGGAGAAGTAGAAAGTGTGTGGCATCTAAGAGCCTGTTTGATAACTGATCAATTCTTGGCTATTTCTATTCTTTTCTTACTCGGAACAACAAAAAGAAAAAAAAATCCATTTAGTAATGTTAGCTAATTTTTCTATTCCCACGAAAAGATATATTCTCAGAAATAGATTAATTTAAAAAATAGAAAAAAATTATTTCTTTGTTTTTAGGAACAATTCAAGAATCAAGCCATTTTCTTTCTTTTTTTTTTCTTTTCTTCTTCTTCCTCATCTAGCTAGTCGCCAACCATCGCCGAGCCCAAAAAACAACTAAAGGAAGAAGAAGAAGAGAAGGAGAAAAAAAAATCACAAAAAATTGTTAAAAAATTAAAAGAAATTTTATGTCACAAAAAAATTTGAGAGTCATATCAAACGCGTTCCTGTTGTTTTTCTACTCTAGAAATAGAAATTTTATGCAATAATCTTCAAATGTCCAAAAATCTTGCAGGGAATAGAATAAAAAAAACTATTTCTGAGCATAAATTATTTCTAGAAATAAAATGATTACCATATATACCCAATAACTATTCTCGGGCCTTGTTTGATAACCGGCCAAATGGTAACTATTTATGTTCTTTTATTCCCTGGAACAAAAAAAAAAGAACAAATATATGTTTAGTAACTTTATTACTTGTAGAAAATATATTTGGAATTGAATCAAGAAGTATAAAAGAGTTGCTTCTTTATATTCGGGAACAACTCAAGAATTAACCCAAACCATTTTTTTCCCTCTTTTTGTTTCTTCTTTTTCTTTTCTTTCTTTTTCATTTCCTCATCTCCTTCCTCTAGCCGATGACCTCGCTGGCCCCTCGGCGCAGCCAATGAGGTGAAGCCTCGACAACTCGAGCCTCATCGTGGCTAGGTAAGGCTTGCTCGAGTTCAACAACAGACTACAAGAAGATAAAAATGTATTAAAATTATTTAAAATTTTAAAAGAAATTTTGAGTCACAAAAAAATAAAAAAAAAAAAGGTAATCGTACCAAACGCAGTTTTATTCCGAGAATAGAAATTCTATATAATTACCAAACGTTTTCAAGTGCTCAAAAACTCATCTAATGAACAGCATCATAAAAAACTATTTTTAAGCATAAATTGTTCCGAGAACATAATAGTTATCAAATGTACCCATATTTACCCTTGCCAAAATCCAAGAAAGCATTTCCTTTTTTATTTATCCCAATCAAATGGAATACCCAAATACTTTCCAATTTTATCTATTACAAGAACTCTATGCTCTGTAACTATGTTCCTCTTCAAAGATTTTGGGCATCCTTGATTGAAGAAAACTCCTAACTTGTTTAAGTTTATAGCTTGTCTAGAAGCAAAGTAATATTGATGTAACATTGTAGCCAAACTTCAACACTCCTTAATCTTCCCGTCTAGAAAGAACATCGCATTGTCTGCAACAAGTGAGATAAGGTGGGGCAACGCCTGTTTAACTTAAACTCCTAAGATGCTGTCCTCTCTTACTACTTTATTCAGAAGGTGAGACAGCACATTAGAAAGAATTATAAACAAGTAGGGGATAGAAGGTCACCTTGTCCAATACCTCTCGTTGGCTAAAAGAAGTCTAGTGGTTCTCCATTAAACTCAACACTAAAAGTCACCAATTTTATAGATGCCATTGCCAGGGAAAACTGTTCTTGCAAAATCCCAATTTCTTCATCCATGCTTCCAAAAAGTCCCATTCCACATGATTGTACGCCTTTTGCATATCAAGTTGCAAAGTTTTCCTTCCTTTTTGTGGTCTTTAGTTGATGCAACACTTCTTGGACTAGCATAATGTTGTCTTGGACTTGCCTTCCACTAACAAAGGTGCTTTGTTCCACCACTATAATCTTAGGGAGCCAAGATTTGAGACAATTTGCCATGACCTTGGAAATGATCTTGTATGCAAAATTACACAAACTATTGGGATGGAATTAGGATAAATTCTCTTGGTTTGGGACCTTGGGGATAAGGGTGGTATAGGTTTTATTAAGTTCAGGATGGAGGTTACCTAAATCAAAGAACCTTTTTACCTTTCTAGAACATATCCCCTTTGATTTCCTCCTAGTGATCTTGAAAGAACTAGCCGTTGAGTCCACCAAGCCTTAGTGCATTTGTAGATTCCGATTGGAACACGACATTCCTCACCTCTTGCATAGTGACTAGGCACACTAGGGCTTCGTTCGTGTTCTCTTGGACTAGACTTGGGAATTGATCTAGTATGGGATAGAAATTCCTTGACCCGACAGATGTATAGAGTGACTGAATAAATTTGGTCGCATGTTACTTTTAAATGGATTGATCTCGACACCAATTATGATCACCAATTTTCAATATTGAAATTTTGTTTCCTTGTCTCCTTTGTATAGTTGTCATCGATAGGGTTTGGGAGGGCGCAGCTAAGTGCAACCTTCACCTCGCAAGAGGATTGTTCCCAGCCTGGTTGCAAACTCGTTAAACCCCTCACAGTTCACCTCGGGAGGAGAGGCCAATCAAAGGCAGTGTTATCATCAAAATTGACGAGAATGCAGCCGATGAGACGAGGAAAAAGTAATCTGTGGCTCTGACAACAGAATGGTTGAGTATATTAGATCCAAAAACAATGCATGTCTTGTGTCACATGAACGATCGAGTAGCGAATCAGCTATTGGAATGAATATTTCAAATAGAAACAGACGACGAAAAAGAAGGACAACTGAGCTTGTGTCATTGATTTTATAACAGATAATTAGTAGTGCATTATTATTTTGGATATCATAGAGAAAAATTATGTTGGGTTGCTGGTGATTGCAGTAGGAGAAATTTTCCCATTGAGGTTGTCACTGCCTTTGCAGCTGAAATTAGCAATTTATCATTCATCAGAATAGTTGAGTGAAGATAGATCAGCATCAACATTGTCATGGTCATTATTGAGATAGAAATTGTTACATAATTTCATTAAAATTTTGATGATTATTTATATACTCGAGTATATTGTAGGAGACTTGATTTCTAGGGAAAGAAATACATAAAGTAGAAAACTTTACAACTTCCAAAGGTAGGGTTCCAAACTGATAAACTTATATTTGGTTGATAGTTGTCATCATCTTCTGTATGTAAATGTAAAGGCACGCATTGTAGCGACGACTCGAAGAGCCGTACAAGCACTAGATATTCTTCACAAAGTAAAGCTTAGGCTATAAGCATTGTTTCACAATCTTCTCATCGACACAACTCCAATATGTGGCATTTTACTTAGCCAGAGCTATGGCACCGCGGCTTCCAGGTTATGTACTTTCAGTTCTTCCTTGAGCACCACCATCGAATCCGAGACTTCCGCGCGATACACATAGAGCTTTGCCACGAACAGAAAGAATGCAAAATTCAGGAGGTTGAGCACTGCAAAGAAGGCATAGTAATGGTCAAGGTGCGACGCATTCAGGTTGTTTAGTATCCACCCGCGGTGGCCGTGCCTCTTGGTGAGGTGCGAGACCGTCGATAGTAGGAAGCTGCTGAGGAAGTTCCCGATACCCAAAGTGATCGATGAATAAGACGTGCCCAGACTCTTCATGCTCTCCGGCGCTTGGTCGTAGACGAACTCCATCTTCGCTACTTCCAGGAATGCGTCGGCCATTCCCATGAGCACGAATTGAGGAAGCAGAATGAAGATCGTCAGCGGGATTTGTCCTCCCGATTCGACCAAATCGTGTTCCCTAGCCACTCGGATCCTCCATCTCTCGGTGAACGATGCCACACTCATGACCATGATGTGGAGGAGAAGGCCGATCCCCATCCTGTGAAGAAGGCTGATACCTCTCGGGTTCTTGGTCCATCTTCGCATGATCTTGACGAAGACGCGGTCGTACACCACGATGCACACAAGCATTGATATGGTCATGAATCCGGCTAGACTCGCCGGGGGGATCTTGAAGCTGCCGATGCTTCTGTCTAAGGTAGTTCCTTGCTTGACGAAGAGGGTACTGACTTGAGCTATCATGCAGCTCGGGACGAAAGTCGCGGTCAGGATCGGGATCATCCGCAACATTTGTTTTGTCTCCTCGACTTGGGTGACCGAGCATAGTTTCCACGGAGAAGTCGAGCCAGTTTGGACGCATGCTTTGTTCAAGAATCTGCATCGAGAGTGAGCCACACAATGTTCAATTGCTGCACATCCTTGTTTCAATCAATTGTCCATGGATAATATCCTTTTGCCAGCAATTTACTCCGTAGGTACACTATCATGTGTGCCACAACTATAAAATTAAGGAATCTACTTACGATTTGATCGACCAATTTGATTTGAAAACACATGTGATGGTGATTTGATGACAGCAATTACTTTTGGAAACTAGCATTTCATCTAACCATGGATAGAATAAAAACTTGTAGCTAAATCATGACAGAACGAAAGACATAAATTCAATGTATACCAAACGATCGCCCATTGTGTGGAAACTATTTCAATGGACAGCTGATGTATCAACATTTCAGATTGGAACACAGAAGAAATGGAATTTGAAGCAAATTACTACCTCAAGGTTGGTGTCGAGTCGATCCTGAATTTCCCCTTGCCAACATACTCTTGTGGGTCGAGCTCATGAAGCTCCCTTGGATCGCTCGGGACCTGCACCCTCCACTTCCTCACAGCGGCTGCGATGACCTGGGCCATCCTCGTGAACGGGCTGCCTGCAGGCACCCGGTGCCGGTATCTAGGGGTGCCTATAAGGAAGATCAAAATCGCGACCGCAAGCCCAAGGGTTGGAAGCCCATACCCGAGAGCCCAGCCCACATTGTCCTGGATATACACAAGGATGGTGTTGGAAAACAAGGTCCCAAAGAAGATGCTGAACATCCACCAGTTGAAGAAGGAGAGCTTGTTGGCCTTCTCCTTCGTGTCGAAGTCATCGAACTGGTCCGCACCGATTGTCGAGATGTTGGGCTTGGTCCCACCGGTCCCGACCGCCAGCGTGTACAGCGCACCATAGAAGACGGCGAGTTGCAACGTGGAGGCCTTCTTGCAATTGTTGACGCTGGCTTCCGAGCACGGCGGCGGTTTCAGTCCGGGAAGCGAGACGGCCAGGGTCAACACCGACATGCCCTGCATGAAGTAAGCTAGTTAGTTGTCTCACCCGTGACGAAAAAAAAAAAATCTTTTGCAAGACAAGCAACTCAATCGCATTTTAGTTAAGTGATTACATAATATGTTAAAGAAAGAAAAATAACCCAATTTTAATTGGTGTATAAGATAAGATGCTTTCTCCACGTTACACGTATCTAAAAAAAATGATAATTAGGAACATTGATTTGGGAGTAATGCATGGCTTAATTCCTATTTCTGAGCAATGTTCTCATAATTTAAGATCTCTTTTACAATTACTAAATGGCGTAATAAGTTTTGTACGGGGTTTTTAAATTTAATCCATAGGCTGTGGTATTCTCTAGCTAATCATATTTTGTCTTTATTACTAAATTTCTCATTATTTACCTATTAGCTCTAAATAACTTGTTATGCCGGACATTTGGAAGCATTGGGCATCCTCCACGTGTCCGGTCAAAGTTTCAAGTCTTTGGTGTCAGGGAAGAAAAGTCGAGCATTTCCCAACATTCAGTTGTACTCTTTTTCCTTCTTTTTTTGGTCAAATTTCACTAGAGCTCAAGTTTTAAAATACTAATAGCTCGAAAGCGTAATTCACACGTTTTTAACTGCATGTACATACACACATGCGACTATTGTGAATAGATAAATGATACAGTTTTAAGAAAGCCCCATTGTATTTTAAGAATTTGAGTTCAAAATCGAACCGACCTCAAAGTGATTGAGTGGATTCAAGCTCGATTATTAACTAAATTGAGTCAACCCGATTTGGATTACATGCTTGCTAGTGTAACAAGTTCATAGTGTTGAATTTTCGGGCTAGCTCGGCATGATTTTCACATGTTGAGCCGATAACGACTCTCTATAAGAGATACATTTCCAGGGTGATGTTGCATAACACATACCACAAAATAGATGGCCGACGCAATGATGAAGGTCCAGTAACGGCCGAGATGGGCGTCTGCGATGTACGCGCCGAGGATGGGAGTGAGCCAAATGGTGCCGACCCAGTTGGTGACGTGGTTGGCCGACTCGACCGTGCCTTGGTGAAGCTTCTTGGTCAAGTACGAGAAAATATTGGGTGGTCCGGGACCTCCACGTCAGCGTGGTCCCGGACCACTCATGCGGCGCCACGTGGAAGTGTGGGCCCCTTGCTGTCTCTCCTCCTCTTCTCTCCCACGTCGTTCCAATTCAAACCAACGCGCGGGCATTCTCTCTCCTCTTTGCTCCTTCTCCTCTCTCTCCTCTCTTTCTCACCCTATCCCCTCTTTCCTTTCCCGACGACTCTCTCCCAAATAGCGCTCGCTCTCCGACGACGACGGCCGCGCTCTCTCCGACGACGGCGACGCTCCCTGCCGACGACGGCCTATCTCTCTAATCGCCGGCCTCTTCGCTCTCCGACGACGGCGACGCTCCCTCCCGACGACGGCCGTGCTCTCTTCGACGACGGCGACGCTCCCTCCTGACGACGGCCTCTCTCTCTACTCCACGGCCTCTTCGCTCTCCGACGACGGCGACTCTCCCTCCCGACTACGGCCTCTCTCTCTACTCGACGGCCTCCTCCTCCCGACCTCTTTCTTCCCGAATCGCGCTCTCTCCTGACGCTGGGCTTTCTCCGACGAGGGTCGCGCTCTCTCCGCTATGGTCAAAGCCGTCTCTCCCGAGAAGCCCTAGATCTGCGACGACAATCCCCGCTTCACTTCGTACAGGGCCGACGAGGTCCTTGGTCGGAACTGGTGAGTTGGTCCCTCTCGTGTCGATTTGATTCGTGGGGCTTTTCCCGGCCGCCTCTGTTTTGGTCGGTCTAGCGGGTAGTGGAAATGGAGAGGATTTATGGGCTCTGCCCTTCTTTTGTTTTGCTGTATAGGGGTATTCCTGGGATCTATCTGTCGGATGAAGGAGAGCTTGTTGTTTTGAAGTTTGAGATATGTTGTAAAGGAGCGATTTTTCCGGCTGCCTCTGTTTTGGTCGTTCTAGTGGGTAGTGGAAATGGAGAGGATTTCTGGGATCTATCTGAAGAATGAAGGAGAGCTTGTTGCTTTGATGTTTGAGATTTGTTGTAAAGGAGCGACTTTTCGTGGAGGGTACGTGTTGACTCGTTTGGTATGTGAGAGAATTTGAAGGATAGAAGGAATACGAGGGAAGAGATCTTGATTGGTGTACCAGAGAGCATGAAAATAGGGAGGTTTTATTGGTACATCATCAGTAATAATTTCAATTTGGGGTGTGGTCTTGTAATATAGATATAGCGTATTTAATAGGCAGACCAATCAGAATATTTTCTCTCTTTTCATCCAATTAACCACACTGCCGCCTTTGCCTTTGCCACCTCCGACCAAAAGCTCCTCCGGTCTCACTCCCCAATTTAGCTGCTGCTTTGCGCAACGCGAAGGATTACTTTACATGGCTGATCGCATTGCTCATAACTTGAAGGGTTCACAAGATTCTGGTTTCGCTGATCTTACCTTGTTTCGATTTTAAGATTCTGGTTTAGCTGCCACCTTGTGATTGAACTTTCACACTTCTTGAGATGTTGCTGTTTATCTTACATTGGCTTGATAACAGGGTTTGCTATTGACATGATGACCAGCACCATAACTGTTGGTAGTCAAACCAACTGTTGCTCATAATGCTGAGGAGGATTTAACTGCTGTAAAGAATAAAATTTGGGATAGTCAAACCAGAAGGTGGCAAGCAATTGGCATGCTAAGGCATGTTCTGTTCAGCTACTCTACCTTGGAGATTAAAGAAACATGCCATTGACTTCTTGCTTTGCACCACAGAAGGAGATATCTCACAGAGAGTGAGAGTGAAACTCTAGATTTCTCATAATTTGTTCCTAGCTATTTTGCTGCCTTGCAGGTATTATAGTGAAAGATGTTGATTTTATGCCATTTAATTTGTATATTCTTCTTATCATTAAAGTGCAAAATCTAGGGTATTATAGTGAAAGATGTTTTTATGACATTTGAAGAGTTGAAACATGGCCTGCACAAATATGGACAGCAAGTTGCTGATCCTGATGTGCAGATGCTGATGGATGCAGTAAGATCACCTATTCAACAGCTTAGCACATTTTGTTTTTGACATGGTTTATGTTTTCTTCTTCCATGTCGACGCATTGTATGCTGTGAAGTGCATGATTTTGCTTAAATTGCAAGGCATTTGGAAGATTAAGGATGGATTACATAATACGGAACTATGTTTTTCATCAATTAGTCAAAGATTTGATCATGAGGTTGTATCACCATTTCACATAATTGATAGAACTTCTTGCAAAATCAAGTGGATTTCTGATAATTTGATGAGTCACAATTTCTTTTATTAGCATCTAAAAATAGAACTCCATCTTATATGAGAACATGCTGATGAAGATGGAAGTGGAACGCTTAACTGTTAGGAATTTGTGACTATGTTAGTCCACTTGAGAAGGATTGGTAGCGATGACCACCTTACTCAAGCTTTTGAATTCTTTGACAAGAAACGAAGCGGATATATTGAATTCGATGAGTTGAAAGACGCTTTGATAGATGACAATCTTGGTCCGAACAACAAAAATTTTATTGAAGATATCATTTTCAATGCTAATCTAGATAAGGTAATACATAACCAGAACAACCTGCAATTTGGAATTTCTGTAATCTTGTTCATATACGAAATAGAGTCCTCATTATGTGGTGGATGTATTTCAGGATGGTCGGATCAGTTATGATGTATTCAAGGCCATGATGAAAACAAGGATGGACTGGAAAATGGCTTCATGCCAGTACTCGAGAGCGATGCTGAACGGGCATTGGGAAGGAGGCATTCTTCCCTCGAAGGCTAAAAGATGTTCCACCCATGGCTTCTTAATTTGATCCAAATGAATCGAGAAGAAACAAAATTGAAGTCTCATCAAAAGGGTATTGGGAAAGAGGCATTATACAAAATCATTGCATTGGTTTGCTACTACAATGACATAAATGCTGTGAAAATTTTGGATACATGGGGTCTAAATAGTCAGATTCCTACGCCGCTTGGCATTTGAATTCTCTTTTTATGTTTTTATTTTCCGTAATTAAAGGGAAAGTCAATTGAAACTACTAATTAGAGTTGGTTTGCAATGCCTATCCTAAGCAACCTGACAATCTCCATGAGCATATGGTTTTTGGTGTTAAATGCAAAGCAATGTCATCATAAAGTCGCATATTAACTTGCAAATCTCACATCATAGGATACTAGATCTTTTAGCTCATATCAAGTGAAATCGCCGCAAGTTTGAATACAGAACACTAGATATATTGTAAAACTTAGCCGCATCTGTCACGAAGTGAATTCACCTCTTGAGCCCCTCCATGGATCATAGTTTAGATAGAATATGTTGAATGATTTCATCTAGGCGTGTATATTAGATATATCGAAACATTAGATATTTACTCATATAAATCAAAATTTCAAATCGTAACTTGAATATTGCAAATAAACTAAACAAATTGAGCTCATCCATCAATACTAGGAATCTAGTAAAATTAAGATATATAGCTCTTTATGCTTTGCAACATTCAAATAAAGCTCATAAGAGACCCATCCAAGCTTCAAAGTAGCTATTGCTGTTGTCCACAAACATGTCATGTTCCCATTAAACATACATTGCTTTTTCATGTAATAAATGATTGAACCCATGTGTTCGTGTTGATTGTGCACGTTCATATGAGAACTGCAATTATACTTTAGAAAAATTCTCTGTTTGAAGCACATCATACACAACCAGAATCATCCTTTCGGTTTTTCGAACCATCTGAGTTAGAGCGCCCCCACACATCCATAGCAAAGGGTCAGGAAGCATCAGCAGCACAACATAATTAAACCGGATGAATAGAAAAACCATGCATCTTCCTTCCTATCACAAGAAAACAAAGATCAATTTGTTAATTTAACATCATAAGCAGTTTATTGTAACTCAACCTGCCCAATTGCCACTTAGCATCAACACATTTACCCAGTATAGATTCTTCAGACACAACTGCAATCCTTAGTGTACTCAATACCCATGACTGTCAGACTAAAATGTTAACCCAAGTACAGAGAGGCAAACACATACAGAAACAAAGATCTTCCTGGTCTTGTAGCACTCCTTAATACAGCAATGTGAACCTAAGATCTATTTCTGCAGAAGTTACAACCAGAATACATTTGTCACAAAGACTCTTAAGTAATATTATTAATTAATAGAAAATTTGGTTGTTAGTGATGCAAAATGCTGTGAAATTAAATAACTGATATGGAATACTATTGATTTAGTAAGCGCTTCATCCTCTTCCTCCAATTTCCTTTCGTGTCACGACAACAATTGAAAATGTTGCCGCAAGAAAACAAAAACCATATACACACAGCAATCGCAAAACAAAGTATGTTCTACTTCAGAGAGAACAAAATACTGATGAAGAAAACATCATAAAGAAAGTTTCCTCTTGATGCTGCATGTAAAAACTGAGAAAAGAAGGACAAGTTGGGCATCGCTGATTCAATTCACCCTAAAAATAGATACATATTCACGTGACAGGATATGTGCTGACTGCTGAGTAGTTATGATGAATTCACTTGTAATTGCGGAAAAGCTTTCCTTGAGTCCTACAAGCGAAATGTAATCCTGTATTCTGATTGGTCTG
The DNA here is from genome assembly GCA_014182575.1 of Eucalyptus decipiens. Taxonomy (NCBI): domain Eukaryota; kingdom Viridiplantae; phylum Streptophyta; class Magnoliopsida; order Myrtales; family Myrtaceae; genus Eucalyptus; species Eucalyptus decipiens. The sequence goes on along the minus strand of CM024613.1, from coordinate 43,992,927 downwards.
CCTATTAAATACGCTATATCTATATTACAAGACCACACCCCAAATTGAAATTATTACTGATGATGTACCAATAAAACCTCCCTATTTTCACGCTCTCTGGTACACCAATCAAGATCTCTTCCCTCGTATTCCTTCTATCCTTCAAATTCTCTCACATATCAAACGAGTCAACACGTACCCTCCACGAAAAGTCGCTCCTTTACAACAAATCTCAAACATCAAAGCAACAAGCTCTCCTTCATTCTTCAGATAGATCCCAGAAATCCTCTCCATTTCCACTACCCACTAGAACGACCAAAACAGAGGCAGCCGGAAAAATCGCTCCTTTACAACATATCTCAAACTTCAAAACAACAAGCTCTCCCTCATCCGACAGATAGATCCCAGGAATACCCCTATACAGCAAAACAAAAGAAGGGCAGAGCCCAGAAATCCTCTCCATTTCCACTACCCGCTAGACCGACCAAAACAGAGGCGGCCGGGAAAAGCCCCACGAATCAAATCGACACGAGAGGGACCAACTCACCAGTTCCGACCAAGGACCTCGTCGGCCCTGTACGAAGTGAAGCGGGGATTGTCGTCGCAGATCTAGGGCTTCTCGGGAGAGACGGCTTTGACCATAGCGGAGAGAGCGCGACCCTCGTCGGAGAAAGCCCAGCGTCAGGAGAGAGCGCGATTCGGGAAGAAAGAGGTCGGGAGGAGGAGGCCGTCGAGTAGAGAGAGGGGCCGTAGTCGGGAGGGAGAGTCGCCGTCGTCGGAGAGCGAAGAGGCCGTGGAGTAGAGAGAGAGGCCGTCGTCAGGAGGGAGCGTCGCCGTCGTCGAAGAGAGCACGGCCGTCGTCGGGAGGGAGCGTCGCCGTCGTCGAAGAGAGGGCGGCCGTCGTCGGAGAGCGAAGAGGCCGGCGATTAGATAGATAGGCCGTCGTCGGCAGGGAGCGTCGCCGTCGTCGGCAGGGAGCGCGGCCGTCGTCGTCGGAGAGCGAGCGCTATTTGGGAGAGAGTCGTCGAGAAAGGAAGAGGGGATAGGGTGAGAAAGAGAGGAGAGAGAGGAGAAGGAGCAAAGAGGAGAGAGAATGCCCGCGCGTTGGTTTGAATTGGAACGACGTGGGAGAGAAGAGGAGGAGAGACAGCAAGGGGCCCACACTTCCACGTGGCGCCGCGTGAGTGGTCCGGGACCACGCTGACGTGGAGGTCCCGGACCACCCAATATTTTCTCGTCAAGTACATGACGAGGTTGGATGAAATTCCATAGTATGCCATCCTCTCGAAGACTTCATACACTGCACCATTTAGTCAACAGGTCAAAGCAAAGAATAACCGAGCAAAAACAAATAATAAAACAAACCGAGTTAATTCGAAAATATGAAAATAATTTTCTGAAATTTAACGTAACATGACTCGACAATCTTTTACTAATCTTTCTAATGAAAATTAGATTGCACTCGGGTTTTTCATCACACTAATGACAATGACGTAGAACTAATAAATATCGTGAAAATTTAGGTCAAATTATGTGAAACCCACTTATTTGATACATTAAGAGTGTGGTTGTATACTTATGATTTCTTCATATGTTGAGTACAAATCTAAACTAAAGGAAAATATATATGACCATAAAATCATGGAAAATGAAGAAAAGTGAAATCACACGTGGGCTTACGTGATTCAAGGGAGAAATCAACAATAAAGACATCATTTCCTTTTTTTCCCAGTTGAAGATGCATGATTAGAAGAACTTTGTAGAATTTTGTAGAATTTTATGGGGCTACTACTAACTATTTTAAGAATTTAAATTGTTGGATAAATGCGTGATTTAATATCTAAATGTCATAACAATTTTCCTCACGTAAAGGTTGGACTTTAACTTAAGACTAAACATAGAAAATATATAATAAGAGAGGCAAATAAATTTTTTGAAAAGATGTGAACTAAGGGACTATTATTGTGAGAAAATCGTCAGCTATTTTAAAAATTTAAAGTATTAGAAGAAATGGGTCAAATAAATGCTTCAAATTTTGTCCTTATGTTTGGAGTCAATGTTGAGAGCTTGCTTTTCACTCTGTAATTAGACTAAAGCTGGAATTAGGGACATAAATGGTGTGACACCAAAGGCAAATTATGGGTTGACTCTTCTGTTGGGAGAAGGTGTTATTGGTTCTCTTCACTATCGACTACCTGCAAAATCTCTCTATTGTAGAAATTATTTTCCCGAGTTAGTCAAGTTCAGGTGCTGAGTTTTGTCTATAGACATATATAATTTAAAGCAGAAGGAATCCTCATTGCATTTGGAAACCTGGAATAGTGCCTTTACTGTGTTACATTCAGGAGGGCTTGCGTATATATTCTTAGTCATGCTTTCGTAGAGAGAGAGAGAGAGAGAGTACCAACGATAAAGGAGCAGGCGGTCCATCCGCCTCGCTTGGATCGACAGACAGGGTTTCCACGGAGATCGACGGTTCCGTCTTGCGTATATTCAACGCCCCTCCTTCGACTAGCGACCAGCTTCGATTCTTTCCTACATCTGTCGAAGATCACAAGTTTTTCCCTCGTCCTAAAAGCTAAAGCTCGTGCGAAGACCTTCGTAACCCCACAGCCACCCTCTTATAGGATTCAATCGAGTCTGACTTCCCCATCTCTCACCTCACCCAGCTAGCAACTGCTCGAAACAACTGCTCTTTGTTGACTTTCTACTCCTTATCTTATTCTTCTCCTCTTTCCTCAGTCGATGTTGGTCTTTGTTTACTTCTTCTTCTTCTTCTTCTTTCTATTCTTTAAGAGATCTGACCTCGTACATGAGTTTTGACTTTTGATATAATATGATTTATGGCCATTATTCTTTAAGAGATCTGACCTCGTACATGAGCTTTGACTTTTGATATACATGATTGATGGCCACTATTCTGCCATTATTGTCATGGGCGAGTTTAGCGGATCTGGCTCTCACGCGGTTGGTCCGAAAATAGACCTATTAACTGATCAAGGGTGAATACATGCACGTGGCTTAATAATACAACAAGGAATTGCCAAATTTTCTTCTTCTTTTTTTCAATCTTTTTCCTTTGCCCATATATATGTATGGGTAATTTCAGGGAAGAAGGGAAGAAGATAGGAATTATATTCAAGACCTCTGAATATTGATAAGAATAGATCATCCTTAGGCCAACTGCCTCATGCCTAGAATTTCCAACTTAGTCGTTAGCATGCAGTGAATAGAAAAATCTGTCATGTAGTCATGGGGATGCTTCCCAAAGGTAATCTAGAATCTAGCATAACCTATCAGTCCCTAATCGGATGGGCATTCCACAGGGATGCTAATCATAAGTAACATTTATGCTATAGGTTATACCAGGAAAAATTGCCCAAAAATTAAAAACCTACTATAGACGGCCAATTTAATTCTAAACTTTTCAATTTTATGAATTTAGTCCTACACATTTAGATGATTTGCCAATTTAGTGAAAACTATAATTGTAAGGCACAAATGCCACAACTTTCATATGGCACTAACTTGAGAGTCATAATCTTTTTTCTTTTTCTTTTTTCCGACTACTTACTTATAAGAGAATGTTTTGAGCATCACAATTTTAAATGAATCACTTGAGTGCAATAACTTTAAAAAAACATTTACGTAGAGTGTCGAAAATCTTACATGGCATGACATTTGTGATGAACATTTTTAAAATTTATGGCACTCAAGTGATCGGGCAAAAAAGTTATGACACTCAAGTTAGCACTGTACAAAAATTATGACACTCAAGTGATTAAAAAAAAGATGTTGTGACACTTAAGTGAGTATTGTATGAAAGTTATAACACTTGTAATGTTATTTTCCCTTTTATAATCATAAGACACCCTATGTTCTTCTCAAGTGATATAAAGAACCACTTCTGTCAGCAACGCATCAATCTATCAAGGCTTCCTACCAATAGTTTATAAATGTACTGCCTTCCTCTTTATCTTCCTAAGTATGACCAAGACTATATGAGTTGTACATCTTGTCATGGTACCTTCAAGTTCTTGTGAGCTTCCCGTTCTCTAACTTGTTCACCTCTATTAATGTCCGTCAAGCCATCATCGGATTTTTGTATTATATTCCAGGTTCTATTAGTGGTGATAAAGCTCTCCTCGCATTAGTTCAACTTGAGACAAGACAACAAATGCATTTTTGAATATTAATATAGAATAATGATTTAGTCAACTTCAAAATAGCATAGTAGTTTCCCCAACAAATAGAAATTGAACTATAAAAGTGATAGACCGATGATAGTTAGATGAACCTTAATGAAAGTGAACAAATTAGAGAACAAGAAGTTCATGGGGACTTGGAAGTACCGTAAGGAGGTGAAGTATTAAAAGTGCTAGTACGAACACCTAGAGTGAGGTGAATAGGTGTTCAAAAGAAATCTTGAAAAATAAATGCGGAATAAAATAAGTTGCAAGTAAAGTTTAAATAAGGATCAAAGTCTGATAAGCGAGCCATCAGAATTCTGGTAGATGTTGAAAATATGTTATGCGATGGAACAGACTTCTAAAATAACTTGTAAATATACAACAGACTTAAATAAGAAAAGTTAAGGAAAGAGAATGTTGCACACAGAATTTATAGTGATTTGGCTTAGATTAAACCTACGTCCACTCTCCCACACTAACAGCCTTCTGGCTGGATTCCACTATGGACTACCTCATCCATCGTTGCAGTGAGATCTTGTAGCCTCAATCTGAGGTCACCCATGGCCCCAACAAGGGCCGTGGCCGCGACCTATATCTGAGGTCTAGGCCACCATGGGCAACCTCCATCTAAGTTTGCCCATGGGCTTAAAGGAGGTCGCCGGCCCTGTTATCACTCTCCTTGGGACTATATATATTGGTCTCTATCCTTGGCATCACATTAGCTCTGCAACATTTTGTCTTGTTTGTTGGATCAATCAACATTCAAATCCTCGTGCAAAAGGAAAATGCACTAATAATTTCAACGTCTCTACAGTTAGATTTCCCGTGCTAGTAGAAAGATACCGAACAACATACGTTTTTCCTAAATATGGAAAATACTAGGCACAGTGAGAATGCTTTGTAATTTTATTAATATGGATCTCGAAATAATAATTTGAACAATGCTAGATACCTGAGACTCATAATATTAAAGGAATAAAGATGCAAGTGGTCCTGAATTATGATCAAATGTGCAATACAATCCTTGAATTTTTAATATGTTCTATGTAGTACTTGAACTTAGACTAAATGTACAATGCAGTCCCTGAACTTTTAGGGTGCGCATGGTTTCATTTCTGTTCCTTTTCTGTTCCCAGGAACAGAAACAAAAAAAAGTGTTTCTGTTCCGGGGAACAGTTTTTGAACAAAAGAACGCGTTTGGTAAGTGTAAAAAAAAAACTGTTCTTGGAATAAAAAAAACAGAAACATGTTTGGTAACTGAAATCAATTTCTGTTCTTAGAATATAAAAAGAACAGAAACACGTTTGGTAATGACAAAACAATTTCTGTTTTTTTTTTTTAATAAAGTTTAAAATTGATATTAAATTGTCGTTCTTATGAAATGCTCATTAATTTTATTTTGTTCATGGTTAGTGAAGACAAACATTTTTAGCATGATACATATAGAATGCACCATGAAATTCGAGCAACACAAGGCAAGATACCCTTGGTTATACCTTCTTACGATGCCGCACAACCACGCCGCACCCCCGACTTCAGCTAAATCTCCCCTTGGTGGTGAAATCGTCCTTCAACGCCCTCGCCACGTGCTTCACCAGCTGTCCATTCCACATCACCATGAGCAACAAAATAACAATCAAAGGAAACCACATCACCACCTACTCATTCAAAATCACCAGCCCTTGTCCACCTCGCTAGAGCTGCGGCGAAATAAATTGGCCGCACGAGCAGCTCGAGCGAGCCGAGCCGCAATGCCGCCGAGCAACTCAGCCGCCGCAGCTCGCTACTCGAGCTGTCGTAGCGACCCGACTGCGGCGGCTCTGCCGCCGGCGGCTCGAGCGAGCCGCTGCGGCCCGAAGCACGACGAGCACGAGGCTCGAGCGAGCCGTCTGCAGCACCGCACGAGCAGCTCGGCGAGCCTTTGGCGAGCCGCAGCTTCTTTGCCGAGCAGCTCTCCAGTGCTGCAGCTCGGCCTACTCGAGCTGCCAGTAGCAAACGACTCGCAGCTTACTGAGCCGCAAATCGCAGCTGGCTGCTTGCCGGCAGCTCTCCAGCTTTGCGAGCTCGAGCGTTTCGGCCGTGCGCAAATTGCCGGAGTCGAGCCGCAGGCACTGGAGCTCTCCACTGGCCGAGCGGCTCGACCCTAGCTGCATTTCTTTGGAGTCGAGCCGCGGCTCGCTCGAGCTCTTTTGCTCCAAAGAGCTGCAACTCGAGCTCGCAGCGGCTCGAGCCGCCGCACCGCCGGAGTCGAGCCGCAGCTCGCTCGAGCTCTTGCTCCAAAGAACAACTCGAGCTCGCAAAGAAGCAACTCGAGCTCGAGCAAGCTCGCAGCGGCTCGAGTGAGCGTTGCTCCCCGGGCGTGGCGAGATCCGGGCGAGCAATGCTCGCCGGATCTGCGGCGTGCACTCGGGCGACCAACGCTCGCTCGAGGGACGGCTCGCCGCGCCGAAGGGGGAGCAAAGTGTCGACCCAGGAGAAGAAGCGCCGAAGGGGAGCGACGCCGACCGGAGGAGGAGGGCCGAACGGAGAGCAACGCCGACCGGAAACGTGCACTGAGTCGCCTGAGAGTCAGCCGAGTGGGAGCCGCCGGAGAGATGGAAGACACGCCGGAAACGGAAGAACGAAGCTTCAGCCGAGAGGAGCGCGACGACGAGCACGCACGAAGAGTTCTTGCTTTGTTCCGAATTTGTTCTTTTGTTTCTTTCGTTTTGTTCTTTTGTTCCGTCGAAGAAGCGTTTCTTTCCAAAAGAAACAACTTTTTTGTTTCTTTTTCTACTTCTATTTCGTTCCGAAACAAAAAAAAAAAAAGGAACAAACGCAACCAAACGCGTTTCTGTTCCTTTTTTTGTTCCCTAGCACACTTTCCGTACAAAAGTGTGCCAGAAACGTTCTTAGAAACGTTTCCATGCACGCCCTTAATTTGTTCAATGTGGCCCATGTACTTTTGGTATATATTCAAGTGAGTCCCTAGATTATATGAAAATGTTCAATGTTATACTACCATTAATTCAAGTTCAACAACAACATTCATTTTTTTTTTTTTTTTTTATAATCTATGGAATAGATTGAATATGTACGAAAAGTTTAGAGAGCACATTAAACAAATTGAAAATTCAAGGATGACATTGCTGAATGGGCTAAAATTCATTGACCACATTAAACAAATTAAAAGTTTAAGAGTCACGTTACATATTGAGCCAAAGTTCATGAATTATTGGCGTCCTTTTCCTAATATTAAATGGGTCCATTAGGATAAGTAATTATTTGCTTTTTGTCACATAATTTAATAAGTATATATAGTCTATTCTATTCCAGTGATGAATTTGGCCCACAAAGCAGACTCCTGTATTTTCTCCCCTTCTATAGAAGCACATGATCAACCAAGCGAGCGCAATGCTTTAGGGTGCAGAAAACCCTGATTTCCTTGTTGAGATCAGATTGATAACGTTCCTTTTCCCCTGCAATTACACCATGTTAATGGCAAATCGATTCTGCGAAATTTATGCCATTCTGCTCACCCGAGGTATCATGAGATTAGTGAGATATCTCACCTAGCCTCAAAATCGAGACACACCATCCCACGGAAGCGAAAGAAAGCTCTAACCTACGATGGAAACCATTACATCTGACCACCATGTTTAGGTGTCCCTCGACGTTCTTGCTCACCAAGGTTAACACCCATCACTAATGGCCCATAGGCTTCAAGCATTATCAATGTGCACTGAAGAAAACTGATAATCTCTTTTCTGGTGTACAGCAAAAGATATGGCATCATCCTTCCACAAGAAATTGTGATTGAAAAGATGTACGACCAGCCGAAGTAATGGAGCATCAGCTTGCATGTAATTCGTAAATTCATGTTATCCACGAAGGCACAAGCGGCTCGACAATCGTTCAAACTTTCTTAAGACTAAAATGACCTTTAAAACGCTCACCTGTAATCCCGTTTTTCCCAGATTTTTTTCATTTTCTGGAGAAGACTAGGAGCACAAGTATGTGTGTACTGCCTTTATTTTCCTTTGATACATTGAAGTAATATCGCCATCCTCTTCATGCTCCAACTTCCAGGACCCGTCTTCCTGCTGAACCATGCCCTTGTTCTTCTCGCACCGCCAAGAGATCAGCACAAGATACCCATCCTTCAAAGCATCAAGTCTCTTGTTCACGAGGGAGACGTCGTGACCTGCGCTTCCAAGCAAGTAGCAGTACAGGTTGTGCCAACTCAACGCGCTTCTAGGGCTCTTCAAGTACTGAGATTTTCTAGTGTCGATGTCCAACTCTACCCCAACTTCCAAATAACCCGGGATTGGATAGCTCAAGATAATGTCAAAGCAAGTAGATATATGTATGATTGTGAAAATGCAGAATTAAAAGTGGACATAAACTTATACCAAACCAAACTACTTTAAATTCTAAGTGCATTGTTCTCTGTCCCTATTCATATTTACTATTGCATTCCTAAATATTATCCTATACATATATTCACTGGACACGTTTAATTCTGCATTTATTCACTGCCAATATTGGTAGCCAATAACAAAAACTTCTGAAGCTATGCGATCTGATAAATTCAACCTCATTTCACATGAATTTCACTCGCGTTCCAATGCTATCTCTCCCACTGATTAGTTGTCCCTTTCTCTCACGCTTCTTCGTCAACTTCGAGAGGAGAAAGAGAATGACGAGCCCCTGGGCCCTTCCCTCCTCTATTATACTTACACTCGCCAGCAAGACCTTCGCGCCAACAAGACGTGAAGGTCTTGCTGGCGCGAAGGTCTTCATTTTTGTCATGTATCTTGGTGGTGCGATATTATTTTTTATTTCAAAATGGGAAATCATTTTTCAAAATATGACTAGATTTCAGTACTTAGACATAGGTACCATACCCTAACGCTCATGCCTAGTCCTTGGCAGTCAAGCTTGGGTTTTCAGAGGTCATATCTAAATACCCGGCTCCCATGCCTATGTCGTATGTACTCAAAGTCTAGTCCATCAAGGCCAAGCCTAAGTCCTCGACTCCTATAGCCGGTTCCTAGCAATTGAGTTCAAGAAACCTCAGGTCCTACACCTAGGACCTCAATAGTCAAGCACGGTCCCTTGAGGTCGGGAGGGGTGTGCATGGTCCGGGTGGGCGGTTCCCGGCCTAGAATCGGGAAGCGCCCGCTAAGGACCGGTTCCAAAAAATTGGAACTGGGAACCACCCGTTAGTTGCATGGATCCACCCGAGAACCGGACCGCCGATCGGGTCCGGTTTCCGAGTGGATCTATGGAACCAGTCTCACCAATAATAATATCATTTTCCAAATCCCGCCGTGAATATTCTTCATATCAAATAATATTTTTCTTTAAATCGAATTGGCTTAATTAAGGGTACCATTTTCCTTTTTTTTATTGGAAAACACTACCAAATAAGAGAAATAGGTTTTTTTCCTTGTTTTTGAATCATTTCAATTGAAATCTAAAATATTCTTTAAGTTTAAGGTTTGGAATGATTGTCATCTATGTAGATCGTATTTCATTTATCCCCTAACATTGCTTAATCTCTTACAATCTTTGCTTTACTAAATTCTTTTGGTAGAAAGAATTTCACCAGTACTCCACATAATCTTAAACACAGTGTCCTATGTGAGTCTCGGAAGTATCTTTTGAATGAGTCATTTGTTGAGTTAACACACTTTACTAAATTCTTATAAAAACATGGAAACCATGAGAGGAGATGGAGCCCTAAAATTTAGGTTTGCCAATTAGTAATTTCGAAATTTATTTTAACATTAAAAATTAATATATTATTATAATATAATCAGTCCGGTCCGGGTGGGCGAATCCACCCATGGGCAACCGGGAACCGGACCCGGTTCCCTAAAAAACCACCGGTTACGAGCGGTTCCGGTCCGGTTCTCGGTGGTCCAGGGCGGGTCCCGGTTCTTTTGCACACCCCTAAGTCGGGGCCTAGTCCCAAGTGCCCCAAACAAGGTCCTCTCGGCACGCAGACCTGAGCCTCGGCAGTAAAGCCTGAGTCTGTCGAGGTCGCGTCAAACACTTCAGTGCCATGCTAAATTAAATTAAAAGCAGAGTGATGTGTTAATGATCACTCCTCACATGGCGGTTTTGATCATTAGATCAAGTCAAGTCATTATCATTTAAAATTTCAAGTCCTTGTCTATGATTTCTTGAAGAAAATGTTAAAAATAAAAATAAAAATAAAAAGACGAAGACTTATATCATACCGGATGTACTGACCACTCTGCTGAATTTGATTCCCAGGACACCAGGGCAAAACATCCAAATTCACAGACATAGACACACACACACACACACACACACACACACACAGATGGATGCGAAGCAATCTATGGAGCTGGAGACGTGGAAGAAGAGAAGGCAGAGACTGGACGCGTTAATCAGGGAAGACCCGAGCCAACAACGGCGGGATCCTGCAGAACCCAAGAAAATTATGGATCATCAGTTATACTTGGCTGCAAAGGAAGGGGACGTCGACAAATTCATCAAAGCCCTGGAGGATCATTGTGCCGAGGAAGGAGTGTCGCTGTCCGTCGTTCTCCACCTTCAGAGCCCCTCCGAGAGTACATTGCTCCGTGCTGCAGCAGGTATATTAAAAAGGGTAAGACCATAACATTTATTTGTTCTGCGCATTTTTAAAATGTTAGAATTTTCATGCTTAAATTTACCCGACCTCAATGGAAAACAGAGAATGATGATATTATCAGAGCGATCATCAATTTTTTCCCTGAGCACTGGGTCTCCGGGGCAAACTCCAGAGGAGAGACACCGCTGCTCCTTGCGGCTAGAGCCGGGAAAACCAGTGCAGTGGAGCTTCTCCTTCCCAGCGGGAATCCAAGATCCACGGACCGCAGCAGCAACTCCGCTCTGCACGAGGCCGTGAAGAATCGCCATTACGAGGTGATCCGTCGGTTGGTGAATGCAGATCCCAATCCGTTGTACTATCAGAATAAGGAAAGCAAGTCTCCATGGTGCCTAGCCGTCGGAACAGGGGACTTGGAGGTTCTCAAGTGCTTGTTGGAAGTGCCAAATGAGGGCGAAGACGAGAGGAGATCACAGACTCAAAGGGTTTTCGGCATGTCACCCGCTCATGTCGCGGTTATGCACCAGAAATTGGGTAAACCCTACTTTCTTGCTCACACTCATTAGTTGATCTTCCCGGTCACTCTTTTGTTTACTTCATTTTGGTTTCCACTGGTGGTGTAAAAATCAAGTTTCACAAGCAACGTCTAATTTATTAGAGGCCCGTGTACGTATGGTATCGATAGCTTACTATTCTAAGGGGCAAGACTGTGAGTCAACTCCCCACGCTTCGGATCGTCTAGGACGGGATCAACAGCTATTGAAGAATTACAGTATTTGTGTTCATCCCAAATGATCGAATTCTTTTGCTGGATTTAGATATGCTGACAGAAATGTGGGAAAAGAAGCCGTGGCTATTTCAATTGAGAGATGTGGAATATGGCACTCCACTCCATTTCGCTGCATACACGAATTATCTCGATGGAGTGAAGTTCATGATCGAGAAGTTCCCCAGGAGCGTGCTGGAGCAAGATAGTACCGAGGGCTATCTTCCTATCCATGTCGCCTGCATGATGGATCATGTCAGGATCGTCGAGGAGCTACTTCGGCAATGGCCAGACCCTGCAGAGTTTCCATCTAGGCTACAACAGAACATTCTTCACGTGTCAGCGAGGTACGGATGCACTTCAACGGTCAAATACATACTGAAAAATCCCAAGTTCGGTCACCTCATAAATGCAAGAGATTTCGAGATGAATACGCCTCTGCATCTGGCTGCGTTGCACTGGCAACCTTCGGTCTTGCTTCTTCTTGCGCGAGACAGTAGAGTTGATCTCAAGCTGGTAGATATGAATAACATGACGGCTCTGGATGTGGTGGAGCAGGACATGAAAGGAATGGATGCTCCACTTCGGAAGGTACACCTCTTACACTTTTGTCATCGATGATCATCTATTGCAAATTGTATACCGATCAGGGACAGACCTCGAATATAAATTAATGAGGTATGTGAATAAGAATGTTCTCAGTCAAATGTGTAATTTAGTTGCCAAAATCATATAGTTTTAGTTTCTTTGTTTATTCTTTGACTCTCTACTTTCAGAGGTTAACAAGAATAATCTTGCAATCTGCTGGGACACCGAGAAGTGGAGAATTAGCTATCTGCAAGCCAAACCGTCGGATCCCAGGGAAAGAATTGGAACCTCCAGAATTGGATAGACTCAAGGAGGAGGCGAATACTCGCATGGTCGTTGCAACGCTCGTGGCCGCCATGACTTTCGCTTCTGGTTTTTCCGTTCCAGGAGGATACAATGGTTCCGACCCAGGCGCCGGAATCGCCATATTGCTCCACAAAGCCATGTACAATGTCTTTGTGATTTCCAACTCCATCGCCATGTACTGCTCAATCATCGCACTCGTGATCCTCCTCTGGACACAGATTAATGATCCTCACGCAGTGCGAAATGCCCTTTTGAAAGCAAGACTCCCATTGCTGGTAGCTCTTGCCGCAATGGCTCAAGCATTCATGGCAGGCGTCTACGTAACCGTGACCAAACTCGCTTGGCTTGCAATTGTTGTCTTGGTCTTGGGATCGGTCGCCCTCTTCATCATCTTGAGTTTATACCTTCTGTTGTATATCCCGCTTGGTTCCAACAATCGTCTCATTCATCGGTTCACCGACTTGATTATTGTCGCGGGAATTTCTATGTCGGCCAGCGTGACCACAGGGAGTCGGACTACGGGACGCGCAGCTACGTCTTCCGGTGGCATTCCTGATGGTTACCACGGCCTCCACTTCAACAGAGGCTATAGGTTCCAGAAAGATGGCGTCTGATCCCCCCTTACATATGTTATCTTCTCGCTAATGACATACCAATGTCCCAGTTACATTAGTTGCTGCTGTTTTGGTTTGGTTGGCCTGTCTGTCTGTCGTAAAAACGAGTGATGCATGCGATTTTACTCATCTAAAATACTTTGCGATTACTTTCGTTCAAGATATCGATAATAACAGAGTGTTTTGTGCAATAATTGAGGATCATTAATTGTTTTGTTTTTATAGCTGTTTTAGGAAACTTTGTTGCTATTTGCTCTTTTAATTTGCTTCAAGGATTGAAAAATTGAGAGGTCAAATGAGTCATAAAGAGATGCGACAGGGATATGGTAATGATGGTAATTTATAAATTATTTAAGTACATCAAGGCGCTTGAACTTTTACAATTACTTCGAAATTATTTAGACGTATGCTTTTGTATGACACTTCGTGTTTCTTTAAAAAGTTTCGATAGCAATTGTATCTTCATATATGTATTTTCTTATAGTTAATCATATATTGGGTTTATGTTGGTAAAGAAGGAACTAAAGGTGCATTTAATTCATGAAAAATAAATAATTTAAAAAGCATTTTTTTTTAAACATGATTGTTTGTATCACTTACAAAAATGAATAAATAAATAAAAATTTCATCATCTACAAACATAAATTGTTGTCAACAATAAAAATAATTTTCATTTATTAATTATATAGAGCAATTATTTTTTTGAAAAATATTTTCTAAATCATTTATTTTTCACGAAATAAATCCAGTGTTTTGGAGAAGAGGTCAATCCAAGAAGGGTGGCCCGACATATAGGTAAGTGTTTTCACCCTACCTTTTAAAATTAAAATAATTCGGTATAATGGTATAATTAGTCTAAAAAAATTCATAAATATAATTGTTACTCTACTTGGATCAAAAACAAGCTTTTCAAGAGAAAGATTAAAAAGAAAAGGCTTGTTATAAATATGGGTGAGCATGGTTATAAATTGGAATCTAAAACCTGAAAACCAGACCAGTGGGAATCTGTCCAGTTCCATATTCCAAAATATGCAAGGTGGTATCCAAATTCAAAAAAAAATGGAAAATCCATTTCAACCAGTAGGTTCTAAGTTTTAAATTGGTAGAACTTGGAATCTAGAATCTAAAACAAGTTTTTGTGTTTTTCTTGGTCTATGGCTTTGCATGATCCTGCGATACCCCATAACATTTGATGATGAGTATATTAAATTAGAACCATTAGTCCAAGTTTCCATTTTATAACTAAGACTAATATTTTTATATTTTTCATGTGAGAAAGTGGTAATTATTAAAGGTAATAATTCACTACAATTATTCAACTAATAATAAATGTGGAATCTGGATAGACCTTAAAACCTATGACAATGTAGGTTTCAAGTTCCAGGCTAGGTTGCACCGACACACAACATGATACGACACAACACGTCGACACATCATTTCTCAAAAATAGAAAATTCCGACACGTTAGGACATGTTGTATATTAAATAAATATTTTTTAAAATTAATTTGAATCTAATTTATAAATAAATAATCAATTTAAAAAGAACCTATTATGAATTTACACTAATCATTCAACACTTTCGGTAAGATTCTAGGTTTTTTTTTTTTTTCATTGTCCCAAATTTACTTTTATTTTTTCGAAATCCACCCCCAACAACCCCCTGCCCAAACTTCCTTTTTCCCTCGTCTCTCTCCCCACCCCAAAAATTTTTCACTTTTTTTTTCTTTTGGTAAAAAAAAATTTTCACTTTTTTCCCTCCCCACCACCTGACAGTGATAGCCCGTCCCTTCCCCCTCCCTCCTGTCACTTCCCCCTCCTTGCCAAGCCCCTTTTTTAATATTTTATTTTCCTTCTTAGTTCTCAAAACCCTAGCACCTTCTTCTCCTCCTCCTTAGTGCTCGCCACACGACGCCTATCTCCAAAAGCATTGAAGAGTCAATCAAGAAAAGCACCAACATTCGCCGAAGGAGCGAAAAAGGGAGTAACCCCGAAAAAATTTGAATGAAAAGGGATCGGAAAAGAAGGCAAAACGCGTGGTCCCTGTGCGCCGAGAGGCTGCACACCGCCACGAACTCCTCCTCCTCCTCCTCCCCCTTGCCACCGCCGCCGCCCCACTCGACGACGCCGCCCTCCCCCACGCGTGCCTCCCTTATGAAGTTCCTCCTCACAGCCCTTGCCTCAATCTCTACTCTTCCTGTGGCCATCTCTCACCGTCGCAGGCTCACTTTTGCTCGCGGCCTCATCTCTGCTCCCTCGCCCTCACCTCGCCTCCACCCTTTCAGACACGCGTGTCAAAGTGTGTCGACAAAAGTTGACCACGTGTCGACAAATCTGACACGCGGCCAACGCGTGTCGACGTGTCCGAGCATGTTAGCATGCCCGACAGATCACTTAGCCTATTCATCTTTGATGCAAGAGCGCTCGATCAGTGAGCTATTACGCACCCTTTCAAGGGTGGTTGCTTCTAGGCAAACCTCCTGGCTGTCTCTGCACTCCTACCTCCTTTATCATTGAGCAGTCATTTAGGGGCCTTAGCTGGTGATCCAAGCCGTTTCCCTCTCAACGATGAAGCTTATCCCCCATCGTCTCATCGTCTCACTTTTGGCACTATTAGTATTCAAGGCTGTACCTATGGGTTTCTATGGACCAACTATCCATCCTACCTCCTCTACGTTCTTGACAGCCCATCTTTGTCTCAGTAGAGTCTTTTAGTGGCATGTTTCGGTCCTCTTACTCATTACTTAGAAAAAGTGAGCCACCGGTTCAAATACAAGATACTATCATTACTGCCTGGACAATTAGACATCCAACCCGTAATTGCAACGACCCAAGTGCAAGAGCGGAGCTTTACCAACTGAGCTATATCCCCCCGAGCCAAGTGGAGTATGCATGAAGGAGTCAAATGCTTCTTCTATTCTTTTCTTTTCCTTAGCGCAACTGGGCCATCCTGGACTTGAGCCAGAGACCTCACCCGTGAAGTAAATCATCGCACCTATAGTCCAACCAATTGGGAGAGAATCAATAGATTCATTTTCGGGAGCGATTCATCCTTCCCAAACGTAGCATACAACTCTCCGTTTGTTGACACCTAAATTTTGGCGATTTGTTTAAGTGTTTCTTAATTGCATTGAAAAATTGGGGATTGATTTCTAACCCCTTAACAAAAAAATTTCATTAAAATTGCATCACATATAGACATTAGGAGCATTTTCGTCACTAGTTTTATTTTATTTTAAAAAAAAAAACTTATTACAAAAAAATTTAAATAAAAAAGAGAGAAAAAAAAAGAAGAAGAAAGAAAAGTAAAAAAAAAATCATCATTAAAAGGTATAAAAATCGAATGAGGCCAAGTATATGGGTCTTTCTTCGCGCATGGGCTTGCCCACATACCTCTTTCCCTTTTCTTTTTTTTTGCACTTGGGCTGGCCCATCTCCTTTTATTTCAACCCGGCCCATGCGCAGATCATCTTCCTCCCCTCACAACATCCGCGCTTCTGCAAAAAAGGAGAAAAGAAGAGGGTACAAACAGAGGAGCAGGGGATCGGGATTGCAGGCGGCCAGCGTGATTCGCGGGTCGGAGGGGGCAGTTCGGCCGGCAAGCTGGCAGCCGCAGAGGCCATGCGCGCTTGCTAGCCGGGTATAAAACCGGAATGGGGCAACAGGAATGGGGGGGAGAGGAGACACAAAGCAGGGGAAAACGGAGGAAGCATTGAGAGAAAAACAGAGAGTGACTAGGAAGAAAGGGACCGGAGAGAGCTCGAGAGGGTAGAGGGCGAGCCAAGGGAGAGAGCGAGACTGAAGGACAGCTTCGCCGTCGCCGGTCGTCTGCCCGAGAGTCGTCGTCCACTGCAGCGCTCCCCTTCGAACCAGGTGGGTCATTCCCGAGTACGTCTGCCTTGTTTTTGGTGGGGCGTCGAGCTGAAGCTTGTGGTCGACCATTTCGCACGAGCTTCAGTCCCAATCCCCGCCCGAAATTCTGTTGTGCTCGTGTTCTTCCTCACACAACATATGTGTGCTTTTTGTAGTGCTTAATGCAAATATTTGTTTGTGTTTGGTGTTATGGCTGAGACTTGTCATTTTTGTTTAAACTCAAGATTGATGCTGATAAACTTGTCCCCGAGTCGATCCAGAATAGTGTTTGTGAATCATGTGATGATCTTGGCCTAAACCCGAGCCCCGATCGAATCTAGGCTTACCTCCCTAGTTACTGCGTCTTAGGTGTTCGATAAAATGCCTGATTAAATGGCCGAAGTCTTTGATATTCTATAATCCAGTTTGATGATTGTTTACCTTTGTATTGTTAAACCACGTCTGCTGTCTTTTTTTTGGTGTATTTTATTATGATTCCGTGGCATGTCTACCATCTTTTTGAGCTATCGCCGGAAGGTCCTCCAGCGAAACTACCTTACTCCGGCGAGTCCTGTGATTTAAGGTCGTCCTAGACGGCACTTCTTCCCATGTTAGTGTACCCATTTTGTTTGACGAAAATTTGGGATCGAAAATATTAGTTTCGGCATGGTTATTTCCTTTGATTGTTGTGGTCGCTGAGGTTGGGTGTTGTTAGCCGGAGTTGGGTGCTGTTGGCCGGAGCGATGGTGGAGCCGCGCGGTGTCTGTAAAAAATGGTTTAGGGTGCGCATGGATTTATTTCTGTTCTTTTTTTGTTCCTGGGAACAGAAACAAAAAAAAGTGTTTCTGTTCCGGGGAACAATTTTTGAACAAAAGAACACGTTTGGTAACGTTTGGTCCGGGAATAAAAAATGAACAGAAACACGTTTGGTAAATTTTTATTCTTTTTTTATTTCTTTTAATTTTTAAACATTTTTATTTTATTTTTCATGTTTTCCTTTATTTTTCTTTTTTCTTTTTTTCGGCCGGTCACCGGCCTCCGGCGACCGGCCGACGGGGGCCGCTGCCTCGCCCGGCCACGACGAGGCTCGGCATCGCCCGCGCGGCGGCGCCGAGCCTCGCCGGGGTCGGCGACGCTCGGCCTCGCCGAATCTGGGGCGAGGCCGAGCCTCGACGGCCGGTCGCCGGCCATGGCCGAGGCGGCGGCCGGCGAAAGAAGAGAAAGAAAAAAAAAGAAGAAAAGAAGAAGAAAAGAAGAAGAGAAGAAGAAGATTTTTGTTCTTTTGTTTCTTCCGGAAGTGTTTCTTTTGGAAGAAACAACTTTTTTCTGTTTCTTTTTTTTTTTGTTTCTATTTCGTTCCAGAAACAAAAAAAAAAAAAGAACAGAAACGCAACCAAACGCGTTTACGTTCTTTTTTGTTCTAACACTTTCCGTACGAAGTGTTCCTAAACGTTTAAATGCACGCCTTAGTGTCTGGTTTTTTGTTTTTTATTTTTATTTTATTTTATTAATATTAAAAAAACGAAAAAGAAAGAACAAGATGAAGTTGCAGAGAAGAAAGGCATCGGGCAAGAAGACGACGCCCGAAGGAGAGAACGTGTAGAGAAGAAGACCAAAAGAAAAAAAAATAAAAGAAGAAACAAAAGAAAAAGAAAAGTAAAGAAAAAAATGAAAAGTAAAACAAAATATGAAAAAGAAAGTAAAAGGGGCTTCGGGAAGAGGAGTCGTTGAAGCAGATGGTGCAGGAAAAAGGTGTGCAGCGAGAAAAGACAAGCGGAAGGTTTTTATTTTTTTTTTTATTTATTTAAAAAAATTGAATTTCTTTTTTTTTTTTTAATCCAAAAGTGTTGGATCTGGGTTTAGGTTGGGTCCACGGGCCAGATCGGGTTTACCCGGTCCGAACCCATTTTATTGAAGTATAATAATATTAAATATTAAAAATTCAAAAAAATTCAAAAATTCAAAAAAATCAAAAAAAATCAAAAATTTCGAAAAATGATAAAAATTCAAAAAAATTTCCGAAATTTTTTAAAAAAAATACTCAGAAAGCATTAAAAAATTCGACTTTAAAAAAATTAAATTAAAAAATTAAAAATTTCGAAAATCCAAAAATAATAGGATTTGGTTAAGAATTGCTATGTATTCTTTGCTTTTGTGTAATTAAGCCTTTATTTTTCTTTTATGTTTTTTTTATCGTATGTTTAATTTGCGTGTTTTGTGTTTAATTTGTACGTGTTTAATTTTAGGGCAAATAGGATCTTGGTAGGCATAATTATTACTTTATTGATTGCGCACCTGCATGCTCACCTCCTATGTTAGTGGATAGGTACAAAATCAATCTAAACTGCCTGATGAAAATCATTTCGTTTAAAATGAACAAGATTAGGTACCGAAAGGACACTAATTGGTTAATTAGTGTAATCAAGTCCCCAATTCTAGACTCTCTAGTTGCGTAGGAAGTGAGGCACGCTCCCCTGCCTCACTTGGTTTCTAACCGACCCCAATAGGCTAGTGGCAACTCCTTTTGTGCAAAATTTTTAAGAATATCCCAACGTCACGCGGGGTATGAGCTTGGGAGAGCCTGCGCCTAATCATGGGCCTTAGGCCCATCCTTTAGGCAATACCCCTAAACCTATTCCCTCTCCCCGAGGGTAGGTCGCGACACCGTTGTACTGTGCTCTCCAAGTGTGCTTGTTCCCCCCTTCTTCTTTACCATGGCAAGTCTTTGTGAAATAACTCTGATGAGAAGAAAAAAGAAGGCGTTAAGAGACAGACCCTCCTGGCCCAACCCTAGACACTCTAAGATCCTTTTTCAAACCTGCTCCCATTTCGAGTCAAGAGAAATAGACACATCCCATTGCACTGATCAAGGGCTTTCGTAGTGACTGTGGGGTCGAAGACCTAGAAGTGAGTTATTTATCATCCAAGCATTCTTCTCATGGCTAGATCCAATCTCCCAGTCCCTGCGGAAAGAAAAAAGAATTTTACGTTCTTCCTTTCGGGAATGGAGGATTAGGAAAATCCTATTGATTGCAGCTTTCTCCAGACCTCCAGGAAAAGCATGAAAAAAAAAAAAGACTCGAATGGTACGATCCCTCCGTCACCCCATAATGACAAGGGCAATCTCATAGTTCTTAGTCTGTGAAGATATATTGTTAGGTGCTCCATTTTCTTTTCCCATTGGGGCCAAACCTAAACCTATGCTCGAGAGATAGCTGTCCATACACTAATAAAGGATGTATGGATTCTCAAGAAGAGAGAAGCTGTGGGGGTCCCTCCCGGACCGCCCGGATCCCACGAGTGAATATAAAGTTGGATCTACATTGGATCTCACCTAAATCGCCTCATCTATCCTCCTGATGAGAGGTTTGGTTTCAAACCCAGTTTGAACAGGAGAAGTACGCCATGCTAATATGCCTGATGATCCACATCTCAAGGTTAGGCGCTAATGAGCACATTGAACTATCAATGTGGCTGAGAGCCCTCACAGCCCAGGCACAACGACACAATTATCAGGGGCGCGCTCTACAACTGAGATAATAGCCCGTCGTGCGGACCTTCCACCGGGGCCCGCTATGTCAAAAGCGAGAAAAACCCCATCCCCCTCTTTCCCTTTTTCGCCCCCATGTCAAAAAAGGTATAGCCTTTGCTACCGCGGGCTTTACGCATCCAATCGACACGTGTAGGAGCATGTCAGATACGACACAAAAGCATGTGTAACGTGTCCGTGCAACATAGGTTCCAAGTTCCAGATTATGTATGGTAAGTTGCAGGTTCTAAAAAATGAGAAACCTATTCCAATAAGTAGATTCCAAGTTTCAAGTGGAAACTGTATGAAATCTGTACGAAACTTAAAACCACTCAACCCTACTTATAACATCAAAATAATGGTTAGAAGTTACAAAAATAAGATTTGACAATAGTTATTCTACTTAAATAAAATATGGAAAATTTTATAATTTCTTTTGTTGCCATTCTGTCAATTTGCGTTTGAAAAGCACTTGCATATCAACTAACTCATAAGTCGAAATATCAAGGAAATCAATCCAAACAAACCTCACCACCCTTCCCACTCGGGAAGGGAGAGCCTAAGAACTAGGGAGTTCAATTCCCCATTTTCTCAAGGCTAGAGTGAGGACTAAAGGTGATCGGTTCCCAATCCAATCAAGTTCCAAAGTGGAACTAAAAACGGACCAATTCCCAAAATTGAGAACTGGGGATTGGAGTGGTTGGTACTATGATCGGGAACTAGACCATTCCAATTCAATAAAATCAGTCACTTTTTTTTCTTTTTTTTTCGTTTTCCTAATGGTAGCTGAACTCCAAGAGAAAATCACAAGATTCCTGCAACATCATCCATGGCTTCGTTGACACCCGAAATTTTTGTCGATGTTTTAAACATTCAATTTGCAAAAATTTAAAAAAAATTGTTGTTCAAAATGAAAAGACAAAAAAATTAGAAATAAGGGAAAACAAAAAAAGAAAAAGAAAAAAAAAGAGAAATAAAGAGCCGAAGAAGAAAAGAAAAGAGAAAAAAAGAATGAAAACAAGAAAAAAAAAACAAAACAAAAAGGAAACAAAAAAAAAAAGGAGAGAAAAAGAAAAAATAAAAAAAATAATAATAGAAAAGGGGATGACGATTCTCTCTCGGGGTTTTTTTTCGGGATCTCTCGCTCTCTCTCTAAAAAAAAAAAATTTGGACGGACTCTCTCTCTCTCCACGGGCTCTCTCTCTTCGGGGGAGACTCTGACGGATTCTCTGGGGCCCCCGTCTCTCTCTCTCTCTCTCTCTCTCTCTCTCTCTCTCTCTCTCTCACTTTGCGTTCGTATTTTCTATGGAGTCATCAATGGAGTTCGAGGCGGTTGCGGCGGAGAACCCTAGCCTTTCCACGACGTCAATGGCGGCATCTTTCTTGCGCTTCTCCTCGGATCATCTTCATGCCATCTCTCGAGCTCGTGGACTGGCGATCTTCCTCTCGCGGACCTCGTTTTCTCTCGGCCGACTCAGCTGTCGAAGCTCATTTCGAAGACGCGGCCGCTAGGACTCATATCTCGGATCCCTAGCCTCGAACGATCCCCGTAGACATCCGTGATTCCTCAGGGGAAGATCTCGACTTCGCTCGCGGTCCATCGGAGGGAGTTTCCGCATCCGTCTCCAGTACTTCTTCGTCGAGTTCAAGTCGAAGGCGAGGGTTTTTCTCTCGTTAGCGAGGATCAGAAATTGAGGACCGGCGGTTGGGGATTGCGAGGGGAGTTCCGTTTCGCTTTTGCTCTAGCGATTCTCCCTCGGCGGATCCCTCTCTTTCTCGGAGATCGACGCTTGCTCTCCGAAACTCGATCGGAGGAGGTTCAAATCCGAAGCGGACTGGTGCGACGACGGCGACTCTTGACCGATTTCTTCTCTCGGATCAAGTTTGCTCGATCGATGAGTTCTCTTTCCATCCTCCTCAATCTGTAGGGTTTTCGATTTCGTTCTCTATTTGCATCCGTTTGGGTCGTGGATTCGACCTCTCTCTCTATCCCTCCTTCGGACGCTCACTCGCTTAATCAATCCGACGCCTTCGTCGCAGATCACGCCCTTCCGGAGCTCGAGATACAGGTAATCAGGTTTTTCTCTATCTCTCTCTCTTGATCGCTCTGTCTCACGCATGGTTCGTTACTCTCTCCCTAGTTTGATCGCTGTTTTTTTTTTCTTCTTGATCACTCTTTCTCTATCGATTTTGTACTTGTATCTGTTTTTGTTCAGTTCCGAGATTGTGTGTTTTCATTAGCCTCTTCTGCCAAGTCACCTTAGCTTGTGTGTCGTTCATGCTAATTGCTGTGTTTGTGATGTTCTGTTGATGCCATTTACTCCATAACCTGGAAATGTTCTCCACTTGTTTGATAAAATTCCTGAATTAGATTAGTGTGTGTTTTGATTCAGAATATGATTGAGAGCTTCCCTTTGCTTGATCGATACATTAGTTTTGTTGTATAGATTTTACTTGTATTTCGTTTCCTTTCATTTCAGAACTTAGTAACTAGCCGTTTTAGGATTTGTTATTGAAATTCTTGGGTTAGATACATTCCAGTGCAAAGCAAGCTGAGCAAACAGGACATGTACAAGAAGAAAGTTGATTGGTTTTAATAAAATTGATCCCCTGCTGTTGCTGTGTTCTTTCTAGAATTCCTTGTTCATAATATTGAATGTGTTCTTTGCTAGAAAGCTGTGAGTTCATTGGTACACTTCAATCTGGATTGCTGTCTATATTTTGCCCCTTGATGAGCTTGTAGTTGTCAGTAAACCGGTATGGTTGTGCGGCTATTGGAAGAGATTTTTTTTATGCTCCTTTCTAGAAATTGCTATCTTCTATCGGTTGGGGATAGTTGTTTGAAACATGGTAGGCAAGCTACATTTTTTTGATTTGGTTGTGTGTATACCCAATAGTGATTTGTTCATTTCTTTTTGTGCTTCTTTCGATTTGATTTGTGTAAATGAGGTGTATATGTAATGCATGAATGTTATATAGTCTCAATGTAAGACATGAAGAATCGGCATTGTTTGTATTACTGTGCTTGCTGCTATCTATGATTGTGTAGCTCGCCATGAATATACATGTTACATTGTGGTCACCTTGTTGTGTTTGTACCGATGTGTGATGAGCTGTGTTGTGAATTGTGTCAATTCCTTGTGTGTTTGCTGTTTTGACTTAATGCAACTTTCTGTTTTGGCTGAAATGAGGTGTTAGATAAGGTTTTTTGACTTCGAGCCCTTCTAGACATATAAAATAAACTTCTAGAGCTTCGATTTGATATGTTGTACGCCCTGAACGGACATCATTTGGTCACTAAAAAACGCCTACAAAGTCTGTCAATTCTGCAGTAGTTTTAAGGTTGATTTGCTGTTCTGCGATTTTCTGTTTTAACTGATATGAGCTAGTTGTTGCGGTTTTTTGTGTTCGAAGACTTCATGAGAGTTGAAGACGACTCAAAGACCTTTCCAACGACCCATAGAACATTCCGATCCGATGTCATTTACTATCTGAAAATAGCTCGGCATTTAGCACCAGTTTTCTGGAAAATTTTAGTGTTCTGATTTGCTCTCTATTCTGAATGACCGTCTGTGCAAATGACTTGATACAAGCTGGAAGATGATGTTATTAGGACTTAATGTCTTCTAGATATTTGTAATAGGCTTCTCAAGCTTTCCATTGACATATTATATGTGCGATTTGGTCATCATTTGCCCTGCTTTTTTTTTTTTTTTTCAAATCGAGCTTTGAAATCTGAAATTTGTCTTGAACTGCAATACTGTCTTTTCTGTGGCTAGTTGTTGTTAGTCTTAAGATGAGATAGTAGATTTGTCCAAATTGCTTTCAATATGTTGTAGAATGACGGTGTAACATGCTACTATGATCTATTCTTGATTGACTTGTTCATGTTCTTAATATTTTTAGAAATTCATGCGTTAGGAATCTTGAGGTCCTTCCTTCATGGAATGACATCCTTTATCAATTGTCTACAAAACGGTTTTAGGTATCACGTGGGTTACACATTGATTGATCCGTTTGCCTTAAATACATATGTTGAGTGAATTCAATGGTGCATGTTTTGGAATAAGTGATCTTTAGTTGGTTCATTCATCGTTTTGGGTTGATTGAAGACCAAGGTCATATGGCTTGAATGTTTGTCATATTACATGCTTTGCATATGATCATTTGATGAATGATTTTGGTGCGACACATATTAATGCTGAACTTTAGGATGTCACTCGAAACTTGACTTCGCATTGTACTTCTTTTAAACAATTGATTTTGATATGATGTATTGTGTTTTTGGTTGCTTGATGTGTTTGATTGTCTCTTTTATTTGTATGCACCTAGTTATAGGTTTTCTTAGATTAGATTTAGATTAGAACCTTGAAGATGGAGAAGGCGTGAAGATGGTGTGGTGAAGGTCGATATCCATTCCGACCATTGTTATGTAATATTCATTTTCCCGATATATGTCTCGGGTTTTATGCGTTGTATAAAGCCCGACGAGTCGCAGGTTTCCTTTCTTTCTCGATTATTTTCTCTTTTATATTTTTTTTAGAATTGCATGATTAGATTTACTGCTTTCTCTTGATTATTCACTTCATGTCTTGCACTTTCAATTTCATTGATTGTTTTCTTTTCATTTTTTTAGAAATAGAATAGAATGAAAGTAATCCACCACGCATGATCATTTAGTATAGAATTGACGATCCTGAAAATATAAAAAGAAATGCATGGACATGTATAGGAAAAACACAACATACTGTTTAGATACCGAAAGGGCGCTAATAGCAATATTAGCGTAACCCAAGTCCCCAAACCTAGATATCTGGTTGCGTAGGAATCAAGGGAACACTCCCGACCCTCGATTGGGTTTCTAGCCGACCCCCAAAGTTAAGGCTAGTGGCGACTCCCGTCTATTTTTAGGTTATCATAAATAAGTAGATCGTATAAATAAATCCGCTGTCACGCGGGGTATGAGTTTCGATGAAACTCACTATGGTTTAGCATACTTGATGTGGGAGTAACCCAAAGGATGAAGTGATGCCATCCTAATGGGTGAAGCGTACTATCGAGAGGGCTACCATGGTAAAAGTACCCTTAAATTCGATATCCACATTCGACTCCTTTTTTTAGGTGTGTCGCTTATGTGGGTATGGATCGCGACATTCCGTTGTCACGCGGGGTACGAGCTTGGGAGAGTTCCCGATCTCGTGGAGGGAACTCATGAGAGGCTTGATCCAAAAGGCGAGGTGATGACGTCTTTTGGAATGCAAGCCGTGAGGGAACTTTCGTGATCAAGTACCCCTAAATCCGACCTTTCCCCCTTTTCTCTCCTCGCGATGATGAGGGATTCGAGGGTGGCAAGATCGGGTCGCGACAGCTTCCAAGACCTGCATTGTGATCTTCGCTTTGCTCTGTTTATTCCCTCTTGGCAACTCAATTGATTTCTTCAACTTCCCTATTGTTCTCAACTTCGGCAACTCCAATTCTAACACAGGCAATGGCGCGCTCTTTACTGAGGATGGGGAAGGGGTTTTGAGTTAGGCCAAAGCACCCGCTAGAAAGAAGCAAGTCGGCGACTCTGGCAACGACAATTGTTCTTGACCATCTCTTTGCGGACAACCCTGCATAGCCACCACGCCGCCACCCTGGCCAACCAGCTCACGGTGGGAGGTTGGCCAAGCCTCTTCATTTCCCTGAACCCAGCCTAGTATGCTAGGAGAAGGGCTTCACGGGGATCCGAGGTGGGCTCCCCTCCCTTTGGAGGGGTTGGCGGAGAAGTCCAATGGGGACCTTATCCCATAATCCCAGTTAAACTCCTATAAATGGAGCTAACTGGGCACCTTGGGATGTCCGATTCAAGGTGAAGCAGTTTAAGGACATGCTTAGGTCCAACTATTTATTCCCTCTTGGCAACTCAATTGATTTCTTCAACTTCCCTGTTGTTCTCAACTCCGGCAACTCCAATTCCGACATAGGCAATGGCGTGCTCTTTGCTGAGGATGGGGAAGGGGTTTTGAGTTAGGCCAAAGCACCCGCTAGAAAGAAGCAAGTCGGCGACTCTGGCAACGACAATTGTTCTCGACCATCTCTTTGCGGACAACCCCGCATAGCCACCACGTAAAGTATCACGGCTGCCTCCATTCATTGTCTTGACCATCACCACAATTGTTCTCAGCCATCTCTCTCTCTCTCTCTCTCTCTCTCTCTCTCTCTATCAAGATGTGTACCCTGTCGACTTTCAAGGAACTTTGACAGGCAAAACTTGATTGCGGTGGGGGAGTCGGTTGTGGCGGATCCAAGGTCATCACAATGGCTGTGTGGTGGGGACGTGATGTCACGATGAATCTGTGTTGGTCAAGTTTATGTAATTACACAACTATTCAGGATGGCAAGTGGCGGTGGCCGATCGGTCTAGTCTGGTTTGATTCCCCTTGGAATTAGGAATCAGACCATTCAAATACCAGTTTCACTTTTAAGAATCATGAATTGAACCAACATTCTTAGAAACCAAACCTAATCTGCCAATTTGGTCCGATTTGGGCAATTCCCAGTTGAGGCGGTCTATATTGCACACCTGTAGTGAGGATGCTTGAGTGTAGGAATAGGGTAGACTAGACCAAAATAAAAAAAAAAAAAAATGGCAAATAATTGCCCAATTTTAAACTAAGGCTCCTCATACATCATGATTTTTTCAAAAATAATCAAACTTATATTGTCTTTTCAAAACTATTTTGAATTTTCAAATACCCAATATTTTATATGACCGAAAGGACAAAAGTACCTCTATCTAAGTAGACGAAACAACATGACTCCGTCATTTTCAAAATCGTTCATACATTCTTGGATAAACGCCACTCAAGCAGTTGCATCGGCTAACACTCAAAATTAGGACTCATGCATATTTGCAATGTTATTATACATACTTACAAAACACAAATTAGACAAGGGACACTGAGTCATTTTGGGGCATAAAGGAGAATGTGAAGAACTTCACCGGATTATATTCTCCAAAGAAACAAAATTGCATTCAAGGATTCAATGAAGTAGTGTGGTGCAAAATGGGCATTATGAGGGCAATAACCCTTCCCCACATGTAATGAACCTCCGGATTGCTTATAACGGTTTGCCCACAAAATGACCGGTATCTTTAATGCATCCACCTAAATTTTCAATCATCCTAATTTTATTTAAAATGATTGGTGGCAACTCTATTAAACTTATTTTTATTAGAAACTGCAATCTTCGGATTTCTAAAACTTTTTCCCTTGTAGCTGCTTTGCCTGTACTTTTATCTGTGGGCTCCAACCCGGGGGGCAAGGACTAGATTGGTCGCTTGTATAATTCCCTGTCCACAATTCTGGCCCGAACTTTATTTGGTAGCTTGGCGTGAAGCCTACTGGCTCGAGAGGAAGCACTCCCATCTCGATCTCCTCTGCATATCTCTCTCTCTCCGCGCCTCCGATGACACTCACAAGACCTCGATGGACTACCCCATCCGTCGTTGCAGTGAGATCTTGCAGCCTCGACCTGAGGTCCGGGCCACCATGGGCAACCTCCATCTAAGTTTGCCCATGGGCTTAAAGGAGACTGCCGGCCCTGTTATCACTTTCCTTGGGACTATATATTGGTCTCTTTCCTTGGCATCACATTAGCTCTGCAACATTTTGTCTTATTTGTGGGATCAATCATCGTTCAAATCCTCGTGCGAAAGGAAAATGCACTACTAATTTCAACGTCTTTACAGTTAGATTTCCTGTGCTAGTAGAAAGATACCGAACAACATATGATTTTCCTAAATATGAAATATACTAGGCTCAATGAGAATGATTTGTAGTTTTATTCAACAAATTTGGGATGTATATTAAAATGAATCTTGAAATAGTGACTTGAACAATACTAGATATGCTAAGACTCATAAATAAATGGTTTTACTAAATGATACGAAAGATTTCTTTTGAGTGTTTATATGGATCCATTATGATAAATAATTATTTACCATTTGTCACATAATTTAATAAATCTACTGAGTACATAAATCTTAATATCTCTATCATGTTCCCATGATGAGTTTGGATTGGTTTGTCCAACAGGGCAGGGTTTTGTATTTTCTCCCCTTCTACAGAAGCACAAGATCAACCCCCTTTCTTCTGCGCAATCTTCTAGGGTGCAGAAAAATCTAATTTCCTTTTTGGAGATCAGTTTGATAACGCCCCATCTTCTGCGGTTACACCTGTTAATGGTTTATCGATTCCACGAAATTTATGCCGTTCTTCTCTCCCGAGGATTCATGAGAGTAGCGAGGTATCTCACGTAGCCTCAAAACGGAGACACGCCATCCCACGAAAGCGAAAGAAAGCTCTAATCCACAATAAAAAAAAAAACCATTACATCTGATGGCCCATAAGCTTCAAGAACTATCAATGTGCACTTATGAAAACCCATGAATTCTACATCGGTTCTGGAAAAGACTAGGAGCACAACTGTGTCTACTGCCTTTATTTACATTTGATACATTGAAGTAACATCATTATCCTCTTCATGGTCCATCAACTTCCAGGACCCATCTTCCTGCTGAACCATGCCCTTGTTCTTCTCGCACCGCCAAGAGACCGGCACGAGATACTCGTCCTTCAAAGCATCGAGTCTCTTGTTCACGAGGGAGACATCGCGGTTGATCTCTAGCTTGAACCCTCCTTTCGACCCCTGCGTCCCCGCGACTCCATGCAAGTAGCACTCCAAGTTGTGCCAACTCGACGTGCTCCCGGGGCTCTTCAAGTACCGAGATTTTCGAGTGTCGATGCCCAACTCTACCCCGACTTCCGTATAATCCAGGATTGGATAGCTCGGGACGATGTCGAAGGCGTTACGGATACGTAAGGCTCGGAGGTCTTGGTACTCAGAGAACACCTCTCCGAAGTTGGAGTCGCCGACTTTGGGGCTGGCAAAGACTATAGCTGTAACCAGACAAGGTCTCCCTCTCTTATCTTTAGGCTGATTCAGTCCATTGGCAACGATGTCCACCGCATTCAGCGTCGCAATCGCCGCTCCCAAGCTGTGGCCGGTCACGGTGATGCTGATCTCCTCGTTCTTGTACAGCTCCACCAGTCTTTTCACTTCTTGCAGAACCTGTCAGGGAACAGGCAGGGAATTTGCACAATTTAATGTCATCAAATCAGACAAGAAACCCAAATGAAAGACGAAATCACAATCTTTCCTCATGATACCAATAATTTAGCCATACACTCGTTTTAATTTCAGGTTTATAATGACTCTCCTCTATCATGCACTCGTTCGATTCGATTCGACTAGCTAGCCATTATAATTCAAAACCAACCTGATCTCTGGCACTTGTCCTACTGAAGGGTGAGCGCGGGTCGTCGGATGTGTATATCGAGTACCAACCCTGATGCACCCTAGGATCGCCCTTGTCTCCCAGGATTTTCGAGGCCGAGACCAAATCAAACTCGAAATCGTTCACCCACTCCAACGTCTGGACCGTCCCTCGCCATGCAATCACGATGTCCCTCCTCCCCAGCACGGCCTTCCCCTCGTCCGTCGCCACCGCCACATACCCAATCCAATTCGACTCCTTGCTCCATGCCTCCCTCGACAGAGATTTAACTATGAACGCATCCGGGACCTGGATTTGCGATGTCGCGTACAAGAACTTGGTCACGCTGTACTTGTACGGATTCCCCAGTTCCAGGCCCACCTTGGAGAAGAAGTCTCGCCTCGCATACCGGCAGCCCCCGGCGAACTTCGACTCCTTCTCCGCGATGAAGGCATCGTAAGCAGCCTGTGCCATTTCTCCATAGTGCAAGATGTACCGACGGAGATCGATGTTGAGAGGATCCAACAGATTCTCCCAATCGTCCTCGCCGCTTAAGATCCTCCACTTCTTGGCTGTGCTATTGCTATCCACCGTCTTCTTCCCCGTGAACTTCCTCGCCACGCAATTCATGATTTTCTTCATCGCGATCCTTCGACCAACACGGTTTTCCTGTTTGTATGAATGATCTCGACTGTTCCAACACCTTAATCGCACCTGAAACAATGTCAATGTTGCCCGAAGAGAAGGGTTAACTAAAGTCGGTTAGTGGTTGGTGTGTGGATCTCATGTCATCGTTATATAGTATTCTCCACGGTCTCACGTCTCGTTTTGAATTCATCTAAGAATCTGAGATCAAATGCGTTCCAAAGTGTTCATAAATGTTTTCTAGTCCATTAATCAAACCTATGCTTAGATGAATCGTTACTCTATGTTTTTTATATTCATTCTTTGGAAATTCGTTTCTTCCGCGTGTGGATCGAATGATGCCAAAAGACCTTGCGTCCTAAGCTGATATTGCTTCGCCATGGAATAGGTCATCACTATGCACCAGTTTTGTCATGATGGAAAATGCATGAAGCGGATAATGGACT
This sequence comes from Eucalyptus decipiens, assembly GCA_014182575.1. Taxonomy (NCBI): domain Eukaryota; kingdom Viridiplantae; phylum Streptophyta; class Magnoliopsida; order Myrtales; family Myrtaceae; genus Eucalyptus; species Eucalyptus decipiens. The sequence goes on along the minus strand of CM024613.1, from coordinate 43,962,087 downwards.
TGTTTAAATTCTTGGGCGGCTCATTACATAAGCCCTAATCTGCAATAATGGAAAATTTAAGGTTCTGCAAGCAACATCTTAGCAATTGCTTTCGCGGTGATTAGATCACATGACCCATTTCACACTTCTTGCATTGTCGAGGTGATGTAGGCAAAAGTGATAAATCCGAGAGCACGTGCATAGAACTACTTCTACATCAAAAAGCCTTCAAGTGTTATCATTAGAGTCTCACACTCGCTACAAAATATTCGATTTGAGTCATATCTACTTCCATAACACCCGCAATCCAAATGTCTGAGGTTAGCAAGCCCATCACTGCAATTCCTCAAAGTCACCACACGAGAGATGCAATAGCTAGGCAATGTGGCACGAGTCATTGAAAGGTTTACGGATGACATGAAATAAATTTGTGATCTCGTGTTAGATAGGTAGAACCCCAATACCGCTGGCCTAACAACTTTGATGGTCACCATCTCTATTTGTTATCGAATGAAGCATGCTACATTTCCTTTTGGTTGAACCAAAAGAAGAAAAATAAAAGAAAAGAGAAAAGCAAGAATACTGATTAGTGAGCACTATGTTTATCGCGGTTGGACGATCAAACACCCATCTCATGGATTAAATTGCACTGATTCTATACGATCCGGGGCGAAATTGAAAAATCAATTACGTAGAAGCGGAGTCGATGACTCTCGTAAGAGGGGATATAGCTTTCAACTTGGCCTAATAAGAACGTGCGGTTTCTATAAAATAATCGAAATGCCCAAAACGAGCAAAAAGCTATTTTCTGCACTTCTGAACTACCCTTCGACGTGGACAATGCAATCGCTATCAATTTGAAAGAGACATTCGCTTTTCGAATTTTTGTGACTTAAAGAGAAATCAAAACAACTACCTCAAGATAGAGAGCCTTTGCTTTCAAGTCATGCCCAGGGCCAACTCCGGCTTTCCACGTCCTTCACGTCAGGAACATTTTCAGAAAATTATAGAATAGCTTGAATCGTCGACTTGGGCAAGGGTTATGATCCTATTTTAGGGAATTGAATCTTGATTAATTAGCTTTTTTTCATTTATTAATGGTGTCCGTTGTTGAACTTGCGACGGATTTTTTTTTATCCCTATTCACTTTTTTTTTGGTTGAAAGTACGATTACTATTCATTTACTTAGGCAAGTTTGGAGCAATTACATCAAAAGTATCAGCACATAATAAATCAAATAGAGCTGTCGGGGGATTAGTTACCCAATTACTAGGAAAGTAATTTTCTCTTTGGGCTTTTACAAGCCAGTCCGCGGGTCTGTTGGCTTCTCTGCTACAATGGGCCAGAGGGGTTAATGTCAATTGTCATCTTCTACAAACATTTTTTTTTTCTAGAAAGAAAACCATTAAGATTAGTGACCGCTAAAAGGGTTTTAGCACATACAGGATTTCAAAGGGTTTCAGAGGGGTTAATGACCCAATTATAGTGTAAAGATGTGCATTTTTAGGCTTTAATTATCCAGCCTGCGACCTGATTTACTTCCTTATTACAATGCCAAAAGAAAATTAGATAAATGGGCCAGCAAGAGGGCGCATTCAGTGAGAAGCGAGTTGACTTTCCAGGGAGAGTTATCTGAGCCTAGAAGACAACTAATCAAGTTCAACTTGTTGCCAGCAGGTATGCGGCCCTACTTGTAAAGAGATTAGGGGGATGGGGCCGAAGAGTACTAGGCTCTGGGTTCGAACCCATGAACACTGCGCAGGCATTTACATAAAAAAAGAAAAGTGAGACCTAGAAAAAATTCAAGTTGTCAGATTCTAGCAATTACTTCACTTTGTCTTCTTTTCTCGTGCATAAAGTAGCTTTAGGGTTGTAAGACAAGCAAGGGTTTCAACATCCATAGCCCTTTTGCCCTCGCCAATTTAGTGAACCCATCCATTCCAGCAAGTACTTCTCTTTGTCTTCTTCACTTCGTGCATAAAGTAGCTTTAGAGTTTAAGACAGGCAAGGGTTTCAACATCATGTACCCAAGTGAAATTTCAAGTTACGAATTCTCGAATTTATAGGAGAAACTGTCCAATCAATTTTAATATTATTATATATATGTCAATTCAATTATAGGCTTTTTAATTTTTTAATTTTTAATTTTAAACTTTTGACAAAATTATAATGTGATCCTTCCGAAAATTTTTATAAATGCTAATGTGACAATTCAATTATTACCAACCATCTAACGGCACATCTCTACATTGATGATTTCAAGCAAAAGTTAGTCAAAACAATTGCATTGGGATTTTGCACAAAAATTTAAGACTAAGTTGACAAAACTAAAAAATTTAGGACTCAATTGACATCTATACAGTATGTTTGCAAGGATTTATTGGACAATTTTTCTTAAATTTATAGGTTGCACGAAGTTCAACTAATCTAGCTTGGATGAATAAATGAAGAAAAAAGTATGAAAAATGCGAAATAAAATTAGTACGTCAAAAGAAGTCCACTATATAAGCACGCGATTGGGTACCCAAAAACTCCTCATGGATTGAGGATCCACACGCACATCCTTGAATGGGTCGAGGTTAATTAGATTGGGGCCAGAAAATCAAGAATTAATGCTGGAGTCTTGAGATTAATTTACTAGATTAATACACCAAATAATGTGATAAATTCTTGACATACTTATCTTGTTACAAATTAAGGTATCATTTAACATACTACGCCAATATTAAGATCCATGTCATTCTCTAGATATTTATAGTGCATTCAATGCACAAGATGCCGACTCAAATAAGTAATCGAAATCCCAAGTCTTTTCCACAAGACGTCAAAAGAGTTCCTTGACATCTTTTGTTCTGATAAGAGGAGGACAAGCAACAATTTGCTTAAAAGAAAAGAAAAAAAAAAAAAAAAACCACAAACCGGACCAAACCCAACCCAATTTTTGTTTTGAGTTTCATGTGTTTGGAGTTGGGTCAGGTCAAGGCATGTGGCCCTTATGCTTCAGGTTGGGTCTATCTAGACCTGACCCATTAACACCCTTGGTGCATTGGGCATTGGGCAGTACAATAGTTGGAACTTTATAATGTCAACACTTATAGTTATGATAATAATACAAACCATGATAAAAGAAAAAAAGTCACTAAAATTCTCAAATTATGTCCACTGTAACATATTTATCCTAAACCTCTTTTTGTGATATCAAAAACTTCAAAATTGTACTTGCTAATGAGCTCCATCAAAAATCTATGTGCGTGGACGTTAGAAGGCCAATAGTGTTGACATGGCTAAATGAAATAAAAATGACATTATTTTTATTATAAAATCATTTGAAGGAACCTTGATAGATGGTAAAACATGTCACATAAATATAACTTTTATGGTTCTTTATATTACATAAAAATTAGGATAGATATATCATAGTGGACATAGTTTGAAATTTTTAGTTTTATAAAACAAGTTTAAAGTAAATATATCAAACTAGACATAATTTAGGATTTTTTTTTTTTTTTTCTCATGGTAAAATGATGATATCATTTTTTTTGTTTATAACTTGCTGTTCTAATCAAATACAAAAATAACGTGAAGTAAGAAATTAGGGTAATACCATTAAGAACAACAAATTTTCACTTCATGACATATCTACCTAAAATTAATTTTCATCTCACAAAAATAAAAATCCTAAACAATATCCTATTACACATTTATTTTAAACTATTTTTCATCTCGTAAAAAATTCCAAAACTGGTGCTTCTAACCTAAATCTACCTCCATTAAAATGCATACCAATATTCCATGTCATTTCATCTTGTAGATGCAATACTTATGCACTTTAAGAAAAATTGGATGGGAATTTTAAAGAACGGCAAACATATCAATTTAGAAATTTTTGTGAAATGAAAATAAATTCTTGATAAAATATATAGCAAGCTACAAATTTTTATTTTTTTATAAAATAAAAAATAAATTTTAATTAATATATACTAGTTTCTGTTGAGTCGAGCTACCTGATATTATGGTGATATGGAGGGGCCGGCGTAGCCAATATTTTCTCCTCGAAACTGTGTGCCTTCCCGACATCTATCAAATCATTTCTTGGTTAATTGATGCGAAAAAAACACAAGGCAAATCAAATCAAGGCTGGGGCCGGAGACAAACGCGATGGAGCTTTTCTCGAGTTGTCTTGTCGGGCGCTGGTTCTTCAGGTGTGTGGGTCTTTCATCTTTGGACCGCTCTAGATCGAAATTACTCGCATTGAGGCAGGTGAACTTGAAAGGCCAAATCAAAAAAAGAAAAAGAGAAAAAAATCACATACTAGGTAAATTAATTTCATTTTTCAAACGATTCCAAAAAAGAAGTACATGTTCTTAAAAAAAATGGCCATTGTTAAACTTCCGAATTGAAATCTCCATAAGAAATTATACGGGGCATCATATATGTTCTTAAAAAATGGTCTTTTAACTAGGGCTTGTAGTCTAAAGATGCATCTCTAACACCAGGGATATTGTCTAATAAAGACGTTGAGAATGATTTTCGAAATTCTATAAATTAACGGTTCAATGCTTCATTTAGTTGATTTCAGAAATGCATATGAGCAATATAGGGGCAAACACCATCTTTCTCGTGCAAACCAAAAATAAGGTAGGGACAAGAATACCTAGCATTTATTATTATGCTTAATTGAGTGTGGTACAAGACATGAAAATCCACATTCACATCAAAAATATTTTCAGCACAAGAACTTAGTCAAATGTGAGAATCGGATGCACAACACATCAGTCAGATCCACTGATAAACCAGGGTGAGTCCACCATGTTGCTCTGCCAAAGAGCCCACTTTGCAAAACCGAGGAGCACCAGCCATGTTGCCATTTCTTGAGACCTAGTAGCCCACAGACCGAAGAGGGTGTCTCTTAAGAATGTCTTTTGAAACAGCCCTCTTTGCTTCCCTTGACACAGACATAGGGACTTCCTCTGCATAAATGCCTTGGCTAATTTACTTAGCTGGGGCATCACCTAATCAGAAAGACATCATCCAAAGGCCTTTGCTGAGAAGGTTTACACTTGACTGCTTTCAGTGTAGTTGACCTCGAGAGGCATTAATAGCTGTTTTCGTGTGACTGTAGCTTCATCAATCCTTGCACAATAAATCAATGTGTCCCCCACCTCCATGTGATGGATGATAGCCTGGCTTGGTCCCCCCCTCAACAAATCTCTGTTACATTTCCAAAAACCCCAAAAGAAAGATGGGTTCAATGTAATAAATTGAAGTATCGGTAGATTCCCGACCGATGAACTAGAGGTCGCCTATTCAAATTCAATCAACTACTTGCGAGCTACTTTGGATTATAGCTAACTCACATGGGTGAAGAGTTTGAATTTACTTAGTTTGTAAATCTTGTAGAGTGCTTCGTGAGCCTCCAAACAACTAAGTATCTACATCCATGAGGATGAATTCAATAAAACAAAAAAGAAAAAACCATTTCAAGGGACGACATGAGAATGATAAGATATACAGTACAATAAAAGAAAACCATATAATGTACGTGGAGTTCTTGAATGTGAATTGTACCCATAATTAACATCCTGACACAGCATGTGAAAACAACATTGCCCTGTAACGTCGGACCAATGAAAACCTCATAAACAAATGTAATCTTACCCTTAATTTACATGAAAAAAGGATGCAATTCTGATGTCTAAGTGAACTGATAGAGGGTGTGGTGCCCCATTTAGGCACGAACTCTTTTAGCTCATGCTTCGTTGGCGTTGCAGTTCTTGCATGACCTCTCTCTCTCTCTCTCTCTCTCTCTCTCTCTCTCTCTGCATGAAAACAACCGTCCGATGCATGTAAGGGGATAGACAGTAGTTAACACACTTCCAAGAGGACCACACATCGACTTCACACAATCTCATCATATATTCCCACCTCCATGTTACATTCCTTTCTTGCTCTCCCACGCATCCGCATTAATTGCAATCCATCATCCTCTCTCTCTCTCTCTCTCTCTCTCTCTCTCTCTCTCCCCTCTCGCTCTCGTCTCTCCCCCTCTCGCTCTCGTCTCTCCCTTGCCGATGAGTTAATGGCATTTCACATGGTAGATGGTGTGGCATTCGATGAAGATGGCAATGGGGCTCTTTCGGAAAGAAGTACCGCTTTGCATTTGCTTTCCGCGTTTGCATTTCACGTTCTACCGTCGGTTCAAAACAGTGCGTCGTGTTCAAATCCTCGCACGGCCTCTAGAAGTTATGTTTTCCCCGTGAAAATGTTCAAAACAGAAGTCTCGTCTTTCGCTGTCCCCTTCCGATCTTGACTGAGACATAGGATGAGGCGAATCAAAGGTATATGCATGTAATTCTCAAGCCAAAAGTGACCAAATTTATGGGATACCTATGTTTGATATTAGACAAGCTGAAAGACAAATGCTCCGGAATTTTATTAGGGCGAAAATGAGGTAGAAGAGGAGTACTGGATCGTCACGTCAGGAGCAGTCGCGCTCAACAAAACCCTTCCTTATCTTCTCCCTTGGAATGAACTGGCAAAGTAGCTCATAAACTTTGCATGAGTGTCTGCACAAGAGAAATGAAGTCCAAGCACATGCCTGACTGCTTGTTTGTTCAAGTCTGGAAGGTGGTCCACTAGACTTTCGTTTTCGATCATCAGGGATCGAACTAAACTTTCGTTCTTGGCCATCGATGCGCTTCGACCTAAACTCAGATAAATTTACAAGTAATAAGACCTTGACAAGATGGTCATTTGGCTCTGACTTGACATCGATAGGCGCACCGCGTTTCAGTTCCCTTCACAGCACCGGCAACCCTTTGCCATTTTTGGGGGAGAGTTAGGGTTGAGTTGAATTTTCTAACAAGATAGCCAACAACCAAGCCCACATCCGATCAAAGTTATTGACCTGTCGAGAAACGATCATGTGGCACATTACATGATCGAAAATGAGACCACATGTATCCAAAGAGAACATAAATCCTATAAATAAGCGATGTGAAATACTCATGCAATATGCCATTAGGCATATGAAGAAGACGAACAGGTCCAACCGAACAATGGATACATGAAAAGGGGAATCGAGGACAAGAGCCCGGGCCCAGGGCGTCGGCACCGAGCAGAAGTACAAAACCAGAAGCGCTGCTTTCGGCGCTAACCCACGATCTAGCCATCGATCTCGATTCCGTCTCTGAATCCGATGCTGCTCAGCACGCCCCATTTTCAATCGAGGGTCGATGGAGGGTCGCTATAGTCCCCAGTTGCTGCGGTAGCTTTCAGCCCACATGGATCCAACTTCCCTCCGCCTTCCGTTTTGGGTCGAGAGGATAAGGCAGGTAAAATGCCTGTTGCCTCGCCCACAGCTGGTAATTTGCGAACGCCCACAGGCCACAAGCGACATCGACTCCTCATTTTAGAGTTCCTACTAATGCGGAATGGTTTGAGAGTAGGGCGCGTTTGGTTGAGGTTGAGATTTATCTTGTGGGGGGAAAAAAGCACTTTGCCCCTAAATTTCAGATTTCAGAAAATTAAGAAAAAATCCCATGTGAGGTTTTCTTTTACTTTGGTAAGATCATGTGTGAATTTATACCTCGACTTTTGTGTGTTGTGAAAATTCCAAGTGTTTTGAGCTAATAAAAGATAAAATTTTAGGTGTCATGCAAGAATTAGATTAAAGAAAGAGTGAAAAGCTAACGTCAATCTTGACACAATCAGATCAATCGAAGGCAAGGGATTTTTAACACAAGGCCGTTGGATTGATAACGTCTTTGGTGCCTCAAGTATGTCGGTCTAGTTGCTTGTAAACAATTTCAATTTGTTGGGGTTAAATTCCCCTCGTCGTACCCAAAAAATAATTGATACAACTTTTCAATCGGCGAACAACATTAGATTTGAATCATTCAACACATTGAACTTTGATGGTTTTTGTTCATTGATTGTTGCACTCTGGTTATGTTTTCCCAATTGAATTTTCATCCTATAACTAATGTCTCCCCAAATATGACACAACACTATGGTATATGTTAGCCCTAACAAATAATGAAGAAATTTAAAAAATGTAGGGATAAGTGCATTAGAAGTCTTAAAACTTATCATAAAAGTGCAATTAATTTCTAAAACTTTTAAAAAGCGCAATCAAGTCTTAAAACTTATCATAAAAGTGTAATTAAGTCTTAAAAACTTTTAAGTAGTATAATTAAATTGTAAAACTTATCAAGTTGGTGCAATCAAATCCTAAAATTACAATCATTTTTTTTTCTCAAGTTAGATATAGTTAATTTAAAGACTTAATTGCACAAACTTGATAAGTTATAGGACTTGATAGGTCTTAAAATTTTCAGTAACACTTTTTTTTTTTTTTGCTGTAAATAAAATTTTCATTTCAAAACAAAACATTACAGAAGGGATCCAGTATCTATATTAGAACAATTGATAAAAGAAGACTTGACTAATACAATATTTTTAACTCTAGACAAGAAATCATGGAAAAGAAAGTGCCTATTTGATTAAAAGCCCAATTTACAAGCACATAAGCAGTTCCATTCTTGGATCTATAGGTCCAGGCCAAGGTCCAACCTAGATTTTGCTGAAGTAGGAAGTGAGAATCTACAACGAATGGTTGAATACTCCAAGGGCAAAGACCCTTTTGTTGAATGACATTAATTGAGACTTTGCAATCACTTTCAAAAATTGCTCTTTGGAATCCAAGGGATTGAGCATAATTGCAGGTGAGAAAAATGATTTTCGATGCCTATATCCCAAAAATGAAAAAGAAAATGCAAAGGGTTGTGCAACTTCATCATCATATTGATTGCACCACTTTATCATCATATATGCTCTAGAAACAACCATATTAGTACTCACAAATGTGAGCTATTTTCCAATTAAAGTGCACCAATCATTTAACAAAAATGAAACATTAGTTTATTAAATGACTGAAATTGAAGTGCAATGACTTTGATTGGAGAATGCACCGAATTTTCTTTAACGCACTGAAGATATCAAGCAAAGCTTTGTAAATTTTAATTAAAATGTCTTGTATGTTTTTTGGGTAGTAATGTATTTTTATGATTTATCATATGTTTCATCCCTTTGCTAAAGAAGAAAATTGTCACAATAAGGATCGTTCATGCCAATTTGCAATTCATTGTCAATTTTATCGAACGCCTCCAAATTGAGGTCAAAATGCATTAATCGTAAAAATGAAAGTTCAGTGCATTGGACAATTAAAATCAAAATTGAGTAATATGATCACCAAATTTCAATGAACATAATTATAATTTACCCAAATAATAGCAGTTAGGCCCAAAATCCAGACAACTAATTATTGTCTTGGGATGGAATTTTGAATTTTTTACCCAAAATGGATTAAAAAGATAAAGTAATAGAAGAACGAAAACTTTCTCTCTTTCTTTCGCCTTTTTTGTTGAAGTTTTTCCCACTCACGATAAAGGCAACTACCACCGTGGCGGCTACCTTCGTAAAATAATCATTGCGGTAGTTAAGGGTTTGATTCCTTTTCAATTTTTCTTCCCTCTCGAGTCGGGAGAAAATATCGGATCATCATCATTATGGAAGATAAGTAAAAAACACAATCAAATGTTTTTTTGCCCATCAAAATAAGTACTTTACGGTTCTAATAAGAATTTCATTTTTTTTCCCCACGCCATCTCGAAAAGTTTGAAAGCCTGTTGGCTTAAAATCAACAAAGGCAAAACGCACTTTTCTTTTTCCACCAAAAGTTAGTAAATTATCTGAGTTTTAATAATAACTATATAAAAATAAAAGAATTCAATTTACAAATCAACATTTGGATGCTAGGGAAGGTTCAAGTACCTCAATAAAAAAAAAGTGAGGAAAATTATCCAAAAAAGTTATAAACTTATTGTCCTCCGGTCAATTTAGTCATAATCTATTCAATTGTATCAATTTAGCCATAAATCTATCAATTGTGTTAATTTAGTTCTAAAATTTCTCATGTCAATTTAGTATGACGATCAATTTAATTATAAAAATTTCAATCGTATCAACTTAGTTCTAAACCTATACAATTACAACCTTAAAATTGTTATGATTTGTAAATTTAGTCTTAAACCTAATCTAATCATTTTCTAATCTAGTCATTTCGACCAATTTTAACTCAAAATCACTAGCATCCTCTGTGGCAAGGCCACAATGATATAATATGTTTTTTTATTACCTTTTTTCCTATATATTTCTCTTCTCTTTTTCTTTTTTTTTTTTTTTTTTTTTTTTCCCTTTACTAACCATTGCTTGGCTCGGCGATGGGCAACAATCTCTATCGGCCTCAGATGAGACCCTCACCTAAGTGGTCGAGGGTCACTCTCTTCAAATCTAGTGAGGATTCCCCTCGCTAGCTTAAGGGAGGGTAGCCCACCCCTGCCAAGCAAGGGTGACCCTTGCCTGAGGCTGATCACATTGGCCAACCATTGATGAGGCCCAATGGTGGCATGTGAAGAGAAAAAAAAAAATTTCAAAAATTTTAAAAAAATGTAAAAATATCCATGTTAGATGATTGTCCTAAGACCATGCCATGTAAGCAAATTGGTGCTAATTAGACCGTCATATCAATGGTTTTTCAACCAAAAATTGGCTAGAATGACTGAATTAGTAAATTGTTAAAATATTTAGAACTAAATTAATAAATCATCCAAAAGTTTTAGACTAAATTGGTATAATCAAAATGTTTAGAATTGAATAGATACAATAAAAAAAAGTTTATGATTAAATTAACCATTATATATTAGGTTTACAACTTTTGGATAATTTTTCCTAAAAAAAGTTTATGAGCTGTAAAATTCAAAAAGAACAAAGAACAAAGGATAAAAATTATTTCAAACAAACCCTTTGTCAGTTATAAACAAATGTCTTCCAATAGTCACAAGTGTGCCAACGTATTTCCCAAATTTATACTAAACGCGATAAGAGTAATTACGAAAATTTCAAATATTATTTAAGCTTCACTAGGTCATTAAAAAAGCCAGTGCAAAATTACATGTAGGTATAAATAAAATTCGAAAGTTTCTAGCATTTTATATTAAAAAAAAATGTCTGAATCCATATCGGGACTAAGAGAAAAACTTAAAATTGCATTAAATTCTTAAAAAAGTAGCCATTATTTCAGACAAAAATATATATTATCTTCAGTGGTTAAGAACCATCAATAAACTAACTCTTTTTTTTTTTTTTTGACCCACAGCCGTTGCACTAACTATATAAACCGAATAAACCGAATCTTTTTCATTGTAATGATGCTTTGTCGCATTTTTTGTCGACCCTCGAATGACCGTCATCATCAGGACAGGAGAGATAGACCCGTTTGAAAAGGTACGGGACCGAGTCGACCGTTGGAGGAGCTCGAACGATCTAACAATGCCCACGCGCGCCGACAACCCCACGCGCTTCTTGCTTCCTTTGTCTTCTTCTTGCTCCCTCCAAGCAAAGAGCCTAAACTAAAAAATTAGCCATTATTTGACCCAAAAAAAGAAGAAGAAAAAACTAGCCATTAGCCAGTTTAAATCTTTACAATGACACTTTCAGCCAAAGCGAAGACCTTGACCAGCACTTTTATCTTGCTTTTTATGGAAAATGTTCGTTACAAGTTCTAGAGTCAACAAAGGACGTTGATATTTGGAGCGATAGCAAATGTCTAAATTGATTGTCATATTTATGAAATTATCATGTGAATTTGGCATATACACTAGATCTATTCAAGCTGTTAATTTTGAGGGAAAAAAAAGACTCACAAAAGCTTTAAATAATGCCTAGCCAAAACTTTTTTCTTATAATGCAAAATTTTAAATTTATATTTGTGTAACACATTTATCCTTCATTGTGGTTTTGTTAATGAGCATTGTTAATAATTACCTTACATGGACGATAAAAGGCAAATAGTATTAACATGGCGATGCCCGAGTGACTTAAATAAAATAAAAATAATATCATTTCATTTATACAAATATAAGTTTGGAGTATTTTTAAAAAACTTCAAGATAAATGTGTTACGGTGGACATGATTTGAAGATTATTATATGACACAATTGAAGTTTTTGATAGTTCTTTAATAAGTCTCATATTAAAGTTGATGCAACTCATTTGGCTTGATGAGGTGGATCTAAAGTGAATACACCTAATCTTTGGAATAGCGCTCTCCTAGTTCATAGGATCCGGACATAACTAGTAAAAAATCTTACGATATGATACATGTCTTTTGATGATTAATTATTTGTTAATCTTATTGGTCAGTGTCTTTAGAGTATATATCGGGTAACCCAACGTCCATAACCTTCTATAATTGTTTTACGTTTTAGTTTGACTGTTGAAAGCAAGCCTTTCCATTGCCAATAAGCTTACTTGCAGGATAACATATATTTTGAAATCAATGGATAGTGAAGATAAGATAATTCAAATAAATGATTCTCCTATGGCTCTTCTTTATTTCTGGCATCTTGAGCATGAGCGCAAACTTGTAAATGTATCTTATCAAACACACGTTGACTGTGGACAAGACCTCATATTGTTTAGACCGGATCTATCACTTCTCGATCAACAAAATAAAAATTGCAAGACTCAAAAATACAGAAATATCAAGATTGCATCAATAAAAAAGGAAAAACTATCCGTCTGAATATATAAAAAGAATCCAATGGAATATATTTCCTTTTTTCATGCTTGACATATTGTCCCGAAGCGTTCTAATCCGGGCAAATTCACTTAAACGAGCGGTCTCCTCCGTATCCAATTTCAAATCTTGGATCTAAGAAAAGAAGGCCAAAAAAAGAAAAAACAGAAGACCGTTCCTCGTCTTCTGTGCCCCTTTCTCTCCCTTTCTCTCTCTAGACTTGAAAACACGCACGCACAGACACAAGCAAGAAAGCCACACAGACAACAGCAAAGAAGCAAAGGACATCATCGTCCTTGGCAGTCCCTTTTCCCTCTCTAACATGTAAGAACTAGAGAGGCAGAAAAAGAGAGAGAGAGAGAAGACCTGCAACTAACAAGAACTAGAGAGAGAAAGAGAAAGAACCCAGAAGAAGCGCATCAAGAAACTACTACCCAGTAGCGAGAGAGAGGAGCAAGATTCGGTGGCCATGGTAGCCGGCAAAGTGAAGATGGCGATGGGCCTGCAGAAGTCGCCGAAGCCCGAGACCCCGCCCCCGCCGAAGCCGCCGTCGCCGTCCCCGAGCTCGGGCAAGAGCACCTCCCAGAGGGCGGCGGCGGCGCTCGGGCGCTCCCTCGGGGCCTACTTCCCGCGCTCCTCCGCCCAGGTCCAGCCCCGCCCGCCCGACATCTCCGAGCTGGTCCGCCTCGTCGAGGACCTCCGGGAGCGCGAGTCGCGGCTCAAGACGGAGCTCCTCGAGCACAAGCTCGTCCGGGAGACGGCGTCCCTCGTCCCCGTGCTGGAGGGCGTGATCTGCTCCAAGAACGCCGAGATTGCCAAGTCGGTGAGGAGGATCGAGGAGCTGGAGGCGTCGAACGAGAGGCTGAGGTGGGAGCTGGAGGCGTCCTGGGGTCGGTTCGAGGAAGAGAGGAAGGCGAGCGAGGAGAGAGCGAGGGAGATGGAGGCGGAGATTTCCGAGTTGAAGGCGGCGGCGTCGGCGGCGGCTTCGGCTGCTGCGACGCCGGCGTCGTCTTCGGCGGCTGCGACGGCGGCTGCGACGCCGGAGTCGTCTTCGGCGTCGTCGGATCGCATGGCCGCCGATGAGCTCTGCTCGTCGCAGAGGTTTCAGGCGGTCGCCGCGGCCGAGGCGACGTCGAGGCCCGCGAGCATGGCCAAGATTTCGAAGAAAGGAGCAAAGCCGAGCGACGCCCCGGCGAGTCAAGAGAGTCACCGGCTCGAACGGTCGGATTCGAAGAGAGAGGAAGCCGTAGCGGCGGCGGAGATCGAGCGGCCGAGGCACTCGCGGTGCAACTCGGAGGAGCTCGCCGAGTCGGTCCTGTCCGCCGTCGCCACCAGATCCCGCGCCCCTAGGGTTCCGAAGCCGCCTCCGAAGCGCTCCGCCTCGTTGCCGCCGTCGCTCCACGGCTCGCCCCGGGAGAAGGCTCCACCGGCGCCGCCCCCTCCGCCGCCTCCACCCCCGCAGGCGAGGACCGCCCCTGCTCCGCCTCCTCCTCCCCCGCCGCAGGCGAGGAGCGCTCCCGCCCCGCCCCCGCCGCCTCCCCGCCGGCGGGGACGAGGCCGGTGCCGGCGAAGGTGAGGAGGGTGCCGGAGGTGGTGGAGTTCTACCACTCGCTGATGCGGCGGGACTCGAGGAGGGACTCCAGCGGCGGAGCCGCCGCGGCAGACGCCCCGCCGGCTACGGCGAAATCGCGGGACATGATCGGCGAGATCGAGAACCGGTCGACCCACTTGCTCGCGGTAGGTGTTTCGCCTGAAATGTCGCCGCCGCCCCGTCCCCCGTCCCCGGGGGCCGGCGTTCTCGCTTGAATTACGCTTTTGCCACTGAGAGTTGTCAGTGACTCACTGACGGTTCGTGTAAAAGCAGCAATATTTCGGGTCTAGTCTAGTCTGGTCCCCCATCTTTTGCTTTTCAATAGTGCCCTTTTTGGATTCTTCTTCTTCCCCTTGTCTGTCTTGCTTGCGAGATGAGACATGGATCAGATTCGACGGAAAAGAAAGTGAAATCCTCTCCGAAAATCAAAAGGGCAAATTTTCAAATTTCAATTCGCACGCCGTTCGTTCCCTTTCCGCCATTCTTGACGGAAAACTTCATCGTCTTGCTGCAGATCAAGACGGACGTGGAGACGCAGGGAGACTTCATCAGGTCCTTGATCAAGGAGGTCGAGGGAGCTGCGTTCACCGACATCGAGGACGTCGTGCCTTTCGTCAAATGGCTCGACGACGAGCTGTCTTATCTGGTAACCATTCTCGTGCAAGATAGTACCCCCAATGGTCTGTTTTTCCTTTGAGAAAGAGGAGGTGGAAACATTGAAGCTGCTTCTTGGATTTGATTAGGTGGACGAAAGGGCGGTGTTGAAGCACTTCAATTGGCCGGAGCAGAAGGCCGACGCGCTCCGCGAGGCCGCGTTCGGGTACTGCGACCTCAAGAAGCTCGAGTCGGAGGCCTCGTCGTTCCGGGACGACCCCCGCCAGACGTGCGGCCCGGCCCTCAAGAAAATGCAGGCGCTGCTCGAAAAGTACGGAACGCACTCGGGGACTCCACACCCTCCTCTCCTCGAAAGTTTCGAATTTTGAACGCCAACGTCTAAATATTTCTGCTGCTGGTTGACAGATTGGAGCACGGCGTCTACAATCTCTCCCGGATGAGGGAATCCGCAGGCAAGAGGTACAAAGGGTTCCGCATTCCCATGGACTGGATGCTCGACAACGGAATCGTAAACCAGGTAAAACAAATCTACTACAGTAAAAAAAGGGACAGAATTTACTGCATGTTTTCCCCCTAGCACCGTTTGAAAAGTCGCAAAACGAGCGGACGATGATCTCCGTTCACTCGTTTCTTATCGGGCATGGCATGGCATGATGCTGCATTGCATCGTACGAGTAAAAAACGTTTGTAGCCGTGGTCCCCCCTCCCCTGTCTCTGATGGGAAACCATTTCGTTTTTTTATGCCTATTTAGCAAGATGACAAGCGTAGGGTTCGATCATTGTCTGCCTCGGTGTCTGCTCTACTGCGCATGCACCTCTGCATGGGTCACATGTGAGAGAGAGCTCCACTCCTATGGAGAAGAACTCAGATTTGAAAATGCAGCTTCTTGTCACCTTCCCTTTCAAGATTCTCCATGGGAGAAAACACAGGAGCAGATTCTGGATTTGACCTCGATTAATTTAAGGGTGGGGGGATTGTCCGCATCCTGCGGTCTTTGGAGAAGGGCCTAGATCTTCTGGGAATTCTCAGAGAGAGAGAGAGAATAGTATCATTGAATAATCTTTGTATGACCCTCTAACTAGGGCAGGTTAAGGACAGCAATTAAAAATCATGTGGGCACTTGTTTGCTGCAATGGAGTTGCTGCAGACCCATTGATTCAGCTCTCCATCGATCAAAGTTCAAATTTGTCAAAATGGGACTTGAATATTTTGCGTGGCGGGCTCGATCCGTGGCTTGAAACGGTAAATTTTGTACTGACCTGAGTTCAAATTTCATTTAATGAGGTCTCTGGAAGAAGTCGTGAAATGGGCATTGCTAGAAAATCATCAATAAGGTGGAAATCATTGAGAACTTGGCATGGTAGAATTAGCTTGTAGAGGACCATTGGCATGAAAGACAAGATGATGAACGTGTGTTTTGCCTGTAATTGCAGATTAAACTCGCCTCGGTGAAACTAGCGATGAAGTACATGAAGAGGGTGTCTGCAGAGCTCGAGATGGGTGGTGGTGGCGGCCCGGAAGAGGAAGAGCTTATAGTCCAAGGCGTGCGATTCGCCTTCCGAGTACATCAGGTAAATATAGTGTCTCTCGCTCCATCTTGCCCCGATCTCGAGGCGGGTTCAAGGTCGTTCTGCAATGAGCTAAGCTGACGACGGAGCCCGTGTTTTGTGCAGTTCGCAGGAGGATTCGACGGCGAGACAATGAAGGCGTTCCAAGAGTTGAGGGATAAGGCGAACTCGTGCCATGTACAATGCCAGAACCAGCATCAAAGACTTGTATGCAACAAGTCCGCTCCTTGTTAAAAGATCTGTAGCAAACTCAGCTTCAGAAATGCCGAATTCGGTCTCTTGATTCTGTTGTAAAAATAGAAATACGTTTGCTAATCATCAATACCAGCGGTGGAAGCCGCTGCCCTCGCCTTAGAGCTCGGTTATTGTTTTACTTGGTCTGCCGTGAGATTTTTTGCGTATTTACCACGAGCTGCGTATTCCCAGAGATTATCTTGCGATTTCTGCAATCTGGCACAAGATAGAGTTCATCTAGGTTGTCCGCTTTGAGATTTTGCCTCCTTTGAAATTAGGGGTGATTGATTTCTGATCTAATATGGTCTCACTCAGGAATTGGAAACTAGATTGTGATGACTACTTATTTGATTCCCAGTTTTTGGGATTAGGGACTGGACTTTTGGTCCATTAGAACTGGTCACTTGATAATTCCGCCTCCGTATTTAAGCATTTTGAAGGTAAATCTTTTCCCAAAAAGGTATTGGACTTATTGCTATTTTTAGAAAATTAAAAAGATTGGAAAGAAATATAGTTAGTCCAGTGTGTCAATCCGGGTGGTTTTTAATTGGGTTGGTTTGATGTGCTCACCCCTACCTGAAAAGGCTTCCATACCCAAATTTGTGTGATACATGGTATTGTAATCATCAATTGAAGATTCGAAAATGTCCAAAAAGGATGAAGGATGATGGTGAGAGGGATTGGATATCAAACTAACGAGCTTTGGATCGGGGTGATCTCATTGCATCCGAGCCAAATTTACATGGATCACTAGATTAAGCGAACGTCACATGAGATCCATCTCATTCTAGGCCTGATTTCAGGCCTACCCAATTACTACGTACCACCCGACGGATCGACCCAAGTACCGTTTCCGACCCGCTCCATCTACCGACCCGACCCTGCCCGTCCGGGTCGCCCGAGAGATTCCGACAGGGAAAGGAAGGAGACCCGGGAGCGGAGCCGGATACGGAGCGACGCACGCCAATCGTTCGACGAAATGTCACTTCCGCTCGTGCACGCTTCGCTTCCCTGTCTCAGCGTCAATCCCTCCCGCTCGCCCATCATCCGGAGCCACACCCAGTTCTTCGCTCGCTCATCGCTTCCGCATTCCTCTCTCCGATCTCCTCCTCCTCCTCGGTTTCGCCGCCCGACCATCATAGCCACATCGGCCGCGCGGTCCGAGCATATGGCCGACGGCGCCAGCACCGGCAGCTCCTCCAGCCCCGCCATGAAGCTCCTTTTCGTGGAGATGGGCGTCGGCTACGATCAGCACGGGTGAATACTCTATAAACTTTGCCATTGGATTGACCCGTTTGTATCGCTGAAAGTCTCGAATTCCTTTCGCCTGGTGATTGACGCTTGTGTGATCGAGCAGGCAGGACGTTACGGCGGCGGCGATGAGGGCGTGCAGGGACGCGATTTCGTCAAATTCGATCCCCGCTTTCCGCAGAGGTAAATGTCAATCCACCGCGAAACTTGGGCTCGTGTTTTTTTACCTGCTTCCCGTGATTGAGAAAAAGATTAGATTTTGTCGAGAATTTCGATATCGCGGAAACCCATTGCTTCTTAGGTTCTGAGAATGTAAGAGTGGCATTCGATAGGCGTAGGAGGGTCCGTTAATTGTGATGGGGAGTGTCGGTTTCGGTGATATCGGTGTCGGTGCATTGTATTCTGATGAAATAAGGTTGCTTCAGGGTCAATACCTGGAGTCTCATTTGAGCAGATGAAGCTGCTGATCAAGCTCGGAGTGCCTCATTCCCTTCAGCAATCCATTGACATCGAGAGAGTCAAGTCCGTCTTTCCTTAGTGAGTAACTAAAAATTGTTCCTTTTTTCTTGAAAGATCATTGATTTACCTGTGAGAAATCAATCTTCCGGTTACTATATAGAATGAAGAAGAGGATGGCATGGGTTTTTTTTTTTCTTTTTGCTTTCCATATGCCTGCATTTGGAATGAGAACTATCTAAACATATTTCATCCAGTGCCGGATACTTTATGACTTTGATTTTTGGTACTGATTGACTGCAGTGGAAAAATTCTTGATGTTGAAGTTGTGGATGGTGGACTGATATGCTCAAGTGGTGTATTAGTGGAAGAAATGGGAGACAAGACAGATGAGTGTTATATAGTGAATGCTGCAGTTTATGTTGGGTACTAGTATCTCAGTCCTCAGTTCCTGGGCAGCGTTTGCAACATATCTCAGTTCCAGAACCGTAGCAGACTGCTCTCCAGAGGCTCCATAGCTGATCTTTTTTCTTGTTTTGCATAGTGTGAGATATCATTATACTGCTTGGCCATCTGTTTGCTATGGCAAACTCTTCATAGGGCATGTGGTGACTCTTGAATGTGTATTTCACATTTTCATCTCTTGTTTCTTCGAATAAAAATTTTGATACAACTTTCTCTATTTCTATTGGAGGCTTCCCATCTAGTCATTTAATTTTAGGGCTGTTTTTCTCCTTCTGTGGCTTTGCATAATCGATTGCCTGTATCAATAATCTGAAGCTTCTTAAGAGTCAACCATACTGTATAGTTTGCACCTATGGGAAGAAGCACAGACAATAGACAAGATAGAATCAACAAGAATCATAAACAACTTAAAAACCAATAGGGTATTCCCATGTTTTATTGCTTCCCCTCCTGTGTACAACTAATTGTAAAAGAAATCTGCTAAGACATAACCTTTCTTGAAATACTGTCTGTTTGCACTTTGGAAATATTGCGTCAGATTAGGTAGAGCAAGTATACACCATGGGTTGTGTACTTTACAGTCGATCTGTTTTACAATTGTCATCCACTAATGGAGGTCGTGTTTTTTGGCCCTTCAATCAATGATTTCGAAAATACAACTATGAGGAATGTCGATATTTTCACATCACTATAGCTGCATATAGGAGCTGATTCCAGGTATCGGGCAGACCAGGAAGGCACCAGTGGCTGCAATCGGTGCCGGAGTGGTCGCCGCTGTAGGTAGAGGGGTGTGCGTCCTTCCTCAATTGTGACAGTGTAGTTATGTCCAGCAAATACACCGGAGTCTTCATACTATTCAATACTTTGTTCACCACAGAGGTGGCTGGAGGAGCACCGGTTGGATATGTTGAGCCAGAGAGAGGTTCTTGCTCTCCCATGCAGTTCTTCTTTGGTGAGTGCCAGTCCCTGCCCCTGTTTTTTCATTTCACCCCAAAAAGATCAGGCACGGTTATGTACTTTTTATAGATCTAGACTTATCAAGGGATGCTCATATTGGAAAAAAAATCACAGAGACCTGCATTGACTCGAACTAGGTTAATGACAACCGTTAATCATGGGGGTTTCACACAGGCCCCAAAAAATCAAACAGTTGTGATTGGGCCTGGGTCTAGGCAAGAACTTCCCCACGTATTGACTATAGTTCCATTCTCATAGATAAGTCGAGTCATTCATGTGAGGCATTGTCCGAGAAAAACCCCAATTGGCATGTGACAATGCCGGGCTTTCTTCAGATACACTTATTCCAAGCATACTGCGTATCTCTTTCTGTAGTCTCTGATCCAGGGTCCACCTTTTTCGTGTGGCGGGTGCATGATTAAGGATAAGAAAGGCAGAGTGAGACTCAAAACTGAGTCTACTTTCAGGTAAAAATTTGCCAGAGTCAATGGGGCTGACTTCTGTTCATGATTTAGGTTAAGGAGGTTCACATTCACATGTGGAAGTTGTTTTCATCTCCTTAATACCCGGAACTCGGTGTGACAAAATATCTTAAGAAAAGTTCCTTAAGCATTCTATGTGATTTGTTAATCATGTTTTTAGGTTATAGAAGCTTTTTAGAGATCCAACCACTAGGGTACTTACTGATAATGAGTAGGAGAGATTCCCTGGAAGAAGACTTTGGTCTTTGAAGAATCAACATTGAGATCAACCCATTTGGCCCATGTGCTCAGCCCCTTGTAATAAGCACTTAGACGGTCCATGTC
Organism: Eucalyptus decipiens; assembly: GCA_014182575.1. Taxonomy (NCBI): domain Eukaryota; kingdom Viridiplantae; phylum Streptophyta; class Magnoliopsida; order Myrtales; family Myrtaceae; genus Eucalyptus; species Eucalyptus decipiens. The sequence continues at coordinate 43,941,524 of CM024613.1, read as the reverse complement.
TTTAACCACTCTGCCCCCATCTTGTATATAGTCCCACCTGCAATTAGAATTTATCATCATCGAACTTTGGTCTAATATCTATTCATCTTGTTTAATGCATAAGCCCTGGTTTAGAACCAACAAGAAAATACAGGCACCACATTTAGATGGAGTCTATAGCACCGGCAGCAGTCTTAAGATGAAAGTCAGAAGGAGAATGCAGATGAATATGAGGGAAGTCGAGGTTATCTTACGGCTGAGATTTTCCGGTGTGGGTCCACCAGTGCCATGAGTTGAAGATCAACACGTCCATCCCTTGCCACGATTTTCCCTCCTCGATGGAATCGAGCTTGAGAACTCGCCCAATGTTCTCTCGGACTATGTCCACCAAGTAGGGCGTGCGATACAGAAAAATGCTCACTCCATAGTCCTGCAAATCATCAGAATTTCTGCCCTTTAGCTCTTCCTCAAAGTCTTTTTTTGCCTATTCTCAGGTACAACTTCATCAGGAACTTCGATCGAGTTTCGCCATTGATCAATCAAGTTGTATTTAGCTATAGTGAAACTATGTAATTCCTGGCATGAGCAGTTTTATTCTCTTAAACTGTTCACCATAGTTAGTAACCTCAAAGAAGGACCATGATTGGGAATTTTTGGATTGTCCTTCTCCGAATAAGAGACGAAACATAATTAACTTGAATTCACGACAGCTATTCGAAATCTTAGTTAAATAATGGATTTGTCATCTCATGTTTGCTTTTTGTGAAAAAATACTAATTGAAGTGGAAGATTTCTTTAAACAATAAGGAGTTGGGTCAACTATTTAATCAAATGATATTGAGCCTATTTCCCATCTTTTCTGGAAAAATAAGTGGGCTATAATTATAATTGAAGAGATTGAATGCTGGCTCCGGAGAGCACCGACTTGATAATTATAATTAAATAATGCAAACCCCATTTTATTCCATTACTCCCTTTCGAAAAATCTTTAATGCTATGCGGCTGCATTGTCTGGGAAGGGCTTCTTCTAGACAGCTTTCTTTATGCAAAACCGTGCACTATAGTACTTAATAAATAATGCAATTGAGGTACTCTTTGACGACCACTCATAGACTAGCACGGCCCACAAGAATTATCACATTGGAAAAGGTAGGGACTGCTCATAAAGCATTCAAAGGGTACATATAAAGACGCTAATCTTGGATAAATCGAACTCCATGGAATGCCCTAGATTTTGTGGCTAGAACATTCAAACGAGCCATCTCAAGAGAGCTTCATGTTCACACAAAGCATCGCCGAGGCTGCAAAAGGATGATTTCTCACCGCTTATTAAGGCATCGATTCCATTAGTGCACCGGTACGGAGCTTTTAACTTGGCAAAATCTAAGTTTAGGGGTCTTGGTGTTTACATCACAATGTGAAAGAATGTACCAAAACTGATAATGAAAAAGAGATCACACTATGTGCCGTGGGGAGTAAGTACACCCTTAATAATGACAGAACAAGGTGCTCGAAAGCTATCAAAATGGGGGAAAGCGAAAGAGGGCAAAGCGACAGTGGAAGGGGAGTAGGTTGGGCCGGTGGGCTGTGCATCACAGCCTGTCACTGTGTGGTGGGGTATGCCCCTCGGCTCGACCTAAAACAAACACAAGGCATCTTGTAGACAATAGCATGTCAAGATTGAAGTAATCATCATATCTAATCTAAAGTCCACACTTATTTATTGTTCTATTATGAGCTGGAGTACAATTCACCAATCGCACCATCCTAGGTCTCGCTTTCCCATTATTTTTTTATTTCTTTCCACGATTTATGAAAAGTAATCGTATGATATCTTGAGTCAATTTATATCGGATTAAACTTATCTTCCTAGTTGGATCAAAAGTAGATAATTTACATTGAATTTGAAAAGATTGAATAAAGTGGCATTTGAAGAATTCGACATTGAAATAAGGAAATTCACACGTCTAGAATAAAATGAAATTACATTTGTGAAGAAGATAATAATATTTAAAATCTTATTCTATAGTTTTCTGACTATGCATCTATGTAGCAAAACTTCGTGCTTATACTTTCAAGTTGCCTATATCTAATATATAACTTTTCTATGTCGGAATTTTCTAACCCGTGACTGGTTAGAACCCTAGATATACGCAAAATTATATATAAAAAGTACATTATGAATATGTCCGCGCAAAAGGTGGGTCGGGCAGCTCATTTCTCTTCCAGCTCTATACCGCAATTACTGGATATGCAAGCAAATGGAAAATTTCCATATGGCATACCTGGACAAAGGAATCGCTGACAGGACAATATTTAATAAGAGGAAAGTCCTTCTAACATGGATAAATCCGACAAAGTAGTTCCTATGCCAGGTTGTTCAAGTACAACTAAAATAACCCATTTAAAGAAAGCGGTGCCAAATTTGTACCCAACAAATCGACAACAACCACTGCAACATGATCAATTGGTCATCATGGCATTGACTGCTCATCTTTTGTTAATTATTGGAAGAAAAATTCAGGGTTGAATGTGAGAATTTCCAAAGCTTAGGGTAAATTAGGAAAAAAAAATAAAATATCTGGAATTATAGTTTTCATTATTATAATTATGCCTGACCCAAATTAAAGTTTTTTAAGTTGAAACTTGGTAACTTTTTTCGGGGTCCCCCTACACACTTCCTCCCTTTTAGGTTGATTCCCCACCACCTTTCCCAACCCTATATGATCTTGTCTTATTGCGAGGACAACGTTTAAGGCCAGAGCTTCATTATTTACGGCTAAGAAGCAATCATCATGAGCCCTCTTCTTGCAATTGCTCTTGCTCTCATTTATGACAAGAGAAGTTCCTACAGGTGTCTTTCCTTATGTACAACAATGCGCACGAGCTCTCTTAGAGCTCGGCTCAAGTACACATAAGTGTCGGCTCGTCGAATTGGGAAAGAAGGGATTCTCGAGATTCCAAGACCGGCTTACGGAATCGATCTACGAGTTCACGTAGGGTCATAGAGTCCCTAACATCGTTTTCAAGGGGAAAAGTGTACGGTGAATGAATACAAGCAGTTTTTAAGTAACGACGATATTAAAGTCAAATGCATTAGTTCCACATCTCTTTGTAGTTATTTTAGTGCTGTTAATAAGGAGCAATGATTAAACAAATTCGCGGTAGAATTATGGCAAGAAAAACGCCATGGACGTTTCAAAATTGTTGGATCCGACCGACCGACTGACGATCCGATGACCCGAGCAGTCGACCGACAGTTGATGTTGGTCATCCCACGGGTCGGAAAGGGCCCGACAATTTTGACTGTTTTTTAGCCCACGGGTTAAAAGAAAAACCCCTCGAGCGATTCAATGGACAACACAGCAGACAGAATCTGCTCGAAATCGAGAGATTCTCGCCCTCGCTAGGACCTTAGAAGTAGCTCCAAAAGGGCAACTACATCGGGGGCAACATCACGGGCAGAAACTCCGAAGACCAGAACAAAATCTCAAAAAGCAAGAGAGAACTCCGCAGACAGAGAAAAGAGACAGTCAATCATGCGATGAAACGAACGGAATTTTACCCTCTTTTGTTTTTCTATATTTTTTTTTGGAGAACGGGGCGAAAAGATTTACCGGGAAAGTGACCGCGGAGAGAGATTCCTTCCTGGCGAAGCTGGTCTTGGCGCCGGGCACCGACGCATGGATCATACACGACAGCGATTCCCACATGTTCAGGCTCAGCGAGTCCCCCACGAACATTATCTTCTTCCCCCTCCACCTCCTCAGCAGCTCCCCTCCATTAAACCTGCAAGACCTCCAAATTTTCAAATTTCAAGAATATATAAAGTTCAACATACCAAGAAACTATAGAGCAAAAGGGTTTCCGCGAATTTGAGTTTTCTCTTCGTTTAGCAGAAGAGAGGAGAAGCAAAACAACCTCAAACAGAGGGTGAGGGAGATTCGGTAATGGAAACCTGGGAATGGCGCAGGAGTCGGGCCTCCAGGCGTACTTGAGGTATTGGGTGTCGGGCCGGCCGTATTTCTGGCAGTCGAACTCCGGGTCGATGAAGGGACACGACGAGGATTGGTAGAAAGGGTAGGAGGCGTCCACCACCCAATTGCCCTGGAACAGATTGCACCCGCCGGTTTGCTTCCGGCCTCTCAGGGCGGCGGTGGTGTTCCAGAGCTGCTGCTCCGAGCTTGCTCGTTGCGGACGAACGAGGAAGAAGAGGAAGAAGATGGTGAGGTGGAGCGCGGGTATGGCGAGGCGAATTGGGTCGGCACCGAAGAAGGGCCATTGCAGCTGGAGTCCCTGCTGCTGAGGTGAGAGAGAGAGGGAGAGCGGCCCTCCCGTGCGCGTCGATTTATAGGGAGGTTCTTGTCAGTCTCTGCGAGAGAGAGAGAGAGAGAGAGAGAGAGGACATGGTTTTCTGAGGTGGTATTATTGTTTTTCTTTTTTTTTTTTTTGGCCGACCTGCTAATGTTGGATTATATTTCGATCTAAAGAAAATGTTGGATTGCATATACCTTCCTTGGCGTTTGAGGGCTTCTATGGTCATCATTTACTGTTCAAAATTGACTTACCCTACTTCCAAAATTTTTTTAATGAATGATCGAGATTTATTCTTTGATGATTCGACAGCCATTGGTCTTCGAAGATTATTTGCGGAAATGTCTATTGACTTTTTGGCTAAGATTAAAGTGCGGTATCTATTTTTATCAGTTTCATAATGATGGTATATGCAACATGGTAATTTTACCGATAGTCTTATCTTATCATTTGATATGTTGCAAAATATTTTAATGATCCAGTATTATTCTTTGCCTTTCTGGACCAAATATTCTTGGCAACCTGTTGCTGCTTGTGTTCCTTATTCGTTACTTCCTTCCTACAATACTTTAGCTATAAAGGTATTTTAAGTTTGGGAAAAAGTATGCGTTTATGTGTATTTGGAAAGCATAAAGAAAACCATAGAAAGAACAACAAAATAAAGATATAAATTAGTTGCGAAATCTTGGAAGGACATGAATATAATTAGAGAAAATGTGTGGCCAATTGGTGGGGGCTGTTATGCTTGCCAGGTTGAATTTCGTCTGGAAAAGAGCAAGGGAAGATTGCTTCATTGGATTGCGTGAATAAAAATTCTGCAGAAAGGTCTGACATTTCCATTGGGTTGCAGGTCACGGGCACAATTGAACATGTGCACCAAGTTCATAGGCTAGCTGGTTACCATGTGCATTAACAGTTTCGGATGAATCCGTGGGATGTCCAGTACCCTTTTTTGTCTCCCTTATCATAACTTAATTAGTGTCATGGAGCGGAATCGAGTGGCGTTGAGTCGCGTCGGTGTCAAGCTCAAGTTCGGTCATATCAACTCGACTCTTGTACTCCTTTTTTTGAGACTCTATTCGAGCTTCATAGAGTATTGAAATTTTCTACTCAAGCTCCACTTGAATAGAACCAAGTCATAAAGAATCTCGAGCTTGAAAGCGCGAGCTCTCTCTTTACTAGCTCGTATGCCATTGATGTGTTATGCAATTTCGAGTGTTTTTGTGTCTATTTTTATAAGTATTGAATATTTTATAAGAAATATTAGAAGTTTTTGTAGGCTTGATTAGGTTTGTGAGCTCTTCAAACTGAGCATTAGCAAGTTCTAGAAATTGATTCGAAATCAAATGAGTTGATCTCTAGTACTAAATGAGCCAAACATGAGTCGCTGCAAGTAGCTAGACTCAATTTTACCCTATTCTCCAAATTATTCGAATAAAGAAAGTCTTTTCTTTTTTTGATGTTGTCTACTCAACTTCTAGTTGATATGTCCTCTATTGTGACACTAAAGAATTTCCTTCGAAGCAAAACTCACGATCAAAATTTGTAATGATCTATTTGATGTCATTCCATATGATTGGCTTAATAATTAAGAACCGGACTTATACATATATATTAGGTTCGCGACACATATTTAAATTCCAACGCTATTAAGCACAAGTAAATTTTTATGTTTGGACCGCTAGTCTGACTTGTAACTCAAGTCATAACTGATCGATAAAGTTATTGAGATAGTTCATAAGCTTGAGTTTTATCTATCTAACTGGGTTTACTTGTACAAAAAAAAAAGTTTATTTCCTTATATACCATTATTTTGTAGGTTAAGTTACTTCATAGCAAGAGTCATACAATATGTTATATAACTCTAAAATCTCACAATAGATGAGAATGGGATGTAATCATTACATAGATAAGCATAACTTAAATCTCTAATAAGATTAGGTTGATGTTATTTAAACTAGTTTAATGTAATTTATATCTTGAATCTTGATATATGTATGGAGTATGATAGGACATCGTCTCTGAATATTCATTGTATGGCCTATTTAAATGTCTAAGTACGACATGGTATTGGTGGTACGAGATTAGAATGGAATAGCGATTTCAAATTTTCTTGGTTAGAGAAGAAACAAGAGGGAAAAACGAAAAAACAACTTTAAAATGTTTTTAGACAAGAAATGAGATGGAAATTTTTCAAATTTTTACTTATCTTAAAATTTTCCCCTCCCAAATAAGGAAATGAGATTTCTGCCCTTCCTTGTCATTTATCTTAAAAAGAAGAAAATTTTCAAGTAGTTACTTCTTTTTTTCTCTTATACTTTACTAACAAGATGTCCATGTTCGTGAGCTTGGAAGAAGATCCTCCAACTTAGAAGGCTTTACCGCAACTACTTCTAGTGGAGTATAGGGGATGGTCGCTCCGTTTCTCTCTGTTTCGAATACTGGCATCCTAGGGGGCCGTTAAATCTAATCTTTTCATAATCTTTCATCTATAGCTCCGAGATTCCATGGCAGGCAACCGTTGTGGATCTTTATTCCCCCACTGGTTAGCCTTTAAAGGATGTTCTGGATTCGTGGCAGCTTGCTCTCCCCATCCTCTCTCAGAATGCGGATCGTTTCCGGTGGAAAAAGTGTCCATCTGGGAGTTTCACCGTCGCTTCGGCTTGAGAGGCCATTAGGCGGAAGAAGGACCATGTCTCCTGGCACACATTCATTTAGAGTTCTTCCATCTCACCCCGTTATTAGTTCAATCTTGGCTTATTACCAAGTACAAGCTCCCTACCCTAGCACTATTATTGTTGTATGGTAGAATTGATAGTGGCTTGTGTGCTTTTTGCAATGAGACTCTGGCCTCCATTGACCAGTTGTTCTTTGGGTGCCGCGTCACCACCAGCCTTGTTTTTTTTTTGGGCCGTCAGGTGCAATCTACCTTGGCGCAATAGGTCCTGGGCAGATAATCTTCGATGGCTATGACTCTACTCTTGGGTAAAGAATTCTTTAAATGCATTGCCCATTTCTCCCTTGGAGCCCTTTGTCACATTATATGGAAGAACATGAATGATATTTTGTTTAGAGAGCTAACTCCTACGATCCTGGCCCCGGAGAACCATCTCCTTAAGGTTGTCTGAGATAAGGCTCTAACTTTTAGGAATGTTGACAGTACCGCGAGGAACAGGAGACTCCAGAGTGCCTGGGGTATCGATCTGATTGTTTTCTCTTCAGGTGATTCTTGATCGAATCCACGAAGCTGCTTTCTGTGTAGCTGCTATTTCAGCGGTGGCTTCGATCCTTGGGGATGGCTGTTCCACTGTTTGTCTCCTTCGAACTGGATACCCTTCTGTGGTGGACATTCTTGTGCTGAGCTACCGTCGAGGTCCTTGGGGTTGGCTGCTTCACCGAAGATTCCTCCTCCCCTGGTTTGTGCCGGTCACAGCTTCTCTCGATTGGGACGCTTGAACTATGACTTTTGTTTTTGTTTGGTGTTTGGGGTGATCTGGCTGTGTCTGTTTGTTCCCTCTGTTGCTTTTTGTTTTTTGCTTTGGTTACTGGTGTTGGCCGTTGTTTGGCTCTTCTTTGCTGTGTGGTGCTATTACAGTTTGTTGCTTGCTGTTTTTTTGTCTCGGTACCCTTCCACTCGCCTTGACGTCATGTCATTCTAAGTGCAAGTTTTGGTGCCGAGATTTCATCTTGTATAATATAGTTGGTAAAGCTCAATACAATTACTTACTTTCAAAAAAAAAAAAAAAAAAAGAAAAAAAGAAAAGAAAAGAAAAGAAAAGATGTCCATACTTTGAATGCGTATGTTCGTAACATTATTCAGAATGTTGATGGTTGAGCTATTTTATTATTGATATGTCAAGTTAATTATTGGATATATTGGATGTTGATCGTTATTGGGTTGATCGCTTTACAAAATTAACCGAATATCACTATTTTTCCTTCAATGGAAAAAAGAAAATACCCATCCATTCTTTGTGAATCAACACCTCTGGTGAAAATTAGTATTAGTTAGCATAACCAAATGTAGCTAGTTTGGTTAGATGCTGATTTAATATTATTCATCTTGTTTTTCCTTCAATTTCAGAAATCACCGGTAAATATTTTTTTTTCCGCTGATTAGCTAATATTCATCTTTCATCACCTTATAATCTTCCTTTATCTGTAAAATATGTGACATTAATTTTTTGTGTTGATATATAACTTTTCTATCGATACTTTAATACAAATTAAAGAATACAAACAATCTATCTTATTAGAGTTGCTCATTATTATACGATTACTTATAAAAAGTCGTCAGTAATTATGAATTTAGTATTATTTACGAAATATGATGTAATAATAACTGATGTGAAAGTGCAAAAAGATTTCCGCAGACAAAACTCAATGCGCAAACTAGTGCTTTTAAAAATGGAGGAGCGTAAGTGATGTGGGGCACATAAAGATCTGATCATCATCTTTATTTGATGGATTTTGTTGTTTTTGAATTTGATATTTCTTCTTTAATCAAATAAATTTAGGATATTCTTTTACTATGCAATATGTTAATTTATTGTTTCCATTCTTAAGATATCTTTTCGTCGATTAAAAAAAACAGTAGAATACATTTGTTTTTTGGGGAAATTTGTTTGGTTTATCCAGAAATTTTAGTATTATACTTGTTAATTCATTTCTGTTGGACATCTTACCCTCTTCCATGAATGAATTAATTTGGAAATTTTTTCCTATTATGTGCTTTAAGCATCTTCTAGAGAATGTTATGTGAATCTAGCTCGTCTAGTTTCATTTATTTTTGTGTTTACCGCGCTAGGAAATGGCAATCTGATAAAATGTAGGGATGGAATTTGGTATTCTCTTCAAAACTTAATTCGTATCTCTCTCGGTTATCTCATAACTTGACCTCCATTATATGAAGGCGTCACGAGTGGCATAGAAAAGATGCAACGGCCAAAATTCTTTCTCCTATCTTCTTCTTCTGTTAGTCGGGAGTGGACAACTGATGACCTTTGACCATCACTATCCACCACCGTGCCATCACCGATACCCTCACTTGGTTGCCGCACCACTTACGCCTCTTTCCCTCTCTCTCTCTCTCTCTTCTTCCTCCTTCCATGGTTTTGATTTTATCTTGTTTTGCTATTTTTCACAAGGCAGACAAATAATGAAACTTTTAACACGTCTCTGATCATCTCTTCTGTCGTTCTTTCTCTTCCAGCTAAGGGATAACGTTGCTCGACTTGGTCTTATATGGACTTCATTAATGGAATGATTGCACCAGAGATGGAGACAGTGTACCCAGAGCGAGAAGGCTAAGTCCTTAATGGCTTCTTTGCCTTGGCCATCAGCTCCATATGGTCCCCAGGACAAGAACCAGAGGCCCTCCCTCTTTATGGAGGATTGGTTTTGTCCTCGAGGTTGGTGGACTGTCTTACTTAGATTCATCGCAGAAGATACAGTTCAGGAAACTTTGTGACTGTTCTTCATGACTTTTCTGCTCCACACGTTGCGCGATATATGTCCCGTTGCAATCTCGTGTATCCAGGGGGCCGCCATGCGTGTACTTTGGAATCTCCCAGGTCGAAATGAAGAATGGCGCGACAATTCTCCTGCAATTGCAAAATAAAAGAAGCCGAGAACGAATTGAAGAAGGAACTACGTACCAAATGAGAGGTTAAATGGGGTGTGAAGAATACGGAATTTCTCTCTTGCCTCACATCCTTTATTTAACAAGTAACATAGGATCAACTTTTTAACAAGAAAATGGGAAAAATTACCGAAAAAGTATTGAACCTATTATTTGGTAATTAATTTAGTTCTAAATGTTTCAGTTATACCAATTTAGCTAATGACCTTGCCAGCCCATAATTGGAAAAAAAAATACGAAAGAAAAGAAAAGTAGAAAGATAATAAAAGAAAATAAAAAAAAATACAAAAGTTGTCTATGTCTGTACCAACTATATCATGTAGGATGGCCTTCGTTGATGTCAGTGATTCATAATCAAAATTGGTTAAAAATATTATATTGGCAAATTGTCAAAAGATTCGGGATAAATTGACATACTTAAAAAATTTATGATTGAATTAGCTGCCGTAAAATAAATTTATGACTTTTCAGTAAGAAAAAATGTCGGCTGTACCGTAACCAATCTGAAATGAAGGTGATAGACTAAGTGAGGCTTGATTCTGCCTTTCATGCCACATGGACGATCCGCGGAACTATTGCCAAGCCAAACTCTCATTTTCACAAAGAAATAGTTTATTCTTCAATTTCCACATATGGGTAACTGGGAACACCTGTTTGAGTGGATAATTCGTACTCCATTGCATTTTCCTTATTCTGATTCCCGCTTATGATATTCAATAATGAATTGGCTCCCCCCAAACAAGGGCTTTTACTCAAGCCCTTGCGTCACGCCTACTCGAACGAATGCTGTCTTTCCATATAAGGCTTATCATTAGCTGAGTGCTTGATGACCCTTTGGTGACGCATGGTGGGTCCAAATTCGTTATGATTTGTTGTAATCTTCGAGCAGTCCACAAAAAAGGGCATGTGGGGTTCCTCCAAAATGCACCAATTGTGGTGGCAATTTCACTGTTCGTTGTTGGGTTCCATCAATCGTAAAGCAAAAGTTCACACATTGGTCTTCATGTCATGATTGACAACGGCAACGATAATGCGGCTTGTGGGGGTCTCCTTAGCCTCTTGAATTCGCCTCTCTTTTCTTTTGGAAGGATTCCTCCCCCAATTGCCATCTAAACTAAATTACGGGGACCTTAGAAGCAACCTACTAATGGACAAACACCACTCAAAGCTGATAAATCTCGAGGTACCAAGGAATGAGCGCCTTTTCTTTAGAAGGTATAATTTACTAAGTCAAGATCATTCATCATGAGATACCCTCAAGCTAAAGCTCTTCTCCATAAAAAGGATGGCGCGGACATTAGGAGAGGAGATGCCTTATAAGCTCTACTCATTAGGAAAAGGAAATCCTATCCGAGAATTCGAGTAAACACTTCTTTGTTTGGAGTGGTTTCCACTTTCGATTTATAAGTTTCTGTAAATTCCTTTGCTTGCAGAGTTTGATTTTGTATTCGGAAGTGCAAATCGTCTAAAATCCATTACATTGTAGAGACATTGATACGTAGAATTGTACAAATACTTTAAATAATAAATATGCTTTCTTGAGGAAGGCGCCCAAAAGAAGGCAAATCGCAAGACCCGTGATCTTGACATATTTTCACTATCATAGATTGGGTTAGACTCTCCTCTTCATTCTCTGACTAAATTCCTAGACCATCTTAATGTCATAATTCCAAATTCGTTATCTAATTAAATTCCTAAACCGCCAAAATTTTATACTGGATATTTGGATTCGCCATGCTCCTAAATCATCCGAATTAAATTGAATTTGAATTCTAGAAGTTTGCCATATTAGCCAGCATAATGCCGAATTGAAATGTTAGAAATTCATTTCATAATCCCCACGTAATAATGAATAAAAATTCAATTTCATGCTCATTTTAGTTTCACATTAAAGAATCTCGGCATAATAACGGACTATGCCTGGCTCGTAATACCAATGATATCAATACTCAAAAAGTCGGCAGCTCTCTAGTGTGGATGAGGATAGATAGCCAAAGGCCGTGGAAAGTCTAACTTGGTTATGTGAATTGAAACCTAATACTTGTCATTTTTTGGAAAAGTTCTTTCATAAAATATTGTAAAATCTCGAAACGCCAAATATGTAAAAACAACTTAATTTTCAGAATCATGAATACATAATATATATAGTTGATGGCATCAGGTCACAGAAGACACCATGCCATCTTGCATTTTTGCCATATCATCATGCCACGATATCATGCTTTTGTTCTTGTCCTAGTGCTAATGATCATGCATATGCCCTTAAAGACCCGTCGTCATGCATCTTTGCCATTTCATCTGCAGTTATTCGTGTCATTACAGTACAACATGATAACGCATATCATGTTATAGAGCGTTATCATGTTATAGACATCCTCTACCATGTCATCCATACATGTTTTGCATCATGAATACATGATGTTTTCAAGATCCACACCAGTAGACCCGACATATGAAGTCATGTTATTATTTGCGTAGTGATGTCAAATTTTCTCCCGAAAGAGAAATATCGACAATATAAATTATGCTTTCACAATGTAGGAAACGATTCCACATTTGCAAGGTAAGACATGATTAGAGCTGTAGTAAGCAAAGGGAGCCGTGTGTTGTTCGGCGTTTGGAGAATTCATTGTGGAAATGTAAGTACTTTAGGGTAAAAGATTTTTATCAAACGCAAATAACATTTTTTTACAGAGAGAAAATCTTGAGCACCCAACAATCCAACTGTGAATCATCAGAGCCGGCGATCTCGGGCCACCCCACCAAGGATAGCCCAACTGTTCCCACCATCAGCGCACCACACCGTTGCCCTCTCAGACTCCGCCTTTACGTCTCGAGATCTCTCCATCTCAAACTCGGCCGTGCTCGACTCGGGCTCAAAGTGGCTTTAGATGTAGATGCGCGAGGCATCGGCTGGCGTTGCTTGACCCTCGGCCAACATCCATGACGTCCTCCTTGAATTCCCAACAAATCAAAGTGTCCTCAGATTTGGCCGCGGGGGGCCTCATACAGTGTCCTTGAACTCCTCCGCCAATGTCACATCACTCAAATTTGGCCCTCAAGGGCAAAGATGGAATTTGAGAAAGCTAGTGAGTACAAGATGGGAAGAGGAAAAGTCCTTAAATCCTGGAATTTGCCATTCGAAAATGCTAAAAGGTCACCTGCTCTTGGGCTTTTAGTTTTGCCAATGTTGGCATTTGTTTAAATTGGTCCAAATTTTTTTTGCCAAACACCCTAGCAATTGGTTAAGGATTTTTAAAGTATCAAAGTCCATTTTTAAAGTTGAACCAAACACTCCATTCTTCACACACGTAATTGAACGTGAGATCCAAGAACTCTAACCTTTGCATTTTGAAGAGTAGCTCTTCGTGCATCAGCACTTTTGGATAATAGTTGACCGTCCCAATAAAAGCCTCCGGATTTGTCGGAGGCCAAAAATGAGTAATCAAAAGGAAAGTATTTTAGGTCAAAGATACCCTTCAAATAATGAGGAAAACGAATTCTCCCATTTGAAGAGATGAGAACATTTTTTCGTATGAGCTCTTGAGTGTCTTCTCTGTTTCAAGTTCCAGGATTAGATGCTATAAAAGCTTCAATAGGTTCCAAAACAAAAAGATCGGCCTCAACAAAGTCCTATTGTGTCCTTTCTCGGATATGATCAGCCGCCATCTGTCATAATCGTGCCATTGCTTTGCCACGTGCCAGCAGCTGCTATTGGGATTTGTTTTGGTAAGTAAGGTAAATTTAAACAAAATGATTTGTAGCAGAATTAAAAATGCCCATACACGTATTTCCAAAATATTGTTCGCGCATTTTAATAAAAGAATGTAAGAATCGGAAGGAGGCTAATTACATTACCCTTGATGCTTGTTCAAAAAGTTTGGTTATGTTCTTCAGATTCTGTCTATGAACATTTGATGTCCTTACAGCATTTATTCTGACGTTTTTCAAATGTGCTCGGATCCACATTGCAAACGCCTAATATCTTTGTAGTATTGGTTTTGACATTCTTTAGATCCTAACTACAAGTGTTTGATCTCCTTGTGACACAAGTTCTGACGTACTCCAGTTCTAATGCTCTTTAGTTCTAGCCCCATAAATGTCGGGCCTTTAATTTAGACATACCACCAACTTGTGTCAAACAAAAGAAAGAATTTTGAGAGAGCTTACCGCGACAATTGTGTTATCAATTGATCTCATGCGTGACTATTTGATTTGGCTCATTAACTTTAAAACCGCTTTAGAAAATTAATTTGGCCACAATTGTTGGGAAAATCCCTATGTTGTTCTAAAGATGACAAAGATAATCAAAGGCTACTAATGTGTGTATTGGTTGAGTGGTATTAAGTGATTTATGCCTAGGTTGAAACGCAAATGTTGTCATAAATAGCACTAGAAGATTTTAACATTAGGAGTGCGTTGCCATTGTCTTAAGTGCTTTGCTGATATTTGAGGTGAATAAGGTATTGGGCAATAAAGATGTCTACAAGCTGGAAGATCATTAGATAAGTTGAACTTTCGGAAGATCCCTGATTGAGGGTGAACAAGCTGAGAAGAATGAGGATATTCGTGATGGCTTGGAGGTACATAGATCAAGTGAATAGTAGGATGGACTTGATAATGGTGAACAAGCCTAGAATAAGGATGTTTGGTAAAGCTTGAAAGGGCCATGAAGATGAACAGCTTAATAGAATCGAAATTGCTAATATGCTTGAAAGGACCAAAAAGATTGAGTGCTGTTAACAATTAAATTTTGGCTAGAAATTTATGATAAAAATTACATAAAAAAATTAGGCCACCTAACAAAAATGACTTTTGCATTACCTAGGTCTTAGTTTTTATTTGCTTTTACTAAGTTTTATTTCTATTATTTTACCATATCCCCGGATAAATTAATTATATTTAAAAAATGGGGGGCCCACCTGGGCTGGGCCTTTGCGCCCAGCACCCCTCCTTCTTCTCCTTCCACTAGTGCAGGCCCGGGCCAATCTGGCCCCAGCTCCCCCCTCACGGCCCGGCCCACTCCTTCATCTTCTTCCTCCTGCCTTCCTCGCGTTGCGCACCATGCGCGTAGGGCAACCTAGACAGAGGGAAAAGGGGCAGAGGAGGGCGATGCGTGTGGAGCAGCGCGAAGACCAGAGGGAGACCTGGACGGATGGGCGGGCGCCTTCAATGGCGGTAGAGTAGGCGCCCTAGCTAGAGCCGCCTTGAATAGGACGACCGGTGGGTCGCCGGTCGGTGCGCCGAAGACCGATGGTCGAAGCCTCCATCGCTGGTCGGTGCGCGAAATCCTGCCCCATTTTCTCCCTCCTCTGGCTGCTGTAGCGTTTTTGTTGTTCGGTGAAGGCCTCGGCTTCGGTTTGTATCCTGGCGGAGCCGAGACCCCTCTGTTTAAGCAGCGCCCTCTACCCGCTCGACGAAATGCCTGAGTGAGATCCGATTCTTGATTCATCATCCCGAGTCGGAGTCAGGCCGTCCGAACGTTGCTCCACCTATGCTGAGGCGTTCCGGTGATCCTTTAGTGCCCTGGGCGCAGCCGACACCACCCGACCCGCAACCACCGTCACGGCAATCTGCGGAGGCCACGGGTCTCCTCTGTTTTGGGGTACAAGCGCCAGCGGCCGTCGTGGAGGCGCCACCGGCCAGATGAATGCCAAGGGATCTTGCATAACTTTTAGTTAAAAGAGTGAGCAGTGAATTTTTTTCCAAGTATCATGTTGGTAGTTACTAACATTTTCATGAAATTATCAACATTTTCCATAGTATGGACATTACCAATTAGTGTGCTAAATTATCAACTTTTATTTGCATAAGATTAATAATAATTTATTTATATATAAAATATACATATAATATACAACGTGTCTTAATGCATTGGAATTCTCTATTTTTTGAGAAATGACGCGTCGGCATGTCGTGTCGTGTCATGTCGCGTGTTGTGCGTCGGTATCGGTGCTACTTAGGTTATGGGTAACCAACTCTTGTTTGATTCATTTACTGAATTTATTTTTCTTTTAATCATTAACTTTTATTATGAAAGCAAGCTGAATAGCTCCATTGAACTGCGCTATTAATATGCAACTGGTAGAGAAGCTTGCGTAACGAGTCCACAGAGACCGCCTTGGATGCCCGAGTTCCACAGCATTCTCATGTATCCTTTCTCACCCCAAGTCTCGCCCCACGAGTTCTTGAGCAGCCAATAGTCGACACCGTCATGGGTCTTCCCGTATCCGACGATTGCGACGGCGTGGTTAGTGGTCTCCCCACAAGGGCCATTAAAGATGCTCCCACTGTACTGCTTGAATCCAGGGCTGGCACCCTCGATGGCGACTGAGATCGGTGGCCTCGCCACAGCCTACAATAGTAGGTCTTCACTCATACCCTTTTAACCGTGCTACAGCAATGGAGGCGGCTTGCTCGCCGCAAGTGCCCTTGACGCCACTGTAAGGGTAATTGCTTTCATAGGTCATGCCATGGTTTTGGGCAATGTATTCGTAGGCTAGGTACATCCAACCCCACTTGCATCCGTAGTTTAGTTTGGAGCAATCAATAAGCTGTTGCTCGGACAAGTTGACTAGTTTACCGGTCTTCATCGCTAGAATCAATTCCACAGTTGCAGTCACTGCGAATGCCCAGCAAGATCCTATTCAAGAATTAAAATGAGAAGCGCAACGGTAGTTATGGCTAGTGTATGGATGCATATGGAATAAACACCGGAATTAGCTTGATAGTGTATGATTCAGAGTCACTAGGATTAAAGTTATGCCGAAATATTTCTCACATGCTACTTGCGGTTAGTGCTGCAATAATGTAATTCAATTGGCAGCATGCAACTATGTGGTTCGAATTACTTTAGATGACCTTTTTTGAATTGGAACATGATTTAGTTTTATGGATTCAATTATGTGGTTTGAATTAAACCAATTATGAAATAGTATAATTTTTCTGCTAATAGATCCATTGAATCCCATAGTCCCGAGCCACCCAGAGAGAAATGCGTTAACGTAGTGAAAAATCCATTGTCTCTTATCCACCATATATAATATATTTGTTGACACCTAATTTTAGCAAATCTAGGAAAATAAAGAAAATAAAAATTGCATTGGAACAAATAAAAGGAAAAAATGAAAAAATGTGGGGAAATTGATTTGATTGATTATGCATGGAAAATCGGAATTGATGGATATTCAGATTTTTATAAATGCAGAAACAATTAAAAATCAGGTAAACAAAATGCAAGAATTTTTATAAAACGGAATAAATCGGAGTAAAATCGAGCTAATTACGAAATCACGCTCTGATTTGCAGCTTTGATTTAATGCGACAGAAGATGGAAACTCGGAAAATACCATTCAAAGCAGCCGTCTGGAATCATTTTAAAGTGAGCTACATTTCTCGTGACTAGGTGGGGGGATTTTGAAAAAAAATTCGAGAGTGAATTCAAGAAAGAATTTTCAGAGCAAAAAAGTGAAGAGTGCTTTTTCTTTCGGGTTTTTAAGCTCAAAAGCCCCAAAGAAGATCGATTCTTTCGTTTTGGGGAGAAGGGAGAAGTCAAAAGTCAAAAAGAGAAAATAGCAGAGAGAAGAGACAAAGAGAGGAGCCGTAGGAAGTGACGTGAGGGAGAGAGAGAAAAAAAAAGAAAAAAAGAAAAAAAAAAGAGGAAATGCTACTGTTCTTCTTCTCCGTGGCTTACCTTTGCCGCGTGACCGATCCCTGCACCGCCAGTCTCCATCCGCCATGCCCCCAATCGTTCGGCTGCCCTTAGCGACGCCCGCACCTGACCTCCACCGCTGACCCGCAACACCGCCACCGCCCTGCTGCCGACGCTCCATCGAAGCCCCGACGACCGCGCTCCCGCCGTCGCCGACGCCGTGCCACTGCAACACCCCTGCTCCACCCGCGATGCCGCCCGTCGATCTCCGAACTCCGCCGCGCCTCCGTACCGCCACCTCGCTGGTCCGCTCGCCTCCGCCATGTTGCGCCATCGGTCTCACCGCTCCATTCGCATCGCGACTCGAGCTCCTTGACGCCGCCTCCGCTGTCGGTCTTGCAATCCATGAAGCCCTTCGCCGCGCCTTTCGCCCGAGATCCAGCCACACCGCTGTGACCCTCCTCTGCCCCAACGTCCAGCGGATCTGTTGCCCAACGCTGCTGTTCAGCCCCTCGCTGGTCAGCTGCCCCGCCAGACGCCCCGTCGTGCCCTTGCTCCACCAATCTCCGCTGCCCCGAGCTCGAGCCCGCCGCCGTCCACCTGCAGCAGCTCCCCGCCGGAGCCCCGACAACTGCCCAGCGCCGTCCACCGTCGATTTACCCCCCTTAGGTAGTTTTTGTTCTTTTGTATTTTATTTTGTTTTACTTTTATAGTTTAGTTTATTTTACTGTCTTTATTTTTATGTTATTTTTATATTTTTTTATTTGATAGCATTCTTTTAGTTTAATTATTTGAATTGTAATATCGAATGTTAATATTTGTGAATTTAGTATGCATTATCCGTAGGGATTTTTGTCCGAAATTGATATAATTATTAATTTGATCCGAGAGACATCGGATCATTTTTCTAATTATTTTTAATTTTTGGGCTTTTTGGTACAATCTCAATTGTTAAATCATAATAATTAATTAATTTGGTCCGTAAGATTTTGGACAAGATTTTTTAATTATTCTGAGTTGTTGTGATGATTAGGGTTAGAATAATTGTTAATTTAACCTGTGAGACGACATGTTATTTTTTCAATTATTTTGATCATTTATTTAGTGATTATATCAATTGTTTAGATTTAACCCTTATTTAACAATTATTCAGCTTAAAAAAAAAAAAAGAAACTAAAAAGAAACTAAAAAATCAAAAATCAAAATATTCAAATTTTTTTTGCATAAGCATATAGGAAATTAAGGTTTAATATAATAGACACGTAGGTTTAATTAATCAAACTTTTAGGATTATATTTCTAGGATTGCATTTCTAGATAATATTTTTAGGACTACATTTTTAGATATTTTAAAAGAAATAAGTTAGGATTAGACTTAAATAGCCTTTTTAGAAGTCTTAGACATAATTGGCACATTTTCACATTCTCATCCTCTTTTTAAAATAAAAAATAAAAATAGTTTTTCTAAGATAGGATAGGGTTTAAGTCAAATTAATCCCTAGAATAAATTAGAAAATTATCCCTTCTTAGATAGATTAATTAGGATCTTTATAAATTCTGAATTTCAAAAAAAAAAAATAAAAATACTAGGTGCATGTTAACTAGTTTGCATAATAGGATCATTTAATCAAGAATTTGTTCATTAGTGAAGTTAAGTCATGAGATGCATAATAACTAGTTTGCATAATAGGCCCATTTAATTAGAATTTGCATATTAATAGGATTAAGTCATTTAGTTAAAAATGCATTTTTATAAAAGAACTCCAATTTTTAAGAAAATCCAAAAAAAAAAAAAAATGATTGCTTGTTTTGTGTGATGCAATTTATTTATTTGAATGTTTTAAATAATGGATGAGCACCCGTGTGGTCATCATATTTGCATGATAGTAATTTAGGTTAAAATAAATCAGCTGCTTGCAAAAACATTTTGAAAAATTAAAAAGAAATGGTACCGAAAGGGCATTAGAAAACTCTAGTGTAACCAAGTCCTTGTACCCTTAGTTTCTGGTTCGTAGGAGTAAAATAAATCTCCATTTTATTTTGTTTAGGTGTCTAATCGACCCACCATAAACCGATTAGTGGCGACTCCTAATTAATAACATTTTGCATGTTAAATGTTTGAACCTTAAGTCACGAATTGGTATGGGCTTGGGAGAGCCCGAGCTAAATTTAAAAGCTTAGTAGTCCATTAACCTAGTTTTAGGTGGTGTACCCGAAAATTAGGTCGCGACAGCTTGGCGACTTTGCTGGGGACTTATGTAAAAACATTTAGTGGACTTAAGCCAATTTTTCTTTTTCTTTTAAAAATGTTTTTGGTTGGCAGCGAGGATCCCAGGTACGTCCCTAACATTTCTAAGGTGTTAAATGTTCTTGCAGATGTGAGGTATAAGGGGAGTAGTCTATGCTAACCTTTGTCTTGCAGGTTGGAGTGTGGGATTAGTGATTTATTTTTCCATGATTAAAAGTGTTGTTTGCATTTAAACTGTTGTGCATGTTTTATTGTTTTTAGCACTACACTATTGCACACACAACCTGTGGCCGGACCTGGGTCGCACTAGGATATTTAGGATGGTATTGAGTTGGATACAACTTCGACTGCGAGGCCGCGTAGTAGAGGTTGCCCAACTCAATCCCGAAAGTTTCTTTCTTGGTGTCAAGAATGTTTACCTTTGCCCGCGAGGCTGCGTCGCATTGGGGTATCATTCTTGACTAAGCCGGAGTTAGGAGGACTTAACTTAGTATGCGAGACTGCAACTAAGTCATCCCACCTTTTTAACTCTATTTTGCTAAGCCGTCTAGATAGAAATTGAGCCTCACATCTCATGTGCATGTCTATGTGATTGCTGTTAATTTTCCTTGGTGAAGTAAGTCTTCTATCCCT
Organism: Eucalyptus decipiens; assembly: GCA_014182575.1. Lineage (NCBI taxonomy): Eukaryota > Viridiplantae > Streptophyta > Magnoliopsida > Myrtales > Myrtaceae > Eucalyptus > Eucalyptus decipiens. The sequence continues at coordinate 43,921,059 of CM024613.1, read as the reverse complement.
ATACACTGCAATTTATTTTGTCTTATTCTCGGGTCGGTCCATGACAATCTAGGTCAATCATTGATTTGATTCGTTTGTCAATTGGAAATGAAATGAGAGATTGCTAGGGAATGATGCATTTGAAAATAAAAATAAAAATAAAAAAACTTTGGAGAATTTGTTTTTAATTCATGTCTAGGAAATTTGATCATGCTAGGGTGTCTATTTTTCTAGCCTTTTTTTTTTAAAAGGAAATTCCTTTATTGTACGAACTTTTCATGAATAAATGAAAATAAAAAAATCAGATCATTGTCATGGATTGACTCTCCATTTACACCTCATGCTTACATGTTCCCATTTATTTCCTTTAGGTGGCAACGGATCCTCCACGCTCACCCATCATCACACGATTAAGAGCAAGAATGGCCGACCAAGGCGAGATGCGCGATTGCATGTCCTCCGTGGAAGATCAACTCAAACAGTTAGCCGCTTCCATGCAGCTTATGACAGCTCAACTTCAATCCCTCCAAGTGAATCCAAATCCTCCACCCGCTCTCCCTAAGATAGTAGTCCCGAGGAACAGAGCCCAAATGAATGATGACGAAATGCCTGGGTTGGAAGATGACGTGGTCCTTATTGGAAACGCCAAGCTAGACAGTGTTCCCAAGACAGATCAGGATGAGCGCGTTGCAAAGCTGGAGGAGAAAGTGAGACAACTGCAGGAGTCACAAAGCTCACTCCCATTAGACCTCTCGGTCTATGAGAAGGTTAAAATGCCGAGCAAGTTCAAAATGCCAGAATTTGAGAAGTACGACGGAACATCTTGTCCGGAATCTCATTTGCAGATGTATCATGTGCGCATGGCCCAGCATGTAAAAAATGAGCCCCTTATGATCCAATCGTTTCATGCGAGTTTGACCGGGCCCGCACTAAACTAGTATGTGATGAAGAACGTAAACCTCCTTGAAACCTGGAACGAAGTGGTGGACGTGTTCCTCAAACAGTACAAGTTCAACATGGACATCGCGCCTTCCCGAGAAGACCTGGAGCGGATGGAAAAGAAAAGAAGTGAGTCATTTAAAGAATATGCTGTGAGATGGAGAAACCTGGCGGCTCAAATTACTCCTGAGCCTACCAACAAGGAGTTGATGAAGTTGTTTGTGAAGACTCTTCCATCTGATTTTCGTAACCGAATGGCCAGTACGTATGTTGAGAGCTTCAATCAGCTTATTCCTGTAGGAGAACAAATTGAGATGGGGATAAGGGAAGGATGGTTTTCTGAGTCATCTACTAAAAGATTCTTTGCCAAGAAAGATAAGGAAGTTGTTGAGGATGTGAATGTGACCTATAGCCCAAAAGGTGCTAATCGCACCCCGGCTATCCAAATGAATCAAAGGCAACAACAAATTGCTGGTCGTCAATCATTTGCCCAAGCATATAAACAAGGCAGTTCTCTTCTCTCCCTGGATCTCCATCTCAAGTGTTAGCGATTCTCCGAAAGAAAGGTTTGCTTTCTAGTGAACCGAAGCATCCTAACCGCGAAAGCAATCGAGGTTACGACCCGATGAAGAAGTGTGACTACCATAGCGGTGAACATGGGCATTCAACTGATGAATGTTTCACCCTCAAGCACAAGATCCAAAACCTCTTGGACACAAAGGCTTTTTCGTTCCAAACTGCTCGGTCGAACGTCCAAAAAAATCTATTATCGGAGCATGAGGGTATAGTGAATGCTATCTTGGAACATGATGTCGGTCAAATCAAGAGTTTGAAGGTGCATGTGATAGACACCCTAGGGCAGCCGAACGATGGATGGGGTGGCATAGACGGACCAACATCCCCGGAGATGGAGAACCATGATGATGTGTTGGAAGGGGTTACGAACTTGTTCGACGACCTCATCATAGGAGCTGTTGATGAAGGACCCCTGAAGAGATGGGCCTTGGCCCACAAGAGTAACTTTTTTACTACTTTTGCATATTCCCCTGCGTGGGAATTTCTATTATTTTCTTAGAGATGTTTTCAGTGATTAAGTGTTGCATTTTTTTTTTCCAATAAATGTAATTGATTGATAAATTTCAATGAAATTACAAGTTTTATTTTCAGGGCATAATGAGGTATACCAAACCAGCCCGGTGATGATATCCAACCGATAAAAGAAAAGAAAAATCCAAGGAGAATTCTGAGGCCTGGGTTTCATCATGCTTTCTCGTGTCAATTTTTTTTTTTTAAAAAAAAATGCTTTTTCCAAATGCTTTTAAAAAAAAAAGTTTCAAAAAAAGTAAAACTTGATTTACTCTATTTGTCTTTTTGACCCATCTACTTTTTGTTTCAGAGACAGTCTTGTAGCATGTAAAGGTGTGGAAATGGTCCTATCCAATTCCGGAGTCTAGGGGCAAGTTCACTCCAAATTACAGTGGCTCGTATGTGGTAAAAAAAAGATACTTCCTGGATGTGCCTTGATCTTGGAAGAAGTACATGGTCACGAGTGTTCCACTCCAGTTAATTCTGATGTTGTCAAGAAGTATTATTTGTGATAGAATTTGCCATGTCATATTTTGAACTGCGAGCATTTCTATGATGAGTAAATTACTTCAAATTTGTTGCAAATTTTGCATATTTTCCCTGATGAATTGTGTGAGATGAATTGAATGTGTCAAATGAAGTACTTTGGAATGACGAAAGGCAAGCCTTGTTCCATATACTGTTTCATACACTAACCCCCAATGAGTTGTGTGAAAAATTCCATGCCCGCAAGGAAGAGGGTGATCTCGCAAAGGGTACGTCAACCGAGGTGATGAGAGGCATTTGTTTCTCTATCACAAACACTACAGGTGATCCATTGCTCAAACCCTTCGAGCCCCATACACTTATGGAGATTTTTTAAAATTATCTTTGTCAAGAATCATCCCGCATTGGGACAAATTTGAAATGAATGGTAGGAATCTTCTTGCTCCCACTTGCATCAATCTTCGAATATTGCTTTTGCAGTGTAGCTCGTACGGTAATTTGAAGTGCCTTAAGATGACGAAGAGTAGTTCTTTCTTTATCCTACACACTTTTGACTATTGCATAGCCCACTTGAGCCTATAAATCCATTTCATGTCAAACCCAGTTGGTGATCATCCCCCACATTGGGGCAAGATGAAAGACAATCATTCAAGTAGCATGGTCTAAAATGCTCATAAAAGAAGACTGTGTAAGTCCAAGGAGAAGAAGTGCAAAATAGGGGCATGAAAAAGCAGTGTGCCTAGTAAAAGCAAGGCCAATGCCAAGAAAAAAAAAAAAAAAATCAAACTCTTGATATAGTAAGTTGTATCCCCAACAAGGTGGTACCAAGAAAAAAAACTTCTCAAATGTTGTTGCAATCAATGGAGTTGTGATAAAAAATCTTCGATAGTGGAGAAAGAAAGTGGTGGAAATGTCAAGATGATCACCAACTTTAACCCCCTTAAACTCTTTTTGAGCCTAATGATCCTTTCATTTCTCAACCCATGAACCAAGCCTATGTTACGTCCCTTGCAAAGTCTCTTCAGATTAGGGCACTTGAATTAACCTAGGGGTTCACATGTTTTAAGCATCGCTCGAAGAAGTGCGAGCAAGATTATTCCTTTCTCATTTTGTAGGGTCCTTGACTTGTAAACCCCGAGATGATTACAGAATATCACTTATTATTTCAAAAGCCTTGACTCAAAGAGTCCCTTTTGTTAAGCCATTGACTATGCCCACATTACGGTCCCTGTTAAAGACCTCTCAGATTGGTAAGGTCATACCACTTGCGAGATTACACAAAACCTTGCTTGGCATGATGACAGTTAGATAGAGTGATTGTCAAAATCCTGCATCAAAGGTTAGGATGAAACGATCCTTTTTAATGAGGATGAGCGCAAAGCCCTTTCAGACTGAAGGATCCTTCATTTGACACACTCATGTATTTAGATTGGAATATCCTTTTGAAATTGTCCCCAATGGAAATTAGGTAATGCAAGAATGATAGAAATCATCACGCATGAACCTTACTTGAATTAAATGCATGTCTGTGAATGCATATTGCCTCTCCTACAACAGTGTTTTGCAGGAGACATATCTCCAAGGAACAGAGATGTTACCAGGTAAGTATATCTCTATCCATACCTTAAATACTTGTCATTGTACAGGTATTCATTTTCAAGCACGGGCACTCGATGGAGTTGTCCCCCAAAGATTTTTCCAGATTTAATCTGATTAAGGCGATCGAAGAATGGTTCGGGTCCTAGTCGGATGATTTCTATCGCAAGGTTGGGCGACCGAAGAATGGTACGGGTCCTAGCCAAGCAAAACCTCAGTCTAGGCGACCGTAGAATGGTACGGGTCCTACACAACATTTATTGCTCTAACAAGCGACCGTAGAATGGTACTAGTCTTGGAAAAACAATTTCCTCATTCAAGCGACCGTAGAATGGTACGGGTCTTGAAAAATCAATTTTCCGTCAAGGTGACCGTAGAATGGTACGGGTCCTCAACATCACTTATTCCTTATTCAGGCGACCGTAGAATGGTACGGGTCCTGGAAAACAGATCCCCATTTAGGTGACCGTAGAATGGTACGGGTCCTGGAAAATCATTCTTTCATTCAGGCGACGTAGAATGGTACGGGTCTTGAAAAATCATTTTTTCGTTTAGGCGACCGTAGAATGGTACGGGTCCTAGACAAAACCTATTTCCCTATTCAGGCAACCGTAGAATGGTACGGGTCCTGGAAGGTAAATCCCCATTTAGGCGACCGTAGAATGGTACGGGTCCTAGACACAACCAAACAATGCCATACTAGGCGACCGTAGAATGGTATGGATCCTGGGAAAGCAGTCTCTTTGCGAAGTCATGTTACTATTCTGGGTAGAATGGTACGGGTCCTAGACATGTAACGCCAATCTATCCTGAGTTACTCTACCCTCCTTGAAGGTAAGTAATTTCAGGTAAGTTCCTTTATCATTTACATTAGCATTTTCATGCATCATATAAATTTAATTTCAAAATGGGATTCATATTCCACAAAAAAAAAAAAATCATTTAGTACATGTGCATGATTAACATTTAGGTCTCAACTTGTCTTTGAAGGCAACCTCTACGAGCCCACCTTCAAAGAGGGGCAGCTGTTAACACCTAAATTTAGCAAATCTAAGAAAATAAAGAAAATAAAAATTGCATTGGAACAAATAAAAGGAAAAAAATGAAAAATGTGGGGAAATTGATTTGATTGATTATGCATGGAAAATCGGAATTCTGATGGATATTCAGATTTTTATAAATGCATAAACAATTAAAAATCAGGTGAACAAAAGGCAAGAATTTTTATAAAACGGAATAAATCGGAGTAAAATCGAGCTGATTACGAAATCACGCTTTGATTTGCAGCTTTGATTTAATGCGACAGAAGATGGAAACTCGGAAAATACCATTCAAAGCAAGCCGTCGGAATCATTTTAAAGTGAGCTACATTTCTCGTGACTAGGTGGGGGGATTTTGAAATAAAATTCGAGAGTGAATTCAAGAAAGAATTTTCAGAGCAAAAAAGTGAAGAGTGCTTTTTCTTTCGGGTTTTTAAGCTCAAAAGCCCCAAAGAAGATTGATTCTTTTGTTTTGGGGAGAAGGGAGAAGTCAAAAGTCAAAAAGAGAAAACAGCAGAGAGAAGAGACAGAGAGAGGAGCCGTAGGAAGTGACGTGACGAGAGAGAGAGAAAAAAAAAAAAAAAAAAAAAAAAGAGGAAACGCTATTGTTCTTCTTCTCCTTGGCTTCCCTTTGCCGCGTGACCGATCCCTGCACCGCCAGTGTCCATCCGCCACGCCCCCAATCGTTCGGCCGCCCTCAGCGACACCCGCACCTGACCTTCGCCGCTGACTCGTAGCACCGCCACCGCCCTGCTGCCGACGCTCCATCGATGCCCCGACGACCGTGCTCCCACCCTCGCCGATGCCGCGCCACTACAACACCCCTGCTCCGCTCACGACGCCACCCGTCGATCTCCGAACTCCGCCATGCCTCCGCACCGCCACCTTGCTGGTCCGCTCACCTCCGCCACGCTGCGCCACCGGTCTCGCCGCTCCGTCCGCATCGCGACCCGAGCGCCTCGACGCCGCCTCCGCTGTCGGTCTTGCAATCCACGAAGCCCTTTGCCGCGCCTTCCGCTCGAGATCCAGCCACACCGCCGCGACCCTCCTCTCGCCCCGACGTCCGCGGATCTTTGCCCAACGCCCAACGCCCCTCCGCCCCCCCTCGCCGGACGTCGCGCCGTGCCCTTGCTCCACCGATCTTCGCTGCCTCGAGCTCGAGCCCGCCGCCGTCCACTGCAGCCGCTCCCCCCGGAGACCCGACGACGCCTAGCGCCGTCCACCGTCGGTTTAACACCCCCCCCCCCCTTAGGTAGTTTTTGTTCTTTTGTATTTTATTTTGTTTTACTTTTATAGTTTAGTTTATTTTACTGTCTTTATTTTTATGTTATTTTTCTGTTTATTTTATTTGATAGCATTCTTTTAGTTTAATTATTTGAATTGTAATATTGAATGTTAATATTTGTGAATTTAGTATGCATTATCCGTAGGGATTTTTGTCCGAAATTAATATAATTATTAATTTGATACGAGAGACATCGGATCATTTTTCTAATTATTTTTAATTTTTGGGCTTTTGGTACAATCTCAATTGTTAAATCATAATAATTAATTAATTTGGTCCGTAAGACTTCGGACCAAATTTTTTAATTATTCTGAGTTGTTGTGATGATTAGGGTTAGAATTATTGTTAATTTAACCTTTTTAACCTGTGAGACGACATGTTATTTTTTCAATTATTTTGATCATTTATTTAGTGATTATATCAATTGTTTAGATTTAACCCTTATTTAACAATTATTCAGCTTAAAAAAAACTAAAAAGAAACTAAAAAATCAAAAATCAAAATATTCAAAATTTTTTGCATAAGCATATAGGACATTAAGGTTTAATATAATAGACACGTAGGTTTAATTAATCAAACTTTTAGGATTATATTTCTAGGATTGCATTTCTAGATAATATTTTTAGGACTGCATTTTTAGATATTTTAAAAGAAATAAGTTAGGATTAGACTTAAATAGCCTTTTTAGAAGTCTTAGACATAATTGGCACATTTTCATATTCTCATCCACTTTTTAAAATAAAAAATAAAAATAGTTTTTCTAAGACATGATAGGGTTTAAGTCAAATTAATCCCTAGAATAAATTAGAAAATTATCCCTTCTTAGATAGATTAATTAGGATCTTTATAAATTCTGAATTTCAAAAAAAAAAAAATAAAAATACTAGGTGCATGTTAACTAGTTTGCATAATAGGATCATTTAATCAAGAATTTGTTTATTAGTGAAGTTAAGTCATGAGATGCATAATAACTAGTTTGCATAATAGGCCCATTTAATTAGAATTTGCATATTAATAGGATTAAGTCATTTAGTTAAAAATGCATTTTTATAAAAGAACTCCAATTTTTAAGAAAATCCAAAAAAAAAAAAAAAATGATTGCTTGTTTTGTGTGATGCAATTTATTTATTTGAATGTTTTAAATAATGGATGAGCACCCGTGTGGTCACCATATTTGCATGATAGTAATTTAGGTTAAAATAAATCAGCTGCTTGCAAAAACATTTTGAAAAATTAAAAAGAAATGGTATCGAAAGGGCATTAGAAAATTCTAGTGTAAGCAAGTCCCCGTACCCTTAGTTTCTGGTTCGTAGGAGTAAAATAAATCTCCCTTTTATTTTGCTTAGGTGTCTAATCGACCTACCATAAACCGATTAGTGGCGACCCCTGATTAATAACATTTTGCATGTTAAATGTTTGAACCTTAAGTCGCGAATTGGTATGGGCTTGGGAGAGCCCAAGCTAAATTTAAAAGCTTAGTAGTCCATTAACCTAGTTTTAGGTGGTGTACCCGAAAATTAGGTCGCGACAATATTACACATCATTATTGTTAAAAATGTTTTATTGAGCTTAGGTAGCACATCTGTTGATTGTTTTCGAGGGCTACAGAGAATATTCATTGTTTCATATGAAAAAATTGTACGCAAACAAAGCCACAAGACAAGAAAATATTGGGTTGAGGACCTCGGAGGATTATATTGTTTCACTTGCTTTGAAATAAAAAGAAAAAAATCACAAGACCAGAAAATAACGTGCCTTTGGACAATAATATAGTACGATTTTGTTACTCTCTTACCGCATTCTCCCTGATCTTTTATGCTGCCAACAACTCCTTTCTCGACCCAGTTTAAACTATCTGGGACTTGAGTCGTACTGTACTTGAAAGTGGTGGCCGCGGATGAATTCGAGCTCCTCGACGTCGCTCTAAACTCGGTGTATCTCGGGACAAACTCTTCCGTGGTCAAATCCGAAAATTGGTTCAGACCCACTTTGTAGCTCTGATTAGCCGCTTTGCTGTTGAAGTCTTCGATGAAGCGCAAGGTCTCTAGGAAGATCCCGTACCGCTTCGCCTTCTCGAGATTATCCTTGTAAATCCGTCCGTGGCGAGCCATCCACTGCTCGAACTCGGCCAATGTGGAATTCGGGGGCGTCACGGCCGAAGTCCAAGCCCCTACACATAACGATACCATCAACATGTAGACCTTGATTTGCCTCTCGAGCCATGGAGCCATTGTCGAATGCCGAAGCGTATCAACGATGGATTGATGGCTTGGTAGTGTGCTTTGGGCCAATGTAGAGAAACATGAGCAAGCCACGTTAATTATATATCCTCAAGATTATGGTAATAAATCATGGAACTTTGCTAATAATCTGGTCAGTCATTTTCTCTTCTTTTTCTTTCCCAAATAAATGCTACTGTTTAGGTAAAAATGTGAATGTTACACGATTGTGAATTGTCTATACATGTCAAGCCATGTCTATTTGCATACCCTCATGAGCAACTTGATTAATCATGGAACTTTGCAATCGATCCAGTCAAGATTCATTTCCTTCACCGATTAGCTTTTGACCTCTTCGATTTCTTTCCCAAATGAATGCTGTTGTTTAGGTTAAAAACCGAATGTTTCGCAATTGTAAATTGTTTATACATGTCCACTTGAAATAAAATTGTGGGTTTGTAGATGCATACTTAAAGTGAATCGGATGTGGATGGTCTAGCTAACAATCAACTGGATAGAATCAAATTTCCCAGTGTGTATAGCTTAAATTGATGGGGAATTTTTTTTAGGGTGGCGCTATTTTCAATCCTTATGGCTATGTTTGGTCATTCGGATTTCTAATTGGAATATGACTAGATAGGATAAGATATGGAATCCTGTGAATTTTTTATATTATGTTCATTGTTTGAAGAATCGCAATATTAAAGTTGGATATGTTTACATCATATCATGTACATTTTATTTATTTATTTATTTTATATAAACAGCATATCATTATAAATAAACCTAATATATAATTAAGTCCACCCATTTTACCAAAAAGAAAAATTGCCCTCTATTATTCAATTCCAATTTAAATTAACGATCCTAAATTTATTTCTACATCTATGTAGGATTAATTTACAATAAATAATAATTTCATATGTTTAATTTTTGTTTATAGCAAATTTTCCATATGTATTAAAGGCACTATGTTTTTTATTATTATTTATTGTTAGATATTACTTCCATACTAATATGTTTTGTCAAAAGAGAAATATCAAGAAATATCGAAGAAATCTATTTCTTTTCCACATTGTCAATCATATTTATGGATAAATTGTTAAGTAAATTAATTTATTAAATGAAAATTGCATAAAGTAAGATTTTTTTTTTTGAAATTGGTAGTGAAATATCATTATTTTTTATTGACAAAAATTAAAATCATCTATGAACTATTTATAGAAAAATATCAAGATACCTCATTGTGTATAATTTTAAGTGTATTTCTATATATTCCTCCAATGTCTTAAATGCTATGTATAAAAGCATTTCATCAGTATAATAAGGAAAAAGATTAATAATTTGAGATATATATTTTAGAAATGCAATTTATATACAATTTACCAAGAAAGTGAGCTTTTGAGATAAGAGGGCCAAAAAATAGATAATTGTTATAAGATCAATGATGAAGAAGAGACTTCTTAGTTTTATACTATATCAAAGAATGTAACCCACCCCACTGTGGACGCGTTGGTTCGGGTGAAAACGGAGGACGGCATCTCTCTCCAATGCCTCATTGGACCCGCCATGTTTAACAGCCCATAATCACCATAGGCCAGGCCTCCCTTTTTGCTCGGGAGAAGAACACTATTGGTGCTATAAGTTGTGTAAAGTGCTCACTTTGGTGCCAAAAGTTTCCGTCGGATCACTTAAGTGCCAAAATTTTTGAAAAATGATCACTTTGGCGCCACCACTAATTTAGTTAGCTGGAAATTCGACGTGGCAGTTTTTTATTAATTTTTAATGTCGACGTGGGTCGCTGGAGAATATAATCAGCATACAAAGAACAAAACGACGCCGTTTACCGTTTTCCCTCAAATAAGAAATCCTAAATCCCCAATTTTGACTAGAACCGGAAGTTGAAAACCATAAATCTCCAATTCGACCATCTCGAGTGCATACTTCGATTTTCTTCTAAAGTTATCAGCTCGCTCTTGCAAATGGAGGACAAAAGCTTCAGTAGTGGCTCATATTTCTATAAGAAAAGCAAATTAGATGGTGAGTGTAACTGTTATTGTGGGTTACCGAGTCCAAAAAGAACATATTGGACTCGGTTGAATCTTGGGAGAAGATTCCATGGGTGCGGCAGATATAGAGAAGGCTCGAAGTGCCAATATTTCAAATGTGTTGATAAGAAATTCTCTAATTGAGTGACAGAGGTGATATTGGAGTTACTTGAAGGCCAAAATCAACCTCCACCTACATTAATGGACGAGTTGGAGGATGTCGACTTAATACAAGCTCAAATGAAGGGTTTAACATCTTTGATGGACCATTTGAAGAGGGAGGTTTCAAGGTTGAAAATTGAAAGAAACTTTTATCAAGCGTTGATTATGTTCTTATTCTCGTCGGTAGTTTATTCAAATGTAAAGTGAGTAATGAGAAGAAGTTTGTATGTCTACCATAGTCGAAGACGTGGAATATGCACTTGTATTGATTATTTATAAGTAAAATATGTTTTTGGTTTGCTGCAATTTTTGTATGGAGTAGAATGTTTTGTTGTTGTAATCTATGGGTATAAATGCAAGGTTGGACTTGGAATGCATTAGTTGTAAGCACTTAAAAGTTTTGTTGTTTAGTTGTGTATTGTCAATGTTTGTTTTGGTTAGTTTTTGTTTCAAATATAATGGTTTGCTGCATTTTTTATTTGGTAATAGTTTGCTGCATTGAAAACTTTTGGTAATGGTTTACTGTATTTTTTATTTGGTAATGGTTTGCTAGTTTACTAGTTTGCTGGTTTGTTAATTTGCTGGTTTGCTGCAATTACAAACCATGGCAAAATTAAAGGATGGTAGCAAATTTACGATTGACCATTTTAGTGCCATAAGTTGTAAATAGTGATCGCTTGAGTGTCAAGTTTTTATAAAATTGATCATTTAAGTGCCAATCGCGATTACAAAGTGATCACTTACCGGAAATTCCCTCTGCCCCTACCGTACTCCAGCTTGGTAGTTTCCACCGCCTGTCCAGGGTTGAACCCTGGGATTGCCTTGGATGATCCACATCTCAGGGTCAGGCGCTGATGAGCACATTGAACTATCCATGTGGCCGAAAGCCCTCACAGCCCAGGCACAATGACGCAAATAAGTTTTTAAAAAAGAATATGTTAGTGCGAAATATCACATTCCAAATGCACTTTGTTCTTGCATCTTGTTCTTGCACCAATTGGGTTGCTAGTGCATCTTCTTACACCAGCCCATACAAGTGTTGATGTAACAAGATGTACCAGCATCCAAAATGTTCTTGCAGCAGCACATATAACCAGAACCCCACAAATTCATTATAATCCACAACTTCAATCAGCAACAGCAATATTGCAGCAACAACAAAAATAAAATATACAGCATAATTGACTTGCTAGCATTCTAGCCGAAACTAACATAAGAGAAAATAATCATTCTAGTACTTGCCATTAACATTGATTGATTGTTTACAAAAGAAAAGAAAAACATGTCTAACTTCACTTCCCAATCACCGAAAGTTCAGCACCATCTTAAAAAAAAAATAATGACAATATGCAAGCAGCAACTACCATCAATAATATAGTATCTAACACCCTCCTAAAAAAGAAAAACATGAAAAGAGATCATGTTTAGCACCACATAAAAAGAGACCATATTCAGCATCTTCCCATTAGTCAATATTGACAACACCCTGATCTCCTTTTCCTCATGGAGCTTTGAATTGATTCATAATCCGAGCACTCTTTCGAACTGGATATATAGGTTCTTTAACTGGGCTTTCTGTCATCTTATTTTCATTTTCCTTGTTTTTGATGACGGTTATTTTTGTTCTAGCATGTGTCATGTGTTGGTCCATATCATTACTATTGCTCCCAATCGTTGGTTGAGATGGAACTGGTGCTAGGTTCTTTTTGGATGGCTGTTTCGCAGATATACCTACTATCTTCTTCTTCTTTGGAGCACTCTTCTTTGGTTGCGCTCTTGATTCTTGAATTGGCCCACCTTGAGAAAGAAGTATCTCAGAAGTTTTCCAATGCTACAAGAACATAGTGATATTGTCAACCAAATGAATTGAAGTACAACAATTTAAATGCATGAGGCCTATAAATCTTACATTCAAAATAGTCATTCTAGTACGTTCATCTATGTAAATCCCATAACCATATTGCCTTAATCTTTTTCCAAGAGCCCCTCTTGTTCGCTGTGGTGCATCATTTTTAGTAGCAATAATTCTTGTAACAACCTCTGCAACTTGTACAGTTGCTTGTCTTCTCACATGAGAAAGATACAACAAATGTAAATTTCAGCCCATAAAAGACCAAACACAGCGATGTACAACTTACATGATGTTTTTTTTGTTTGCTCAACAGTAGACTTAGTTGTTGTTGTTGTTGCTGTCCTGCCCATTCCAGTTCCTATCCTTGCACTTGAGTCTACATCATGGCATTTTTCTGGCCCTTTAGTAGGCCTTACAACAATGTACTGTATTATGATTACAACCAACTACAACGAATAATTAGACATCTACTCATTTTCATGGTGGAAACAAATGGAGAAAACTTCTCAAATTATAAGTGCATGATAGAGGAAAAGTACAAGAGAAGCCAGTACACATGGCCAACCATCAAACTCTATCGAATAAGAACTGTAAAGTTACTGAGACAAAGAAGATACTTACCTTACAGCATGGCTTTCTTTTGCTCTTTAGTAGGCATTATTCTTCCTTTCAATAGGCCCAACAAGAAACTTTTTAGTAGGTCCTATCCCTGGCACTGAATCAGCAATTACATCTTATTGTTGATGCTGCTTTTTCAGCTCACAATCTTTCTTTATGTGCCTTTCTTTGTGGCAATAGGAGCATTTCATCTTTGACCTAGTCCTACTCATCCTCTGACTTGATGCATTTTCCTACTGCATTTTTTGTCTCTTTTTTGGCATTCCTATTTGCTTATTCAGCAGTAAAAGTAGAGGGCTTTCATGATTTGTTGGCTCCCAAAATTTGCTACTTTTGATAGGCTGCATTATGAATTGGTATGAAGCAAGATATGAGCATTTTTTGTACCAATCATGCAAGTAATCATCTGGGTTTTCTTGTTCAATTTGAATAGCACAAATCACATGGGCATAGGGAATTCCATTTAGTGGCCAAGTTTGGCATGAACACTTTCTTCTATCTAGATTGACAACATACTTATCTTGATTTTGAATAATCTCATACCCATTATCTCCATTCCAAATTGAATGACAAAACCTACTAGCAGCAATGTTTGCATCCAATCTCTTCACAATCCTAGGGCCATAGTTTCTACTCCATTTCGTAGCCTCATCTCTCTGCCTATGCAGTCTAGTCATAACTATAACTCGAATATCATCAAGCATGCTGATGATTGGTTTGCACTTGGCCTCTAAAATTCTGCCATTGAAAGCTCCACTAAGGTTGTTATCAATGATATCGCATTTGAACTCTTCGCTGAAGAAGGCCCGGCACCAGTGCTTAGCTTCTGTCCGGAAGAGTACATCAAAACCTTCATTTGTCAGCTGCAACAATCCTTGTTTGGCTAATCCGAAATCAGTCATGTTCGTACTCTTTGCTATCTGCAAGAATTGCTTTTGTAGTCTATCTCCTTTGAAGTTCCTTGACTAGTTTGCATATATGTGCTTCGCGTACATTCTATTCTCAGCATGTGGCATCAACTCAGCTAATGTAGGAATAAGTCCCTACAAAAATTCAAACCAATAAATACAAGTCAGGAAAAATGTGCGAGTGATTAATATTAAAATGGAGTGAATTAATTGACACTGAAATTACTTTTTGTTAGTCGCTCATGAATGCCCATCCTCCCCCATCGGTTATCTCAAGGTCAGTCATTAAATTTTTTAGGAACCAAGATCAAATATCTTTGTTTTCTATCTTCACTACCGCCCAAGCTATCGAGAGCATTTGATTATTGGCATCTCTCTTCACAGCAGCCAATAACTCCCTTTTGCATAAACCCTTTAGAAAGTATCCATCCAAACCTATAACTCTTCTACAACCAACCAAGAAGCCCCGTTTGCATGTATCAAAATAGACATAAAATCTATCAAATCTAGACCCAAGATCAGGGAGTGGCCACTAGATGGGTTTTGAAACATGCAATCGCTAGCATAATCCCATACCTGTGCATATTCTTCCTTATACCCCCCATCAATATCTTCATCATCCTTATCTTAGCTCTCTTACATTGATTCCTCGACATATTAACCCCCACTTGCTCCTCCACTAATTGTTGAAATTGAGGACTCTTGATTTCGGGCATTGTTTTGATAGTATTGAAAAAATACTTTGATAAACACACACTTGTTACCCTTTTATTGTTAAAGATAATTGGACAAGTATGCTCCTCCTGGAAGGACCTAATCTGGAATGACCCATTCTTACTCAGCGCGCCATAGAGCTTTCACGAACAATTGGGTTGTGAGTACTTAACTCTCACAAATTCTTTCGTGTTTCTAATGAATTTAACGCTTCTCTATTTACTAATGGAGTTCTTCACAACAGCTTCCTTGAATTGTTTGGTATCGTCAAATCTCATGCCCACCGACAAAACAGGTTTATCAATAGTCGGATCATAGCAAGGGTATTTACTTTTTCTTCGATAGCAGGTTCTTCATCACCATTGTTAAGCTCATTTTCCGAATCAACAACTTCATCACCGCAACTTTCTTCATCTTTACTTCTATAACCTTCAGCTAGATTTCCATCCCCATTTATTGGCTAGGGCCTCTTTGCTGAAGCTGCAAGTTTTTTTTTTCAAAAATCCCCTTTGTTTTTTTCTTGACTATACGAGTTCATTATCATTTTTGTCACTTCGGAAATTTACTAAAGCCAAATATTCATCTTCTGATTCACTGGATAAAGCAATTTTCCATTCTAATCCAATGAAGTCTTCGTCGCCCACATCTTCATCCAAATCTTCACCCAAGATTTCAGGACATCTCCCTCTTTGTTCATCTCTATCAATATGACTTCTTTTCCTCTCATTTTGCTCTTCATCTAACCTAAACTTATCTCCAACCAGATTACTTGCTTAAACATGATCCCTCACTTCTCCTCCTTCAGTGGTGGTCTGCTCATTCCCATCCTCATCCTCATCCCCACCATCCTCATCCTCATCCTCATCCTCACTATAATATTCAACATATACCTTAGCTTCTTCACCGTGAAGATAATGGTAAATGATATCCTTAATTCCATTATCGTCATTAAAAAATCTCAACCCATCCTTCAATTCCTTCCCAAGAATACAGTGATGTAGTTTTTGCACTTTGCATCGTAAAAAATATACTAAATCCCTTAGAAAATCAATATATGATGGCTTCCAAACATTGACATAGATAGAACCTTTATTTCCACTACTATATTCCTAATCTTCAGTGCCAATAACAAACTCTCTACCATAGCAAACAATGACGCCTACCTGATTCGTATCCATGTCAATGTTGCACCCAATGAAAAAAAGAAAAAGAGTCATTGTCATTTTGTTGGGACCATATGACAGAATCGACAACTTCACATGTAGGTCCTTGTCGTTTTGTTGTCAAGAAACAAATGCGACTAAAATCTCCTCAATTCGGTGCATTTATAGAAACAAAAGAAACCGAATTAAATAAACAAAGTGAGGTCCCCACCACTCATTTTCAATTCAATCACATTCACATTCGGTCCTCCTAGTCTAATTAATTAAACAAACAATTTTGGTCCCACGACTGTTTCCCTTTGAGTCAAGCCCCTTTGCGCCCTATTTTTCTATTCGGTCCTCACAACAGAAGGCGGACGAATGATGGAAGAATCAATTTTTATATTCATCCCTATAAAAGTGACATCCCCACTACTTTCCCCACTACTTTCCCTCTGAGCTGAGCCCTCAATTTGCCTTCCGCGCCCTAACTTGCCTGTTAGAACCCTAAATTTTTCGCTAAATTGACCAACGTAGAGAACATGACAAACATGAGTGAGCGAGAGTTGGGGACGCAGCCAGAAACGACTGTTAATGATGGCGCAACTATAGCGGTGGCCGAGCAACGGCGGGCGAGTGATGGCGGGTGAGCGAATGACGGTGGGTGAGCGAGTTACGGTAGGCGTCGAGAACCGTACACAAACCCTATTTTACTCCCTTTTCAGCGACATCGTTTTTTGCTATGGAGCAATGCGGCGTCATTTTTTATGTGAATCCACAGTGGATGGCAAGAAACGACATTGTTTCTTACGAAGAAAGGAAAACGGTGTCGTTTTATGCCATCAATCGTGGACAATCTTAAGCAACGTCGATTTTTTTTAAAAAAAAAAATAAAAGCCGCGTAATTATTTTGGCCGGAATTTTTCATTGGTGGCACCAAAGTGATCGTTTCTACTCCGATTTGGTACTTAAGTGATCCGACGGAAATTTTTGGCATCAAAGTGAGTGCCGTACACAACTCATGACACCAATAGTGTACTTCTCCCTTCTTGCCTTGAAAGGGCACATCACCAATGATCTCACTGTGGCTTGCCTGCCACGGCTCAAGTACTTGTTCTTGAATGGCAATGGCTTATCTGGAGTCCATTATCAACATTTTCCATAGTATGGACATTACCAATTAGTGTGCTAAATTACCAACTTTTATTTGTATAAGCTATTAACGCTTTGAATTTACTCTCTCTCTCTCTCTCTCTCTCTCTCTCTTATATGAACTTAAAAACCTAAATTATAGCAATTTACCAAATTTTTTAGATTAAAAGCTTATCAACTAGTTTTGGATTACCAATGATACTTTGAATTAGTTATGACCATTTTCTACTTTGCCTACTTTGTATTGAGTTGTTGACTTTATTTGCCTTGATTAGCAACCCCTTAAATGTTACAAATCTAAATTGGTACAATTCATCAAAATTTCTTCCATAACTGTATTGGTTTACCAACTACACTTTGAGCTTTACTTAGTTTTCCAACTTTTCTTTTCCTTTTATCAACTTTTGCATGTGTTTCATCACAACACATTAAATTTACCCGTTTTTTCCCCTAAAAATCACCGACTTGATATAAAGTCGATTACCAAAATTTTCTCTTTTTCGGCCATTAGTTACGGGCTAGGAAGCATTGACACTCTCTGAAAGCCTTCATGTCGTGTCGGGTACTTTGACACGTGTCTGACACTCTCGGACATTCTCTGACACTTGGTCAACACGTGGTAGAAAATTTGACACCTAGTCAATTTTTCTGACACTCTTTGACACTTGAGTCAGAATTTCGACATGCGAGTTTTCGACACATGATTCCGACATATGAGGTCAATTTTAAAGTTTTCAATAAATGAAAGATCAAAATATATATGTGAAAAAACAAAAATTAATAATAAAAATAACAAATTAGGAAAGAAGAAAAACCTAACATTTTATTTTCTTCTTTTTTTACTTTCACTTTCCATGATATACAATTTACCCACAAGTTTTTTCTTTTTTCTTTCGACAAGTTTGACACGCAAGTCTAGAATGTGAGTTACCCTTTTTTTTTTTTTTTTTCAAATTTTATGGATTTATTGAAATGGAGATGAATTTATCAAATTGAAATAACGAAGGATATTAATAAATGGTGAATTAATGTTTTCAATGTCAATTTATTTAGAATTTTATCATTATCTATTTATTTGTGAATTTGAATTAGATTAATAATCATTTATTAATATATAAAATATACATATAATATATAACGTGTCCCAATGTGTCCGAATTCTCTATTTTTTGAGAAACAACGTGTTGGCATGTTGTGTCGTGTCATGTCGCATGTTACGTGTCGGTGTCAGTGCTACTTAGGTTACGGGTCATCAACTCTTGTTTGATTCATTTACTGAATTTATTTTTCTTTTTAATCATCAACTTTTATTATGAAAGCAAGCTGAATAACACCATTGAACTGTGCTATTAATATGCCATTGGCAGAGAAGCTTGGGTAACGAGTTCACAGAGACCGCCTTGGACGCCCGAGTTTTGCAGAATTCTCATGTATCCTTTCTCGCCTCAAGTCTCGCCCCACGAGTTCTTGAGCAGCCAATAGTCGACACCGTCGGGGGTCTTCCCGTATCCGACGATTGCGACGGCGTGGTTAGTGCCCTCCCCACAAGGGCCATTGAAGACGGCCCCGCTGTACTGCCTGAATCCAGGGCTGGCACCCTCGATGGCGATCGAGACCGGTTGCCTCGCCACAGCTTGCAATAGCAGGTCTTCACTCATGGGGATCTTCTCAAACCCTTTTAACCGCGCTACAGCAATGGAGGCGGCTTGCTCGCCGCAAGGGCCCTCGACGCCACTGTAAGGGTAATTGCTTTCATAGGTCATGCCATGGTTTTGGGCAATGTATTCATAGGCTAGGTACATCCAACCCCACCCTGTCGCGACCAATTTTTTCGGGAATGAACCACCTAAGGTTTGGCTAATGGATTGTTAAGCCTAGACTTAACTCGGGCTCTCCTAAGCCCATACCAATTCGCGACTTAGGTTTGAATTGTTAACATGCAATTGAATTTTAATTAGGAGTCGTCACTAATCTATTTTTGGTGGATCGATTAGAAACCCAAGTAAAGTAACGGGAGATTTACTTTACTCCTACGAACCAGATACTAAGGGTACAGGGACTTGGTTACGCTAGATTTCTCTAACGCCCTTTCGGTACCTTTCTTTTCATTTTGAAAAATGTGTTTGCAGGCAGCTTGAATTGATTTTAGATCTATTTCCCTAATATGTAAAGCGATCATGCGGGTGATCAAACCACCAATTTAACACCCAAGTAAAGCAATAAATAAATTACAAGACTTACCTCGTAATAACGAAAGCATCTACGTTGTTAGTTTAGAATTCACATCAGCAGTCCTAAATATGATTTATAATTAACACGTAATTTTTGTTTTGTTTTCACTTAATGAATGAAAATCATGCAATATGCAATGCATGCCACTAATTTAATATGAAATGATATGACATGGCAACATGACTTAGCTATATGACCTAAGTAATATGACATAACTAAGCATGTAGTCTATCCTAAGCATGAGATGATTTATTCTAAATATTTTTTTTTGTATTTTCTATGAGATTCGAAATTAAAGAAATGCAACATTTAAATATGCAATCTAAATTAATCTAATGACTAACAATTTCTAACAAAAATCACTAAATGATGTGTATTGTATGAACACAATTCTATATGACGTGCACATGGTTTTTATTCTAAATAAGCATGCAATTTTCTAATATACAATGGCGTGCAAAAGATGCATTAATTTTACATGACATATGCATAATGACTTTTTGTGTTTTCCTTTTTCCTTTTTTTTTTAAATTTCAAAATTAATAATTACCAAATAATTAAACATGCAATCCAAATTAAAGAAAGAAATAGCAACCTAAATTAATTGATTTGATTTTTATATTTTTGGAAATTCGAAATAAAATACCTATTATGAACCCTAAAACTACATTTTTTTTTTTTGGTTTTTTTAAAAGAAAACTAATTTAAGTAACACCACAGCAAATCAAGCAGTATTGATACCCAAATTGACGAACCATATCTCGCGCATGAGATCGGGCTGGCCAATTTCACATAAATCACGAATCGAATCTCGGGCGAGAGATCGGATTGGCAATTTTTTAAGTAATTGCGTGTCGGATTTCGGGCGCGAAAATCGGACTGACAATCACTAATTTCAAGGCAATTTCAATTTCTCATAAAATGGATAGTTACACTAAAAAGAAAATAATATGAAATATCAACAACAATAATAAAAAAATAAAAGAAAATAAAAACAAAATTTACCTAAATTAATTTTTGGCTTTTTCTTTTTTTTCTTAAAAAAGGGTAGGAGAGACTATTGGTCGGTCCGGCGGTCCGGCTAGGGTTTCATGATGGCGGCATGAGCGTGACAGTAGGAGCCTCGGGGATCGGCACGGGGCGGTGTCAGGACAGCGACGCCGTGACTAGCGGGCAACAGGCGGTTCGGCGACGCGTCGGGACAGCACGCGGGTCGTCGGGGTCGTCACGGCTTCAACAAGCGTTGGGCAGAGAGCAAACCGGCTCGGCGGAGAGCTGGCGTGGGTTGTAGACGAGTCGGGGGTGAGATCGGCGTTCCGGCACGGCAGATCGGGCTCCGAGTGAGTGTAGAGACGAAGGCCGAGGGGGTCCAGTAGCTGCCGCGGGCGAGCGATGGCAGGAGGGAAACAACAACAGCGTCGAACTCCAGTGATGCTACTGGGTCGCGGAAAGAAGCGGCTTCGCTGCTGCAATTGAGAAGGGGGTTGAACAGCTTCTGGCGAGGCGGCACGCGATGGTGTTTTATGATCTCGGGCTATTGCTCCGGTGCAGTAGATCGGGTAGTAGCAAAATAGGAGGCGTGGCAATGGCAGACGCGGTGACTGGCTCGGGTGTCGTGGAAGGGTGGTTGTGCTGGTCGAGGGGCAACGGCGTCAGGCGTCATGGATCGGCAAGGCGGAGCGGCTAGCGTAGAGGAGGGAATCCGCCGGGGAAGAAGAACAGTGTTCTTCTCCTTTTTTAATTATTTTCTCTCTCTTCTTGTCACTCTCACGTCCTCTCCTTTTTCACTTTTCACTTTTTCCTTTTGCCTTTTTTTTCTCTTCCTCCACCAAAAGAAACCCTAGTGAAAAAGCCCCTTTTGCTCCAAATTTTTCGAAATTCCTCCCCCCTTCTGTCCGTATGTGCGCAACACCTTTTATAGGGAAAAATTTAGATCTTTGAAGCGTATTTTATTTCCAATTTCACTCGTGTATAATTCTCTGAATATATCATTGCAATATTTTTCGCATATTCCATCAAGAAAATTCCCCTTTTGTGCAAAAAAGCATCTCCCAGGGTATATTTCCGAAATATAACAAAAAATAAAATTTTCCTAAACTATATGCCATGTGATTATGATTTTTATTTTATTTTTTTATTTAGCAAAAATTAACCCCAAAAATTTAGGTGTCAACAGCTGCCCCTTTTTGAAGGTGAGCTCGCAGAGGTTGTATTCAAAGACAAATTGAGACCTAAATTTTGGTCATGCTCATGTAATGAATGATTTTTGTTGAAACGTGAATTCCATTTTTTTAATGCAATTTATATGATGCATGGAAATACTAATGCAAATGATAGATAAACCTACTTAAAATAACTTACCTTCAAGGAGGATAGAGTAATTTGAGGTAGAGGGTGTTACCTGTCCAAGACCCGTACCATTCTACGGTCGCCTGGAATAGTAACATGACTTTGTGAAGATGCTGCTTTCCCAGGACCCGTATCATTCTACGGTCGCCCAGTACGGCAAAAAGGAGCTGCTTTTTTCGGACCCGTACCATTCTACGGTCGCCCAATACAGCAGAAAGGTTTTGTAAGGAATTGCTTTCCCATGACCCGTACCATTTTACAGTCGCCTAGTATGGCAAAAAGGTTTTGTCTAGGACCCGTACCATTCTACGATCGCCTAGACTGAGGTTTTGCTTAGCTAGGACCCGAACCATTCTTCGGTCGCCCAGCCTTGCGATAGAAATCATCCGACCAGGACCCGAACCATTCTTCGGTCGCCTTAATCAGATTGAATATGGAGAAAAAAAATCTTTGGGGGACAACTCCATTGAGTGTCGGTGTAAAGGACTCTGGGCTATGAAAGCACGCCAGGTCGATAAAAGAAATCCAAGCTACAAAAGCACGCCGGTTTGATAAAATGGACTATGGTCTACGAAAGCACGCCAGGTCGATATAAAGGACACTAGGCTACAAAAGCATGCCGGGTCAATAAAGGGGGATTTTGGGCTACCAAAGCACGCCGGGTCAGGAACTCCGGGCTACGAAAGCACGCCAGTTCAAGAAAGAGACATCGGGCTACGGAAGCACGCCGAGTCGATGAAAATGACTCTGGGCTACGAAAGCATGCCAGGTCAATTATAAGGGACATCGGGCTATAAAAGCATGCCGAGTCGATAAAAGGGACTCTGGGCTACGAAAGCACACTAGGTCAAGAAAGAGACATCGGGCTACAGAAGCACGCCGAGTCGATGAAAATGACACTAGGCTACGAAAGCATGCCAGGTCAATTATAAGGGACATCGGGCTATAAAACATGCCGAGTCGATAAAAGGGACTCTGGGTTACGAAAACACACCAGGTCAAGAAAAAGACATCGGGCTACGAAAGCACGCCGAGTCGATGAAAATGACACTAGGCTACGAAAGCACGTCGGGTCTACTAAAGGGACTCTGGGCTACAAAAGCACACCGGGTCAAGAACTCCGGGCTACAGAAGCATGCTGGGTCTATTAAAAGCGACATTGGGCTACGGAAGCACGCCGAGTCAATGAAAATGACTCTGGGCTATGAAAGCACGCTAGATCGATGTAACAGCTTGACCAAGTCAAGTGTCGATGCACTTGAGAGAGAATACCTACACAATGACATGTATTTTAGAGTATGGTAAAGATATACTTACCTGGTGATATCTCTGATTCTTAGGGATATGTCTTTTGGAATTAGATATCCTGTGGAGGTCTTTCACCTCATGGTGGAGGTTTCTCATCTCCTAATATCATGAAAAATTCTGAAAGGAACTTGATTTACCTGTCATACATGATTTAGAGCAAAAACTGATATGCATTCATCAAAGAGATAGACAATCTGAGTTACTCTAGAATGCACATTTCAAAATTTAGTGAGGTTTTCTTCAACTCAATTGAGGTTCATGCATAATGACCTTTGCATTACCCAAATTTCCATTGGAGAGAATTATCATTCAAGACAATTTTCACTCATAACATGGATTTCCTAAGAATACCAAATGAGAGACCTTCAGTTAGAAATGACTTTCACTCACTCTCATTTAGAGGCTATTTTATGAGAATCACTCCATCTCACTATCATCATATTAACAAGGGTCCGAGTTTTCTCGCAAGCAGTACGACCTTACCAATCTGAGAGGTCTTTAATAGAGACCGTAATGTGGGCTCGATCAACGGCTTAACAAAGGGGTTCTTTGAGTCAAGGCTATTGAAAGAACAACTCTTTAATCATCTCTGGGTTTACAAGTCAAGAACCCTGCAAAATGAGAAAGAAATAATCTTGCTCGTACTTCTTCGAGTGATGCTTATAAACATATGAACTCCTATGTTAATTCAAGTGCCCTAATCTGAAGAGACTTTGTAAATGACATAACGTAGGCTAGGTTCATGGGTTGAGAAATGAAAAGATCATTTGGCTCAAAATGTGTGTGAATGGTGAGAGTTGGTAATCATCTTGGCATTGCCACCAGTTTTCTTTTTCATCATCGGGGATTGTCTTCATGAAATACCCCATTGATTGTAAAAACTCAACTTTTGAGTTCTTTGAGTATTGCTCCATCGGGATTCAATTCTTGCAATTGAGAGTCACCTTATCTTGACTCTCTTTTTTCATTTATGGGCATTGGCCTTGCTTTTACCAGGCACACCGCTTTTTTCATGCCCCTTAATTCTTGTTCATTTTTTCTTCACTTTTTTTTTTCATGGGCATTGCCCTGCTTTTACCAGGCACACTGCTTTTTCATGCCCCTTAGTTCTATTTTGAATTCAATTCTTGCACACAGTGCATGCGTCAAGCAATTGCACTTTGAATGACACTCGAACTTTTCAAGAGTCTTAATCTGCCTTTTGCCTTGCCCCAATGTGGGGGATGATCACCAACTGGGTTTAAAAAAAATGAAAAATTGCAGGCTCAAATGGGCTGTGCAAATGATATAAGTATGTAGGATAGAGAAAGAAATGCTCTTCGTCATCTTAAGGCACTTAAATTACCATATGAATTCAATGTAATAGCATGACTAGAAGATTGATGCAAGTGAGAGCAAGAAAATTCAATCTATTTTCTTCACCTTATAGTGTTGTCTTACCCTCTGATTTGCCCCGATGTGGGGTGGTTCTTGACAGGGGTAATTTGAAAGAATTTTCCACAAGTGTATGGGGCTCAAAGGGGTTAGCAATAGATCACTTGTAGTGTTTGGGATAGAGAAATGAATTGTCCCTCGTCATTTCGATTGTCGTACCTTTCGCGAGAGAACTCTTTGCCTTGTAGATATGGAACTTTTTACACCCATCTCACAAGTGTATAAGTAGGGGACTGTGTATAGGATAAGGCTTGCCTTTCATCATATTGACACGTCTCATTCAGCATTCTTAAACATTGATGTCACTCCATTGAGTTGTCTATCTTGACAAATCTCCACATGAAATTGGTGAGCTAAATCAATATGAAAATTTTCTTTTCAAAAGAGTCCAGCAACTTTAAGCATAAAAAGTGTTTGTGACTTCAAAACAAACAATTTACTGCACTCAAACATGATTTCAAGCATTCAATCAAGGAATTGTCCCACAAAGGGATTGTCTTAGCAATGAATGTCCCTAGATTGCCTCTATCGAAAGGGAGTAAACACATAAATTGATCAATCGATGATGAAAATCCGATCTTTGATTTGATGAAATCTTGCTTTTGCCCTTGCACAAAACAACGTGCATGAATAGGATACTATGCAACATCAAAGTAAATTCAAATTGCACAACCATTTTGGCTCGGATCGAGATTTTGTCTTAGTCATGTCACTACTAGAATCTGTAGTGCCCCCAATTCGTCATCTGCAAGGAAAAGAACAAAGCGTCATCTCCCAAAATTATTTATGTTCAAAGACGAGATGTACCTCTTTCACCAAAGATGGATGATCCTCTTTTAACTTGCCCCTCATTTAATGGACGAGAATGAAAATTCCGTCAAGCATGGAAATGGAACACACTTTGTTTGGCCCTGATGTGCCTTTTTTAGATGCTTTCTTATCGAGTCAAGAAAGTAATGCTCTGAAACATGAAGTAAATGAGTCAGAAAATTAAACAAGGCTAATCTAATGCATGCTTTTTGGAAATGGCTTGAAAAATGATCTTTTTTTTTTGTTTGTTCTTTTGGATTTTTTTTTCTTTTGGATGAGGAAGCATGAAGAAGCTCAGTCCTCAGAATTCTCCTTGGATGATATTTTCTTTTCATTGTTGGATATCGTCACCGGGCTAGTTTGGTGTACCCCATCATGTCCTCAAAACAAAACTTGTAATTCTATTGATATTCATCAATCAAATTACATTTATTGGAATTGAAATCAATCCCTAAAAAGTGATAATAATTCCCGCGCAGGGGAAGGTGCATCCCCTAATTAAATGAGGAAATGGAACAACTTAGGACCATGAATCATGTGTACTTGAATTCTTCATCCTACTTGATCTTGTGAGGCAAACCCTTTAGGTCAGATATTTTTCTCTCTATATATGTCATTGGTTTCTTCATGATGACATCCAATTTGGCTATCTCAGGAAAATGATGCGATTCAAAAAATCTTCTTGGCTCTCTCCTTAGAGTCACGATTTCTCATTGAAGATAGATCACAGCATTTTTGCTTGACGAGATAAGCTCTTTTTGATTCATCATTTTAGCTCTCAATCATGAACAGATGGGTGAGCGGGATCGTTCCATAATCACCTAATTCAAATAAACGGGAACATGTAAGCATGAGGGAAAATAGAAAGTCGATCCATGACAATGATCTAATCGATTTTTCCATTTTTTCATTTATTCATGAAAAGTTCTTACAAGAATGGCATTTCCTAAAAAGTGGACTAGGAAAATAAAGATAGACACCCTAACAAGATCAAATTTCTTAAACATGAATTGAAAACAAATTCTCCAAAGTTTTTTTGGCAAATGATTCATTGCATGGCAATTTCCTCATTTCATTTTTAATTGACAAATGAATTAGATCAAACGACTAACCTAGATTGTCATGGATGGACCAAAAGTAAATTGCATAGTATAAGGATAGAAGACTTACTTCGCCAAGGAAAATCAATGGCAATCACATGGACATGTGCATGGTAAGTGGCTCGATTTCTACTCTATAAGGCTTATCAAAGTGGAGCCACAAGGATGATCGGACTAGCCACGGGCTTGTGGACTATGTCGGGTCCTCATGACTCCGGCTTGGTCAAAGAGCCGACCTGGGTCGTGAGCATGTGGACCGAGGTGAGTACTCTTGACACCATGAAAGAAACTTCGGGATTGAGATGGGCGACTCATACCGCGAGCATGCGGTTGGAGTGGAATCCATCTCAACACCATCCTAAATGATCCTATGCAGCCCAGGTCCGGCGGCAGGTTGTGTGGGCTATAGTGTAGTGCTAGATGCAAGGCATGCACGACAGTTTATATCAAACAACACTTCAATAACTCGAATCTAAAACATTCATTCTCAACTCCAACCTGCAAGACAAGGGTTAACAATCACTTCTCCCCTTATATCTCCCAATCTATAAGAACATTTAACACCTAGATGTTAGGGACGCACTTGGGATCCTCGCTGCCAAACAAAAATATTTTTCAAAAAGAAAATTGGCTTAAGTCCACTAAGAGTTTTAACTCAAGTCCCCAGCGGAGTCGCCAAGCTGTCGCGACCAATTTTTTCGGGGATGAACCACCTAAGGTTTGGCTAATGGATTGTTAAGCCTAGACTTAACTTGGGCTCTCCTAAGCCCATACCAATTCGGGACTTAGGTTTGAATTGTTTACATGCAATTGAATTTTAACTAGGAGTCGCCACTAATCTATTTTTGATGGGTTGATTAGAAACCCAAGTAAAGTAACGGGAGATTTACTTTACTCCTACGAACCAGAGACTAAGGGTACGGGGACTTGGTTACGCTAGATTTCTCTAATGCCATTTCGGTACCTTTCTTTTTATTTTGAAAAATGTGTTTGCAGGCAGCTTGAATTGATTTTAGATCTATTTCCCTAACATGTAAAGCGATCATGCGGGTGCTCAAACCACCAATTTAACACCCAAGTAAAGTAATAAATAAATTACAAGACTTACCTCGTAGCAACGAAAGCATCTGCGTTGTTAGTTTAGAATTCACATTAACAGTCCTAAATATGATTTCTAATTAACACGTAATTTTTGTTTTTTTTTTTCACTTAATTAATGAAAATCATGCAATATGCAATGCATACCACTAATTTAACATGAAATGATATGTCATGGCAACATGACTTAGCTATATGACCTAAGTAATATGACATAACTAAGCATGTAGTCTATCCTAAGCATGAGATGATTTATTCTAAATAATTTTTTTGTATTTTCTATGAGATTCGAAATTAAAGAAATGCAACATTTAAATATGCAATCTAAATTAATCTAATGATTGACAATTTCTAACAAAAGTCACTAAATGACGTGCATTGTATGAACATAATTCTATATGACGTGCACATGGTTTTTATTCTAAATAAGCATGCAATTTTCTAATATGCAATGACGTGCAAAAGATGCATTAATTTTACATGACATATGCATAATGACTTTTTTTGTGTTTTTCCTTTTTTCTTTCTTTTTTTAAATTTCAAAATTAATAATTGCCAAATAATTAAACATGCAATCCAAATTAAAGAAAGAACTAGCAACCTAAATTAATTGATTTGATTTTTATATTTTTGGAAATTCGAAATTAAATACCTATTATGAAAATGCAAACCCTAAAACTACATTTTTTTTTTTTTTTAAAAAAGAAAACTAATTTAAGTAACACCACAGCAAATCAAGCAGTATTGACACCCAAATTGACGAACCATATCTCGCGCATGAGATCGGGCTGGCCAATTTCACATAAATCACGAATCGAATCTCGGGCGAGAGATCGGATTGGCAATTTTTTAAGTAATTGCGAGCCGGATTTCGGGCGCGAAAATCGGACTGACAATCGCTAATTTCAAGGCAATTTCAATTTCTCATAAAATGGATAGTTACACTAAAAAGCAAATAATATGAAATATCAACAATAATAAGAAAAAAATAAAAGAAAAGGAAAACAAAATTTACCTAAATTAATTTTTGGCTTTTTCTTTTTTTTTTTTTTTCTAAAAAAAGGGTAGGATGGGCTGCTGGCCGGTCCGGCGAGGGGGTTTCATCGGCTAGGGTTCCGGCGAGACGGCGCGACGGC
Organism: Eucalyptus decipiens; assembly: GCA_014182575.1. Classification (NCBI taxonomy): domain Eukaryota; kingdom Viridiplantae; phylum Streptophyta; class Magnoliopsida; order Myrtales; family Myrtaceae; genus Eucalyptus; species Eucalyptus decipiens. Next base: position 43,892,366 of record CM024613.1, on the reverse strand, counting down.
AGGAGCCTCGGGCATCGGCACGGGGCGGCGTTAGGATAGCGACGCCGTGACCAGCGGGCTACAAGCGGTTTGGCGACGCGTCGGGACATCACGCGGGTCGTCGGGGTCGTCACGGCTTCAACAAGCGTTGGGCAGAGAGCAGACCGGCTCGGCGGAGAGTTGGTGCGGGTTGCAGATGAGTCGGGGGCAAGATCGGCGTTTTGGCATGGCAGATCGGGCTCCGAGCGAGTGTAAAGACGGAGGTCGAGGGGGTCCAGCAGCTACCGCGGTCGAGCGATGGCAGGAGGGAAACAACAACGGCGTCGAACTCCAGTGATGCTACTAGATCGCGGACAGAAGCGGCTTTGCTGCTGCAATTGAGAAGGGGGTTGAACAGCTTCTGGCGAGGCGGCACGCGATGGTGTTTTATGATCTCGGGCTATTGCTCCGGTGCAGTAGATCGGGTAGTAGCAAAATAGGAGGCGTGGCAATGGCAGACGCGGTGACTGGCTCGGGTGCCGCGGAAGGGTGCTCGTGCTGGTCAAGGGGCAACGGTGTCAGGCGTCGTGGATCGGCAAGGCGGAGCGGCGAGCGTAGAGGAGCGAATCCACTGGGCAAGAAGAACAGTGTTCTTCTTCTCCTCTTTTTAAGTACTTTCTCTCTCTTCCTGTCACTCTCACGTCCTCTCCCTTTTCACTTTTCACTTTTTCCTTTTGCCTTTTTTATTTTTTCTCTTCCTCCACCAAAAGAAACCCTAGTGAAAAAGCCCCTTTTGCTCCAAATTTTTCGAAATTCCTCCTCCCTTCTGTCCGTATGTGCGCAACACCTGTTATAGGGGAAAAATTTAGATCTTTGAAGCGTATTTTATTTCCAATTTCACTCGTGCATAATTCTCTGAATATATCATTGCAATATTTTTCGCATATTCCATCAAGAAAATTCCCCTTTTGTGCAAAAGTGCATCTCCCAGGGTATATTACCGAAATATAACAAAAAATAAAATTTTCCTAAACTATATGCCATGTGATTATGATTTTTTTTATTTTTTTATTTAGCAAAAATTAACCCCAAAAATTTAGGTGTCAACACACCCGCATCCGTGGTTTAGTTTGGAGTAGTCAATAAGCTGTTGCTCGGACAAGTCGACTAGTTTACCGGTCTTCATTGCTAGCATCGATTCCACAGTTGTAGTCTCTGCGAATGCCCAGCAAGATCCTATTCAAGAATTAAAATGAGAAGTGCAACGGTGGTTATGGCTAGTGTATGTATGTAGATGGAATAAACACTGGAATTAGCTTGATAGTGCATGATTTGGAGTCACTAGGATTAAAGTTATGCCGAAATATTTCTCACATGCTACTCGCGGTTAGTGTCACAATAATGTAATTCAATTGGCAGCATGCAACTATGTGGTTCAAACTACTTTAGATGACCTATTTTGAATTGGAACATGATTTAGTTTTATGGATCCAATTATGTGGTTTGAATTAAACCAATTATGAAATGGTATAATTTTTCTACCAATAGATCCATTGAATCCCACAGTCCCGAGCCACCCAGAGAGAAATGTGTTGACGTAGTGAAAAATGTTTTATTGAGCTTAGGTAGCACATCTGTTGATTGTTTTCGAGGGCTACAGAGAATATTCATTGGTTCATATGAAAAAATTGTACGCAAACAAAACCACAAGACAAGAAAATATTGGGTTAAGGACCTCGGAGGATTATATTGTTTCGCTTGCTTTGAAATAAAGAGAAAAAAATCAAAAGACCAGAAAATAACGTGCCTTTGGACAATAATATGATTTTGTTACTCTCTTACCGCATCCTCCCTGATTTTTTATGCTGCCAACAACTCCTTTCTCGACCCATTTTAAACTATCCGGGACTTGAGTCGTACTGTACTTGAAAGTGGTGGCCGCGGATGAATTCGAGCTCCTCGACGTCGCTCTAAACCTGGTGTATCTCGGGACAAACTCTTCCGTGGTCAAATCCGAAAATTGGATCAGACCCACTTTGTAGCTTTGATTAGCCGCTTTGCTGTTGAAGTCTTCGATGAAGCGCAAGGTCTCTAGGAAGATCCCATACCGCTTCGCCTTCTCGAGATTATCCTTGTAAATCCGTTCGTGGCGGGCCATCCACTGCTCGAACTCGGCCAATGTGGAATTTGGGGGCGTCTCGGCCGAAGTCCAAAGCCCCTGCACATAATGATACCATCAAGATGTAGACCTTGATTTGCCTCTCGAGCCATGGAGCCATTGTCGCCGAAGCGTATCAACGATGGATTGATGGCTTGGTAGTGTGGTTTGGGCCAATGTAGAGAAACATGAGCAAGCCACGTTATTATATATCCTCAAGATCATGGTAATAAATCATGGAACTTTGCTAATAATCCGGTCAGTCATTTTCTCTTCGTTTTCTTTCCCAAATGAATGCTACTGTTTAGGTGAAAAAGTGAATGTTAGACGATTGTGAATTGTCTATACATGTCAAGCCATGTCTATTTGTAGGCCCTCATGAGCAACTTGATTAATCATGGAACTTTGCAATCGATCCAGTCAAGATTCATTTCCTTCACTGATTAGCTTTTGACCTCTACGTTTTTTTCCCAAATGAATGCTGCTGTTTAGGTTCAAAACCGAATGTTTCGCACTTGTAGATTGTTTATACATGTCCACTCGAAATAAAATTGCGGGTTTGTAGATGCATACTTAAAGCGAATTGGATGTGGATGGTCTAGCTAACAATCAACTGGATAGACTCAAATTTCCTAGTGTGTATAGCTTAAATTGATGGGGTATTTTATTTAGGTTGGTGCTATTTCCAATCCCTATGGCTATGTTTGGTCGTTCAGATTTGTAATTGGAATATGACTAAATAGGATAAGATATGAAATCCTGGGATTTTTTTATATCTTGTTCACTGTTTAGTGAATTGCAATATTAAAGTTGGATATGTTTACATCATATCATGTACATTTTTTTTTTTTATATAAACGGCATATCATTATAAATGAACCTAATATATGATTAAGTCCACCCATTTTACCAAAAAGAGAAAATTGCCCTCTATTATTCAATTCCAATTTAAATTAATGATCCTAAATTTATTTCTACATCTATGTAGGATTAATTTACCGTAAATAATAATTTCATATGTTTAATTTTTGTTTATAGCAAATTTTCCATATGTATTAAAGGCACTATGTTTTTTTTTTTATTTATTGTTAGATATTACTTCCATACTAATATGTTTTGTGAAAAAGAGAAATATCAAGAAATATCAAAGAAATCTATTTCTTTTCCACATTGTCAATCATATTTATGGATAAATTGTTAAGTAAATTAATTTATTAAATAAAAAATTGCATAAAGTAAGATTTTTATTTTCTGAAATTGGTAGTGAAATATAATTATTTTTTATTGACAAAAATTAAAATCATCTATGACCAATTTGTAGAAAAATATCAAGATACCTCATTGTGTATAATTTTTAGTGTATTTCTATATATTCATCCAATGTCTTAAATGCTATGTATAAAAGCATTTCATCAGTATAATAAGTAAAAAGATTAATAATTTGAGAGACATATTTTAGAAATGCAATTTATATACAATTTACAAAGAAAGTGAGCTTTTGAGATAAGAGGGACAAAAAATAGATAATTTGTTATAAGATAAATGATGAAGAAGAGACTTCTTAGTTTTATACTATATCAAAGAATGTAACCCACCTCACTATGGACGCGTTGGTTCAGGTGAACATGGAGGATGGCATCTCTCTCCAATGCCTCATTGGATCCGCCATGTTTAACAGCCCAGCATCACCATAGGCCAAGCCTCCCTTCTTGCCCGGGAGAAGTACACTATTGGTGCCATAAGTTGTGTACGGCACTCAATTTGATGCCAAAAGTTTCTGTCGGATCACTTAGGGCGTGCATGACAAAATTTCTTTTTCAGAAATTGATTTCTGGCTAGAAATTAATTTCTCAATTTCTATTCTCCGGACAAGTTTCTGAACAAAGAAACTCGTTTGATAACGACTCAAAATTTTTATTTTTGGAATAGAAATCCGTTTGATAACGGAATAAAATTTCTATTTCTAGGAATAAAAATTGATTAGATAACAATATAGGAAATCCTCAAATATAAAATAATAGTCGAAATAATATTAATACATTACAAAAGTTGAAAATACAATTTCTTGGAATTTTTCGGCATATTATTATCCCTTGCCATTTTATTGGCAATGGTTTTCCTAAGCGTATTTATTTGGTTTCCTTCCTCGATCAATGTATTCATCCTGTGTAAGTTTAGACAAGTACTGCGGAAGCATGAATATGGGTGCCGTCAATAGCGCCTATATAGCCTTGTCATTTTATCAAAGACTAGTATTATACTAGATTATCAACAAAATAAAATTGATGGTGCAAAAGAATATAAGAGAATTCTACCTTGAAGTAATGTTTATGGTTAGGAACCAATTGGGGGAAGGTCAATTTATTTTGATTCTCGAATTAAATTAGTCCAGTTGCTCATTCCTATTTTTTTTTTAATGTTGCTCAATGAACCTTTAATGGCCCTTGCATGGCAAAGAGAGAGATTCTCTTGAATCTCTTGCCTTCGAATTAAAATTCAAGATTGTGTAACAATCTAATTATTTTGATTTTGCAAGAATTTTGAATCCGTAAAGAAATAAGGTTAAATTTCTAGGCACGTTTTTTATTCATCTATCGAGTAAGAACTTTTTCTTCAATTGGCCATACGCGTGCCCTTTCTAGGAGGAAAGAGCCCCATTGTTTTTAAGTAAGCACTTAAGAACTTTGGTTGTTTTTTAAAATTGGGGACCCATTTGATTGCCTTTCATCTCAATGAGGAAGTTATCAAAAAAAAAAAATTGAAAAAAAAATCATGAACAAAATAAGAAAAAGAAAATTAGCAATAATTTGTGAAGTTGTGGCTATGAGTGAATTAAGTGAGCAAGAAACCACAAGGTTCTTTTATATGGTCTGATTTTAGCTTCTAATTTCTATTTCAGAAATTGAGTAGTTAAAAATTCCAGCTTCTGATTTCTTCGATTTCTCTATTTTTGGAATAGAAATTTGTTTCAAAAATAGAGAAATCAAATTGCTTTACCAAATGGATTTTTGTTCCAAACCTGTTCCGGGGAACAGAGAAATAGATAAATCGAGAAATAGAAATTTTGTCATGCATGTTCTTAAGTGCCAAAAATTTTGAAAAATGATCACTTTAGTGCCACTGTTGATTTGGTTGGCCGTAAATCTAACGTGGTAGTTTTTTTTATTAATTTTTGACACCGACGTGGATCATTGGAGAATACAATCAGCATGCAAAGAACAAAACAACGTTGTTTACCATTTTCCCCAAAATAAAAAACCCTAAATCCCCCATTTCGACTAGGACCGGAAGTTGAAAGCCCTAAATCCCCAATTCGACCATTTCGAGTGCATATTTCGATTTTCACTCAAAGTTATCGGCTCGCTCTTGTAAATGGAGGACAAAAGCTTCAGCAGTGGCTCACATTTCTATAAGAAAAGCGAATTAGATGGTGAGTGTTATTGTTATTGTGGGTACCAAGTCTATGAAGAACATCTGAGACTCGGTTGAATCCCGGGAGAAGATTTCATGGGTGCGGCAGATATAAAGAAGGGTTGAAGTGCCAATATTTCAAATGATTTGATAGGAAATTCTCTGATCGAGCAACAGAGGTGATATTGGAGTTACTTGACGGCCGAAATCAAGCCCACCTACGTTAATGGACAAGTTGAAGGATGTCGATTCAATGCAGCTCAAAGGAAGGGTTTAACATTTCTGGTGGACCATTTGAAGATGGAGGTTTCAAGGCTGAAAATTGAAAGAAAGTTTTATCGAGCGTTGATTATGTTCTTATTCTTGTGGGTAGTTTATTCAAATATAAAGTGAGTAATGAGAAGAAGTTTGTATGTCTACCATAGTCGAAGACGTGAAATATGCATTTGTATTGGATTATTTATAAGTAAAATGTGTTTCTGGTTTGCTGCAATTTTTGTATAGAGCAGAAGATTTTGTTGTTGTAATTTATGGGTAGAAATGCAATGTTGGACTTGGAATGCATTAGTTGTGGACACTTAAAAGTTTTGTTGTTTAGTTTGGTATAGTCAATGTTTGTTTTGGTTAGTTTTTGCTTCAAATAAAATGGTTTGCTGCATTTTTTATTTGGTAATAGTTTGCTGCATTGAAAGCTTTTGGTAATGGTTGGCTATATTTTTTATTTGGTAATGGTTTGCTGGTTGACTGGTTTGCTGGTTTGCTGCAACCACAAACCATGACGAAATTAAAGCATGGTGGCAAGTTACGATTGACCATTTTAGTGTCGTAAGTTGTAAATAGTGATCGCTTGAGTGCCAAGTTTTTATAAAAGTGATCATTTAAGTGCCAGTCACAATTATAAAATGATCACTTATGTTGCACAAGTTTTTTAAAAAAGAACATGTTAGTGCCAAACGTCACATTCCAAATGCATCTTGTTCTTGCACCTTGTTCTTGCATCAGTTGGGTTGCTGGTGCATCTTCTTACACTAGTCCATACAAGTGTTGATGCAACAAGATGTACCAACATCCAAAATGTTCTTGTAGCAGCACATATAACCAGAACCTCACAAATTCATTACAATCCACAACTTCAACCAGCAACGGCAACATTACAGTAACAACAACATTGCAGCAACAACAAAAATAAAATATATAGCATAATTGACTTGCTAGCATTCTAGCCGAAACCAACACAAGAGAAAATAATCATTCAAGTACTTGTCATTAACATTGATTGATTGTTTACAAAAGCAAAGAAAAGCATGTCTAACTTCACTCTCCAATCACCGAAAGTTCAGCACCCTCTTAAAAAAAAAAAAAATGGCAATATGCAGGCAGCAACTACCATCAATGATATAATATTCAGCACCCTCCTAAAAAAGGAAAACATAAAAAGAGACCATGGCTAGCATCACATAAAAATAGACCATGTCTAGCACCTTCCCATCAGTCAATATTGACAACACCATGATCTCCTTTTCCTTTTGGAGCTTTGAATTGATTCATAATTCGAGCACTCTTTCGAACTGGATGTGTAGGTTCTTTAACTAGGCTTTCTGTCACCTTAGTTTCCTTTTCCTTGTTTTTGACGGCGGTTATTTTTGTTCTAGCACTGTCATGTGTTGGTTCATATCATCACTAATGTTTCCAATCTTTGGTTGAGATGGAACTGGTGTCAGGTTTTTTTGGATGGCTGTTTCGCATCTATATCCGCTTTCTTCTTCTTCTTTGGAGCACTATTCTTTGGTTGCGCTCTTGATTCTTGAGTTGGCCCACCTTGAGAGAGAAGTACCTCAGAAGTTTTCCTAGACTACAGGAACATAGTGATATTATTAACCAAATGAATTGAAGTACAACAAATTAAATACATGAGGCCTATAAATCTTATATGCAAAATAATTATTTCAGTACGTTCATTTGTGTAAATCCCATAACCATATTGTTTAATCTTTTTCCAAAAGCTTATTTTGCTCACTGTGGTGCATCATTTCAGCAGCAACAATCCTTGTAGCAATCTCTGCAACTTGTGCAGTTGCTTGTCTTCTCACTTGAGAAACATATAACAAATGTAAATTTCAGCCAATAAAAGACCAAACACAGTGATATACAACTTATAGGATATTTTTTTCTCGTTTGCTCAACAGTGGACACAGTTGTTGTTATTGTTGTCCTGCCTATTCTAGTCCCTGTCCCTACACTTGAGCCTATAATAGGGCATTTTTTGGCTCTTTAATAGGCCTTACAATAATGTACTGTATTAGGATTATGACCAACTACAACAAATAATTAGACATCTACTCATTTTCATGGTGGAAACAAATTGAGAAAACTTCTCAAATTACATGTGCATGATAGAGGAAAAGCACAAGAGAAGTAAGTACACATGGTTAACCATCAAATTTTATTGAATAAGAATTGTAAAATTACTGAGATAAAGATGATACTTACCTTACAGCATGGCTTTCTGTTTGCCTTTTAGTAGGCATTATAGTAGGGCCTTTTGTCCTCCCTTCAATAGGTCCAACAAGAAACTCTTCAGTAGGTCCTGTCCCTAGCATTGAATCAGGTATTACATTTTGCTGTTGATGTTGCTTTTTCATCACAAACTTTCTTATTGTAAAATTCCTTGCGGCAATAGGAGCATTTCATCTTTAACCAAATTCTACTCATTCTTTGACTTGATGCCTTTTCCTGCTACATTTTCGTCTCTTTTTTGGCTTTCGTATTTGCTTCTTCAACGATAAAGGTAGAGGGCTTTAATGATTTGTTGGCTCCCAAAATTTGCTGCTTTTGATAGGCTGCATCATGAATTGGTATGAAGCAAGGTATGAGCTTTTTTTGTACCAATCAGGTAGGTAATCATCTGGGTTTTCGTGCTTCATTTGAATAGCACAAATGGCATGGGCATAGGGAATTCCATTTAATTTCCAGGCTCGGCATGAACACATTCTTTTATCTAGGTTGGCAACATACTTATCTTGATTTTGAATAATTTCATATCCATTATTTCCACTCCAAATTGGATGGCAAAATCTACTAGCAGCAATATTTGCATCCAATCTCTTCATAATCCTAGGGCCACAGTCTCTACTTCATTTCGTAGCCTCATCTCTTTGCCTATACAGTCTAGTCATAACCATAACTTGAATATCATCAATCATGCTGATGATTGGTTTGCACCTGGCCTTTAAAATTCTGCCATTAAAAGCTTCACTGAGGTTGTTATCAATGATATTGCATTTGAACTCTTCAGTGAAAAAAGCCCGACACCAGTGCTTAGTTTCTGTTTGGAAGAGTGTATCAAAACTTCCCTTTGTTAGCCGTAACAATCCTTGTTTGGTTAATATGAAATCAGCTATATTGGTACTCTTTGCTATCTACCAGAACCGCTTTTACAGTCTATCTCTTTTGAAGTTCCTTGACCAATTTGCATATATGTGCCTCGAGTACATTCTATGCTCAGCATGTGGCATTAACTCAGCTAATGTAGGAATAAGTCCCTACAAAAATTCAAACCAATAAATATAAGTCAGGAAAAATATGCAAATGATTAATATTAAAAGGGAGTGAAATTAATTGACAATGAAATTACATTTTGTTGGTCGCTCATGAATGTCCATCCTCCCCCATCGATTATCTCAAGGTCAGTCATTAAATTTTTTATGAACCAGGACCAAATATCCTTGTTCTCTATCTTCACCACCGCCCAACCTATCGAGAATATTTGATTATTGGCATCTCTCTCCACAGCAGCCAACAACTCTTCCTTACATAAACCCTTTCGAAAGCATTCATCTAATCTTATAACTCTTCTACAACCAGCCAAGAAGCCCTTTTTGCATGTATCAAAACAAACATTAAATCTATCAAATCTAGGCCCAAGATTAGGGAGTGGCCTCTCCATAACCTCTACATATATCATACTAGATGGGTTTTGAAACATGCATTCGTCAGCGTAATCCCATACCTGCGCATATTCTTCCTTATACCCACCTATCAATATCTTCATCACCATCATCTTAGCTCTCTTACATTGATTCCTCAACACATTAACCCCCACTTGCTCCTTCACTAACTGTTGAAATTGAGAATCTCAAGCATTGCTTTGATAGTATTGAAAAAATGCTTTGATAACCACACACTTGTTACCCTTTTATTGTTAAAGATAATTTGACAAGTATGCTCATCCTGGAAGGACCTAATATGGAATGACCCATTCTTACTCAGCGCGCCATAGAGCTTCCACGACCAATTCGGTTGTGAGCACTTAGCTCTCACAAATTCCTTTGTATTTCTAATGAATTTACCACTCCTCTGTTCACCAATGGAGTTCTTCACAACAACTTTCCTTGAACTGTTTGACATCGTTAAATCTCATGCCCACCGACAAAATAGGTTTATCAATAGTTGGATTATAGCAAAGGTACTTACTTTTTCTTCGATGAGTAGGTTCTTTATCATCATTGTGAAGCTCATTTTCCAAACCAGCAACTTCATCGCTGCAGCTTTCTTCATCTTTACTTATATTACCTTCAACTAGATCTCTATCCCTATTTACTAGTTCGGGCCTCTTTGCTGAAGTTACAAGTTTTTTTCTCAAAAATTCCCTTTGCTTTTTTTGTTATTGTGCGAGTTCATCATCTTCGTCACTCGGGAAATTTACTAAAGCCAAACATTCATCTTCCGATTCACTCAATAAAGCAATTTCTCATTCTAATCCAATGAAGTCTTCATTGCCCACATCTTCACCCAAATTTTCCGTTCATCTCTATCAATAACACTTCTCTCCCTCTCATTTTGCCCTTCATCTAACCTAAACTCATCCCCGACCTGATTACTTGCTTGAACAGAATCCCTCACTTCTCCTCCTTTAGTGGTGGTCTGTTCATTCCCATCCTCATCCTCATTCTCATTCTCATTCTCACTATAATACTCAACATATACCTTAGCTTATTCACTGTGAAGATAATGGTAAACGATATCCTTAATATGATTATCGTCATTAAAAAATTTCAACCCATCCTTCAAATCCTTCCCAGGAACACAGGAATATAGTTTTTACACTTTGCATCGTAAAAAATACACCAAATTCCTCAGAAAATCAATATATTATGGCTTCCAAAAATTAATATAGATAGTACCTTTATTTCCACCACTATATTCCCAATCTTCAGTGCCAATAACAAACTTTTGACCATAGCAAACAATGACGCCTACCTGATTCGCGTCCATGTTGATGTTGCATCCAATGAAAAAAAAGAAAAAGAGTCATTGTCGTTTTGTTGGGACTACATGACAGAATCGGCAACTTCACATGTAGGTCATTGTTGTTTTGTAGTCAAGAAACAAATGCAACTAAAATTTCATCAATTCAATGCATTTATAGAAACAAAAAAAACCGAATTAAAAAACAAAGTGGGGTCCCCACCACCCATTTTTTAATTCAATCACATTCACATTCGATACCCCCAATCCAATTAATTAAATAAACAAATTCGGTGCCACCACTGTTTCCCTCCGAGTCAAGCCCCTCCACGCCCTATTTTTCTATTCGGTCCCCAACAACAGAAAACGAATGAATGATAGAAGAATCAAATTTTCTATTCCGTCCCCATTAAAGACATTCCCGCTACTTTCCCCACTACTTTCCCCTGAGCCGAGCACTCAATTTGCCTTCCATGTCCTAACTTGCCCGTCGGAACCCTAAATTTTTCGTTAAATTGACCCACGTAGAGAACATGACAAACATGAGCGAGTGAGAGTTGGGGACGCAGCTAGCGAATGACTGTGAATGACGGCGCTACTACAGCGGTGAATGAGCCACGATGGGTGAGCAATGGCGGGTGAGTGAACGACGATGGGTGAATGATGGTGGGTGAGCGAGCTATAGCCCGCATCGAGAACTATATACGAACCCTATTTTACTTCCTCTTTAGCGACATGGTTTTTTGCTATGGAGCAACGCGGCGTCATTTTTTTTGGGAATCCATGGTGGATGGCAAGAAATGACGTTGTTTCTTATGAAGAAAGGAAAACGGTGTCGTTTTATGCTATTCATCGTGGACAATCTTAAGCCACGTTGATTTTTTTTTTTTTTTAAATATGAAAGTCACGTAATCATTTTGGCCGGAATTTCTCACTAGTGGTACCAAAGTGATTGTTTTTCCTCCGACTTGGCACTTAAGTGATCCGATGGAAATTTTTGGCATCAAAGTGAGCGTCGTACACAACTTATGGCACCGATAGTGTACTTCTCCCCTTCTTGCCCTAAAACAACACATCACCAATGATCCCACCGTGGCTTGCCTGCCGCGGCTCAAGTACCTATTCTTGAACGGCAATGGCTTATCTGGAGTCCATTATCAACATTTTCTATTTTCTATAGTATGGACATTACCAATTAGTGTGCTAAATTATCAACTTTTATTTGTATAAGCTATTAATGCTTTGAATTTACTCTCTCTCTCTCTCTCTCTCTCTCTCTCTCTCTCTGAACTTAAAAAAAAACTAAATTATAGCAATTTACCAAATTTTTTAGATTAAAAGCTTATCAACTAGTTTTGGATTACCAACAATACTTTGAATTAGTTATGACCATTTTCTACTTTACCTACTTTGTATTGAGTTGTCAACTTTATTTGGCTTGATTAGCAACCCCTTACTAACGCTTTTTAAATGTTACAAATCTAAATTGGTACGATTCATTAAAATTTCTTCCATAACCCTACTGGTTTACCAACTCCAATTCGAGCTTTACTTAATTTTCCAACTTTTCTTTTCCTTTTATCAACTTTTGCACGTGTTTCCTCACAACACATTAAATTTAGCCGTCTTTTTTTCCTAAAAATCACCGACTTGATTTAAAGTCGATTTACCAAAATTTTCCCTTTTCGGCCATTAGTTACGGGCTAGGAAGCACCAATACTCTGTGAAAGCCTTCGTGCTGTGTTGGACATTTCGACACGTGTTTGACACTCTTGGACTGTGTCAGACATTTCGACACGTGTCCGACACTCTTGGACACTCTTTGACACTAGGTCAACACATGTCGGAAAATCCGACACCTAGCTAATTTTTCGACACTCTTTGACACTTGAATCAGAATTTCGACATGTGAGTTTCCGGCACATGATTTTGACATACGAGGTCAATTTTAAAATTTTCAAAAAATAAAAGATCAAAATATATATGTGAAAAAATGAAAATCAATAATAAAAATAACAAATAAGGAAAGAAGAAAAGCCTAATATTTTCTTCTCTTCTTTTTTTACTTTCACTTTCCATGATATACAATTTATTCTCAAGTTGTTTCTTTTTTTCTTTCGACACGTCTTCTACGCAAGTTTAGAATGTGAATTACTTTTGTTTTTTTTTTTTCCAAATTTTATGGATTTATTGAAATGGAGAGGGATTTGTCAAATTGAAACAACAAAGGATATTAATAAATGGGGAATTAATGTTTTGAATGTAAATTTATTTTAGAATTTTATTATTATCAATTTATTTGTAAATTTGAATCAGATTAATAATAATTTATTAATATATAAAATATACATATAATATACAACGTATTCCAACGGGTCAGAATTCTCTATTTTTCGAGAAATGACGTGTCGGCATGTCATGTTGTGTCATGTCGCATGTTGTGTGTCAGTGCTACTAAGGTTACGGGCCACCAACGCTTGTTTGATTCATTTATTGAATTTATTTTTCTTTTAATCATCAACTTTTATTATGAAAGCAAGCTGAATAGCACCATTGAACTGCGATATTAATCCGAAACCGGTAGAGTAGCATGCCTAACGAGTCCACAGAGACCGCCTTGGACGCCCGAGTTCCGCAGCATTCTCATGTATCCTTTCTCGCCCCAAGTCTCACCCCACGAGTTCTTGAGCAGCCAATAGTCGACACCGTCGGGGGTCTTCCCGTATCCGACGATTGCGACGATGTGGTTACTGGTCTCCCCACAAGGGCCATTGAAGACGCCCCCACTGTACTGCTTGAATCCAGGGCTGGCACCCTCGATGGCGACCGAGACCGGTTGCCTTGCCACAGCCTGCAATACCAGGTCTTCACTCATGGGGATCTTCTCATACCCTTTTAACTGCGCTACAACAATGGAGGCGGCTCGCTCGTTGCAAGGGCCCTCGACGCCACTGTAAGGGTAATTGCTTTCATAGGTGATGCCATGGTTTTGGGCAATGTATTCGTAGGCTCGGTACGTCCAACCGTACTTGCATCCGAAGTTTAGTTTGGAGCAGTCAATAAGCTGTTGCTCGGACAAGTCAACTAGTTTACCGGTCTTCATCGCTAGCAACGATTCCACAGTTGCAGTCGTTGCGAACGCCCAACAAGATCCTATTCAAGAATTAAAATGAGAAGCGCAACGGTGGTTATGGCTAGTGTATGTATGCAGATGGAATAAACACCGGAATTAGTTTGATAGTGTATGATTCGGAGTCACTAGGATTAAAGTTATGCCGAAATATTTCTCACATGCTACTCGCGGTTAGTGCCACAATAATGTAATTCAATTGGCAGCATGCAACTATGTGGTTTGAATTACTTTAGATGACCTATTTTGAATCGACACATGATTTAGTTTTATGGATTCAATTATGCGGATTGTATTAAACCAATTATGAAATGGTATAATTTTTCTACCAATAGATCCATTGAATCCCATAGTCCCGAGCCACCCAGAGAGAAATGCGTTAACGTAGTGAAAAAACCATTGTCTCTTATCCACCATATGTAATATATTACACATCATTGTTGTTAAAAATGTTTCATTGAGCTTAGGTAGCACATCTGTTGATTGTTTTCGAGGGCTACAGAGAATATTCATTGGTTCATATGAAAAAATTGTACGCAAACAAAGCCACAAGACAAGAAAATATTGGGTTAAGGATCTCGGAGGATTATATTGTTTCGCTTGCTTTGAAATAAAAAGAAAAAATTCACAAGACCAGAAAATAACGTGCCTTTGGACAATAATATAGTATGATTTTGTTACTCTCTTACCGCATTCTCCCTGATTTTTTATGCTGCCAACAACTCCTTTCTCGACCCAGTTTAAACTATCCGGGACTTGAGTTGTACTGTACTTGAAAGTGGTGGCCGCGGATGAATTCGAGCTCCTCGACGTCGCTCTAAACCCGGTGTATCTCGGGACAAACTCTTCCGTGGTCAAATCGGAAAATTGGTTCAGACCCACTTTGTAGCTCTGATTAGCCGCTTTGCTGTTGAAGTCTTCGATGAAGCGCAAGGTCTCTAGGAAGATCCCGTACCGCTTCTCCTTCTCGAGATTATCCTTGTAAATCCGTCCGTGGCGGGCCATCCACTGCTCGAACTCGGCCAATGTGGAATTCGTGGGCGTCACGGCTGAAGTCCAAGCCCCTGCACATAACGATACCATCAACATGTAGACCTTGATTTGCCTCTCGAGCCATGGAGCCATTGTCGAATGCCGAAGCGTATCAACGATGGATTGATGGATTGGTAGTGTGGTTTGGGCCAATGCAGAGAAACATGAGCAAGCCACGTTAATTATAGATCCTCAAGAACATGGTAATAAATCATGGAACTTTGCTAATAATCCGATGAGTCATTTTCTCATTGATTAGCTTTCGACCTCTTCGATTTCTTTCCCAAATGAATGCTACTGTTTAGGTAAAAAAGTGAATGTTACACGGTTGTGAATTGTCTATACATGTCAAGCCATGTCTATTTGTAGACCCTCACGAGCAACTTGATTAATCATGGAACTTTGCAATCGATCCAGTCAAGATTCATTTAGCTTTTGACCTCTTCGTTTTCTTTCCCAAATGAATGCTGCTGTTTAGTTTAAAAACCGAATGTTTCGCACTTGTAAATTGTTTATACATGTCCACTCGAAATAAAGTTGCGGGTTTGTAGATGCGTACTTAAAACGCGAATCGGATGTGGATGGTCTAGCTAACAATCAACTGGATAGACTCAAATTTCCCAGTGTGTATAGCTTAAATTGACGGGGTATTTCTTTTAGGGTGGTGCTATTTCCAATCTTTATGGCTATGTTTGATCGTTTGATTTTTTAATTGGAATATGACTGGATAGGATAAGATATGGAATCTTGGGATTTTTTTATATCCTGTTCATTATTTGGTGAATCACAATATTAAAGTTTGATATGTTTACATCGTATCATGTACATTATTATTATTATATATAAATGGCATATCATTAAAAATAAACCTAATATATGATTAAGTCCACCCATTTTACCAAAAAGAGAAAATTGCCGTCTATTATTCAATTCCAATTTAAATTAACGATCCTAAATTTATTTCTACATCTATGTAGGATTAATTTACCATAAATAATAATTTCATATGTTTAATTTTTGTTTATAGCAAATTTTCCATATGTATTAAAGGCACTATGTTTTTATTATAGTTAGATAATACTTCCATACTAATATGTATTTTCAAAAGAGAAATATCAAGAAATATCAAAGAAATCTATTTCTTTTCCACATTGTCAATTATATTTATGGATAAATTGTTAAGTAAAGTAATTTATTAAATAAGAAATTGCATAAAGTAAGATTTTTTTTTCTGAAATTGGTAGTGAAATATCATTATTTTTTATTGACAAAAATTAAAATCATCTAGGAACTATTTATAGAAAAATATCAAGATATCTCATTGTGTATAATTTTTATTGTATTTCTATATATTCCTCCAATGTCTTAAATGCTATGTATAAAAGCATTTCATCGGTATAATAAGTAAAAAGATTAATAATTTGAGATATATATATATATTTTAGAAATGCAATTTATATACAATTTACAAAGAAAGTGAGCTTTTGAGATAAGAGGGACAAAAAATAGATAATTTGTTATAAGATAAATGATGAAGAAGAGACTTCTTAGTTTTATACTATATCAAAGAATGTAACCCACCTCACTGTGGACGTGTTGGTTCAGGTGAACATGGAGGATGGCATCTCTCTCCAATGCCTCATTGGACCCACCATGTTTAATAGCCCAGCATCACCATAGGCCAAGCCTCTTTTCTTGCCCGGGAGAAGTACACTATTGGTGCCATAAGTTGTGTACGGCACTCAATTTGATGCCAAAAGTTTCTGTCGGATCACTTAGGGCGTGCATGACAAAATTTCTTTTTCGGAAATTGATTTCTGGCCAGAAATTAATTTCTCAATTTCTATTCCCCGGACAAGTTTTCGAACAAAGAAACTCGTTTGATAACGACTCAAAATTTCTATTTCTGGAACAGAATTCCGTTTGATAATAGATAAAATTTCTATTTCTATGGATAAAAATTGATTAGATGACAACATAGGAAATCCTCAAATACAAAATAATAGTCGAAATAATACTAATATATTACAAAAGTTGAAAATACAATTTCATGAAATTTTTGGCATATTATTATCCCTTGCCATTTTATTGGCAATGGTTTTCCTAAGCGTATTTGTTTGGTTTCCTTCCTCGGTCAATGTACTCATCCTGCGTATGTTCAGACGAGTACTGTGGAAGCATGAATATGGGTGCCATCAATAGCGCCTATATAGCCTTGTCATTTTATCAAAGACTAGTATTATACAAGATTATCAAGAAAATAAAATTGACGGTGCAAAGGAATATATGAGAATTCTACCTTGAAGTAATGTTTATGGTTAGGAATCAATTGGGGGAAGGTCGGTTTATTTTGATTCTCGAATTAAATCAGTCTAGTTGCTCATTCCTACTTTTTCTATTGTTGCTCAATGAACCTTTAATGGCCCTTGCATGGCAAAGAGAGAGATTCTCTTGAATCTCTTGCCTTCGAATTAAAATTCAAGATTGTGTAACGATCTAATTATTTTGATTTTGCAAGAATTTTGAATCCGTAAAGAAAGAAGGTTAAATTTCTAGACACGTTTTTTATTCATTTATTGAGTAAGAACTTTTCTTCAACTGGCCATACGAGTGCCCTTTCTAGGAGGAAAAAGCCCCATTGTTTTTAAGTAAGCACTTAAGAACTTTGGCCGTTTTTTAAAATTGGGGACCCATTCGATTGTCTTTCATCCGAATGAGGAAGTTATAAAAAAAAATTGAAAAAAAAAACACAAGCAAAATAAGAAAAAGAAAATTAGCAATAATTTGTGAAGTTGTGGTTATGAGTGAATTAAGTTAGCAAGAAAGCACAAGGTTCTTTTATATGGTCTGATTTTAGCTTCTCATTTCTATTTCAGAAATAGAGAAATCAAATTGCGTTATCAAATGGATTTTTGTTCCAAACTTGTTACGGGGAACAGAGAAACAGAGAAATTGAGAAATAGAAATTTTGTCATGCACGTCCTTAAGTGCCAAAAATTTTGAAAAATGATCACTTTGGTGCCACTGTCGATTTGGTTGGCCAGAAATCCGAAGATGCAGTTTTTTTATTAATTTTTGATGCCGACGTGGATTGCTGGAGAATACAATTAGCATACAAAGAACAAAACAACGTTGTTTACCATTTTCCCCCAAATAAAAAACCCTAAATCCCCAATTTTGACTAGAATCGGAAGTTGAAAACCTTAAATCCCCAATTCGAGTGCATACTTTGATTTTCTCTCAAAGTTATTGGCTTGCTCTTGCAAATGGAGGACAGAAGCTTCAGTAGCGGCTCATATTCCTATAAGAAAGACAAATTAGATGGTGAGTGTTACTGTTATTGTGGGTTACCGAGTTTGAGAAGAGCATCTTAAACTCGGTTGAATCCCGAGAGAAGATTTCATGGGTGCAGCAGATATAAAGAAGGGTCGAAGTGCCAATATTTCAAATGAGTTGATAGAAAATTCTCTGATTGAGCGACATAGGTGATATTGGAGTTACTTGAAGGCCGAAATCAATCCCACCTATGTTAATGAATGAGTTGGAGGATGTCGATTCAATGAAGCTCAAAGGAAGGGTTTAACATTTTTGGTGGACCATTTGAAGAGGGAGGTTTCAAGGTTGAAAATTGAAAGAAACTTTTATCGAGCATTGATTATGTTCTTATTCTCGTGGGTAGTTTATTCAAATATAAAGTGAGTAATGAGAAGAAGTTTGTATGTCTACCATAGTCGAAGACGTGGAATATTTATAAGTAAAATGTATTTTTGGTTTACTGCAATTTTTGTATGGAGCATAAGATTTTGTTATTGTAATTTATGGGTAGAAATGCAAGGTAGGACTTGGAATGCATTAGTTGTGAACACTTAAAAGTTTTATTGTTTAGTTGTGTATTATCAATGTTTATTTTGGTTAGTTTTTGCTTCAAATATAATGGTTTGCTGCATTTTTTATTTGGTAATAGTTTGCTGCATTGAAAGCTTTTGGTAATGGTTGGTTGTATTTTTTATTTGGTAATGGTTTGCTGTTTACTGGTTTGCTGGTTTATTGGTTTGCTGGTTTGCTGGTTTGCTGCAACTACAAACCATGACGAAATTAAAGGATGGTGGCTAATTCACGATTGACCATTTTAGTGTCATAAGTTGTAAATAGTGATCTCTTGAGTGCTAAGTTTTTATAAAAGTGATCATTTAAGTGCCAATCACGATTATAATGTGATCACTTATGTTGCACAAGTTTTTTTTTTTATAAAAAAACATGTTAGTGTCAAATGTCACATTCCGAATGCATTTTGTTCTTGCACCTTGTTCTTGCACCAGTTGGGTTGCTAGGTGCATCTTTTTACACTAGTCCATACAAGTGTTGATGTAACAAGATGTACCAACATCCAAAATATTCTTGCAGCAGCACATATAACCAGAACCCCACAAATTCATTACAATCCACAACTTCAACCAACAACGGCAACATTACAGCAACAACAAAAATAAAATATACAGCATAACTGACTTGCTAGCATTCTAGTCGAAACCAACACAAGAGAAAATAATCATTCCCGTACTTGTCATTAACATTGATTGATTGTTTACAAAAGAAAATAAAAACATGTCTAATTTCACTCTCTAATCACCGAAAGTTCAGCACCCTCTTAAAAAAAAATAATAATGGCAATATGCAGGCAGCAACTACCATCAATGATATAATATTCAGCACCCTCCTAAAAAAGGAAAACATGAAAAGAGACCATGTCTAGCACCACATAAAAATAGACCATGTCTAGCACTCTCCCATAAGTCAATATTGACAACATCATGATCTCCTTTTCCTCTTGGAGCTTTGAATTGATTCATAATTCGAGCACTCTTTCGAACTGGATGTGTAGGTTCTTTAACTAGGCTTTCTGTCACCTTATTTTCCTTTTCCTTGTTTTTGACGACGGCTATTTTTGTTCTAGCACTGTCATGTGTTGGTGCATATCATCACTGCTGCTCCCAATCGTTGGTTGAGATGGAACTGGTGTCGGGATCTTTTTGGATGGCTATTTTGCTGCTATACCCACTGTCTTCTTCTTCTTTGGAGCACTATTCTTTGGTTGTGCTCTTGATTCTTGAGTTGGCCTACCTTGAGAGAGAAGATAAGAATATAGTGATATTGTTAACCAAATGAATTGAAGTACAACAAATTAAATGCATGAGGACTATAAATCTTACATTCAAAATAGTCATTTCAGTATGTTCATCTGTGTAAATCCCATAACTATATTACATTAATCCTTTTCCAAAAGCCCATTTTGCTCGCTGTGGTGCATCATTTTCAGCAGTGACAATCCTTGTAGCAACCTCTGCAACTTGTCCAGTTGCTTGTCTTCTCACTTGAGAAACATATAACAAATGTAAATTTCAGCCCATAAAAGACCAAACATAGTGATGTACAACTTACAGGATATTTTGTTTCTCGTTTGCTCAACAGTGGACTCAGTTGTTATTGCTACTATCCTGCCCATTCCAGTCTCTGTCCCTACACTTGAGCCTACAACAAGGCCTTTTTCTGACCCTTTGGTAGGCCTTACAACAATGTATTGTATTAGGATTATGACAAACTACAACGAATAATTAGACATCTACTCATTTTTATGATGAAAACAAATGGAGAAAATTTCTCAAATTACAAGTGCATGAGAGAGGAAAAGTACAAGAGAAGCCAATACACATGGTCAACCATCAAACTCTATCGAATAAGAACACTAAAGTTATTGAGACAATGAGGATACTTACCTTACTTGTAATTTGAGATAGAGAGAACAATAAAGTTCTCGAATAAGTATGTATGGCTTTCTGTTTGCTCTTCAGTAGGCATTACAACAGGGCCTTCTGTCCTCCCTTCAATAGGCTTGACAAGAAACTTTTTAGTAGGTCCTATCTCTAGCACTGAATCAGCCATTGCATCTTGCTGTTGATGCTGCTTTTTTAGCTCACAACTTTTCTTATTGTGCCATTCCTTGCAGCAATAGGAGCATTTAATCTTTGACCAAGTCTTACTCATCCTCTGACTTGATGCCTCTTCCTACTGCGTTCTTCATCTCTTTTTAGGCCTTCCTATTTGCTTCTTTAGCGGTAAAGGTAGAAGGCTTTCATGATTTGTTGGCTCCCAAAATTTGCTGCTTTTGATAGATTGCATCTTGAATTGGTATGAAGCAAGATATGAGTTTTTTTTTGTACCAATCATGTAAGTAATCATATGGGTTTTCTTGCTTCATATAAATAACACAAATGGCATGGGCACGGGGAATTTTATTCAATTGCCAGGCTTGGCATGAACACTTTCTTCTATCTAGGTTGACAACATACTTATTCCGATTTTGAATAATCTCATATCCATTAACTCCATTCCAAACTGGATGGCAAAACCTACTAACAGCAATGTTTGCATCTAATCTCTTCACAATCCTAGGGCCACAGTCTCTACTCCATTTCGTAGCCTTATCTTTTTGCCTATGCAATCTAGTCATAACCATAACTTGAATATGATCAAGCATGCCGATGATTGGTTTGCACTTGGCCTCTAAAATTCTGCCGTTGAAAGCTTCACTAAGGTTGTTATCAATGATATCGCATTTGAACTTTTCATTGAAGAAGGCCTGACGTTAGTGCTTAGCTTCTATCTGGAAGAGTGCATCAAAACTTTCATTTGTCAGCTGCAACAATCCTTATTTGGCTAATATGAAATTAGCCATGTTCGTACTCTTTGCTATCTGCCAGAATTGCTTCTGCAGCCTATCTCCTTTGAAGTTCCTTGATCAGTTTGCATATATGTGCCTCGCGCACATTCTATGCTCAACATGTGGTATCATCTCAGCTAATGCAGGAATAAGTCCCTACAAAAATTCAAACCAATAAATACAAGTCAGGAAAAATATGCAAGTGATTAATATCAAAAGGGAGTAAATTAATTGACAATGAAATTACCTTTTGTTGGTCGCTCATGAATGCCCATCCTCCCTCATCAGTTATCTCATGGTCAGCCATTAAATTTTTTAGGAATCAAGACCAAATATCATTGTTCTCTATCTTCACCATCGCCTAAGCTATCGAGAACATTGATTATTGGTATCTCTCTCTACAGCAGTCAACAACTCCCCCTTGCATAAACCCTTTAGAAAGCATCCATCTAATCGTATAACTTTTCTACAAACAGCCAAGAAGCCCCGTTTGCATGCATCAAAACAGACATAAAATCTATCAAATCTAGGGTCAAGATCAGGGAATGGCCTCTCCGCAACCTCTACATATATCATACTAGATGGGTTTTGAAACATTCATTTGCTAGCATAATCCTATACCTGCACATATTCTTCCTTATACCCATCCATCAATATCTTCATCACCCTCATCTTAGCTCTCTTACGTTGAATTCCTCGACACATTAATCCCCACTTGCTTCTCCACTAACTGTTGAAATTGAGAACTCTTGATCTCAAGCATTGCTTTGATAGTATTAAAAAAAAATACTTTGATAACCACACACTTGTTACCCTTTTATTGTTAAAGATAATTGGACAAGTATGCTCCTTCTGGAAGGTCCTAATCTGGAATGATCCATTCTTACTCAGCGCGCCATAAAGCTTCTACGAACAATTGGGTTGTGAGCACTTAGCTCTCACAAATTCTTTCATGTTTCTAATGAATTAAACGCTCCTCTGTTCACCTATGAAGTTCTTCACAACAACTTCCTTGAACTGTTTGGCCTCGTCAAATCTCATGCCCATTGACAAAATAGGTTTATCAACAATCGGATTGTAGCAATGGTACTTACTTTTTATTCGACGAGCAGGTTCTTCATCATCATTGTCAAGCTCCCTTTTCGAACTAGCAACTTCATTGCCGTAGCTTTTTTCATCTTTACTTCTATTACCTTCAGCTAGATTTCCATTCTTATTTACTAGCTCGGTCCTTTTTGCTGAAGCTGCAAGTTTTTTTCTCAAAAATTCATTTTGCTTTTTTCTTGACTGTGCGAGTTCATCATGATCTTCGTCACTTAAGAAATTTACTAAAGCTAAACATTCATCTTCTGATTGACTGGAAAAGCAATTTCCCATTCTAATCCAATGAAGTCTTCATCGCCCACATCTTCATCCAAATCTTCACCCAAGATTTCAGGACATCTCTCTCTTTGTTTATTTCTATCAATATGACTTCTCTCCCTCTCATTTTGTCATTCATCTAACCTAAACTCATTCCTGACTTGATTACTCGCTTGAACATGATCCCTCACTTTTCTCCCTTCAGTGGTGGTTTGCTCATTCCCATCCTCATCCTCATCCTTATCCTCACTATAATACTCAACATATACTTTAGCTTCTTCACCATGAAGATAATGGCAAATAATATCCTTAATATCATTATTGTAATTAAAAAATCTCAACCCATCCTTTAATTCATTCCCAGGAACACAATAATATAGTTTTTGCACTTTACATCGTAGAAAATACACAAAATCCCTCAGAAAATCAATATATGATGGCTTCCAAACATTGATATAGATAGTACATTTATTTCCACCACTATATTCTCAATCTTCAGTGCCAATAACAAACTCTCCACCATAGTAAATAATGACGCCTACTTTATCCGTGTCCATGTCGATATTGTACCCAATGAAAAAAAGAAGAAAAAGAGTCATTGTTGTTTTGTTGGGACCACATGACAGAATTGACAACTTCACATGTAGGTCCTTGTCGTTTTGTTGTCAAGAAACAAATGTGACTAAAATCTCCTTAATTCGGTGCATTTATAGAAACAAAAGAAACCGAAGTAAATAAACAAAGTGAGGTCCCCACCACCCATTCTTCAATTCAATCACATTCACATTTGGTCCCCCTAGTCACCGGCTGGCGACTGAGCTGTGACTCGACCCGAGGTTGACTTGACCCAACCCGACCATTGATCAATCATCGGTCGGATTGGTCGGATTGGCCATGAGCCGTTTGGCTCACTTGCGCATGCGCCACTCGCGTCGCGAACTTAGGCGGTGCGTGTGGGCGCATGGAAGCTTTGATTGGAGCGTGGTTGGCAGCGTTTGGTTCGTATGGATGTGCTCCACACTGTGATTTATTTTGAGTTTTAAAAATGTATAAAAATGTGTAGGAAACCCTAAGCACGCATATTTTGGGGGTTTGATGCATAGTTTATTTATTTTTGCTTATATTTTCTTAAGTTTTAGGAAATAAAGTAGCTGGCCTGTACGAAAATGATATCAAATATGCTGAGTAGAGCTTTGGTTCAATGATAGCATGTATATAGTGTAATATACTTAGGGTTTTCTAGTTCTAAGAGAATTCAAACAATGGCTGGAAATTCTTGTTTTCCATTACATGTTGAATTATGGTCTTGATTGTAGTTGTAGCATGATTGTTTTTCTATGTCAGTTCAAATCATGCTATGTTTTTGTGTTAATGGAAAAATATAGAAATTACATAAGTTCATGCAATTATTTTTCTTAGTAGGAGTTCGTAGGTTTGTAGGATTCAAAGGAGTTTTTACGTATAACTTAAAATTTGCGCAAATTAAACTAATTAATGATAATAGAACAATCGTACATAGAAGCTGATTGGGAACATAGTGAACTTTTGTTTCTATGTCTTTTGTTGAATTATCATCAATTTAGTTTGTCTTTGTTGCAAATTAAATATGTGTGTTACCCTGAAAAGTGTGCTAGTATTGATTATGTGTTTATTATGTTAATGTATTATAGCAATTGATTATGGTTTTGGCATTCAAGACCATTATGGCTGACCTCAATAAGAGTGAGAAGCTGAACTGTGACAATTATGATATTTGGCACAGAAATGTTCAGTATATCCTTGAGGAGCAAGAGTTTTTGGAAATCCTCAACCACACCATGGATGAACCTGAGCATGAAACTTCAGCTCAACGCAGGAGAGATCTAGAAGCTTATTAAGCTTGGAAAAAGAAAAATAGCATTAGTCGCATCACGTTGCTGAGCTGTATGCAAGATGATCTCATGTATGAGTTTGAAAGTTATGATAAGACTCAAGCTATGTGGGTTGCCTTGAAAGATAAGTTTGGGGGTACATCTGCCACTAAGCTAAGGAGACTCACCATCAAATTTGACACATACCAAAAGCGCCTAAATATAACGATGATGCAGCATCTTTCAGGAGATGTTAAACATGATTTGTGAGCTGAAGTCGACAGGTCACTCCCTTACTGATGAACAACAATTCAGGCTGTTATAAAGTCTCTTCTCCATAATTGGGAGCATATGAAGATCAGCATGACACATAATGAGAATATTGTCACTTTTGATATATAGCGCATTATTTGGAATTAGAGGATGAGTGCCTAGAGGCTATGAGATCCTCTTCCCATGCTTATGTTGCTGAATCAAGTTCGCGCAAAACTTCGGGTTTCAAGCGCAAAAAGAATCATCAATTCAACAACAAAGGGAAGATGACTGATCGGGCACATAAGAGGACTAAGACCTTCCAATACAAGAAGCATGGTGGGAAGAAGGACAAGGCCAAGATGAAGTGTTACAATTGTGGCAAGATGGGTCACTTTACTTGTGAATGCACTAGGTCGAAAGAGGTACCCTATTACTCCATTGCTTTAAGTAATGATTTTGTTTTTAGTACTGTAATGCTTGCTAAATCTCATCTAATGTAGACTGTAGACTTAGGAGCAACAGACCACGTAGCTAAAGACCGAGAAGCATTTGTGGAGTATCGTCGGATTCAACCTGGAAGAAGATGTATATATGTTGGGAATAACTCAAGAATTGAAGTAAAGGGTATCGGCATATGTAAATTAATTTTACGTGATAGTCAAAATCTATTCCTATATGATATCATTTATGCTCCAGATATTCGATGAAACTTGGTCTCCGTAGTTGTTCTTCTTAGCTTAGGTTATGTATTAAATTTTCATGGTGATTGTGTTGACATTTTGTATGGAATAGTTTATTATGGTTCAGGTCATGTATCGAATGATTTTATGGTGTTAGACATTAACTATGATCATTACAATGTTAATGTTGATGGTTGTTTTTCTTTAATTGCATCTTCGAGTAATGTTGACATTGATGCAAGTACATGTCATGCTATATTAGGTCACATTGGGTGGCAAAGAATGCAAAGATTAGTTAGAAAATGCCTTTTAGGATCACTCACTAATGTTGATATGCCTATATGTGAACATTGTCTAGTAGGAAAAGTAACTTGAAAAGCATTCGGTAAAGGGACTAGAGCCGAATTTCTATTACAACTCATACATTCTGACATTTGTAGTCCTTTGAATGTGAGGGAGAGGCATGGAGACTCATATTTCATCACTTTCATAGATAACTTCATGCATTTTGGTTATGTCTTTTTGATTTCTCATAAGTCAGAAGCATTATACTGTTTTAGACGATATATATGGATGATAGATAATCAGTTGAATAAAACAATACATGCATTGAGAACTAATTGCGGACGTGAATATCTATCGGGCAATTCAAGGCTCTTTGTGATGAAAAGGGAATTGTATGACAATTGACTATTCATAATACTCCACAACAAAATGGGGTAGTTGAGAGAAGGAATGGGACCCTGTTGAAAATTGTTAGGTCTATGATGGCGCAAGCAAATTTACCTATCTCCTATTGGGGAGATACGTTATTGACTGCTGCTTATATATTTAACTGAGTGCCCTCAAAATCAATCACTTCCACCCCTTATAAATTATGAACTGGTAGGAAACCAAACTTAAGTAGTCTATCTCCATGGAGATGTGTAAATTATGTTCATGATTCTTTTCATAAATATGGCAAATTAGGTCATAGAGGAAAAAATGTATCTTTATAATATATTCCGAACACTCCAAAGGGTACGTGTTCATAAGTGAACAAGCTGATGAAAGTGTGACCGAAATGGAGTAACGAGATGTCACGTTCTTGGAGAACGATTTTTCTAGTAGAAGTGAGATTGATAAGGACTTCCAATTATATGAGATGGAAGATCTTAATAACACACCCACTAATGTTATAGAGGGAAATGAAGATTTACCTCAACACACAAGACCTAGTGGGAGTGTTGCATCACTTGACGAATTAAATTCAGGAGAAATTCAATTGTGTAAAAGTAATCATAAAAGTATTCCCCATCGTTGTTTTGAGATTGAAGGGGAAGCATTTATGATTGCTTAAAAAGACAATACCAAGCCTAAGACTGTTCAAGAGGCTCTCTCATCCTCTGATAAGGAAGAATGTAGAAAATTTTTGGAAGGTGAAATGGAGTTAATAAGGGCAAATCATGTCTAGGACTTGGTTGATCTACCACCCAATCACAAGGCCATTGAAAACAAATGGGTCTTTAAGATTAAGCGAAGGGCGGATGGATCAATTGAAAAGTATAAGTCTCGCTTTGTGGTGAAAGATTATACTCAAAAAGAGGGTATATATTATGAGGAAACCTTTACACCAGTTATAAGGTTTGCCTCAATACACCTTATCCTAGCCATCGTTGTACATTTGGACCTTGAATTACATAAATGGATGTAAAGACGGCATTTTTCAATGGAGAACTAGATGAGAAATTCTATATGAAGCAGCCAATAGGTTTCATAGCTAAAGGTCAAGAGCATAAAGTTTGCAAGTTTCATTGCTCAATATATGGCCTTAAGTAATCATCTAGACAGTGGTATCTTTGTTTTCATTGAGCCATAACCACTTTTGGTTTCATGATAATTGAAGAAGATCACTATGTATATGTCAAGCGGTCCGAAAATAAATTTGTGATTTTATCACTTTATGTGGACGATATTCTATTAGCTGGAAATGACAAGATTTTGGTTATCACCATAAAAAAATGGTTGTCCTCCAATTTTGAAATGAAGGACATGGGAGAAATTGCTTATATATTAAGAGTTAAGATCAAAAGAGATTGATCAATGAAACTCCTTACTTTATCACAAGAGTCTTATATTATGAAGATTTTTGAATGTTTCAATATGCAGCATTGTAATCCCATTGATATCCTTGTCATGCAAGGTGAAGGCTTAAGTACTGAGATGTGTCCTAAGATTTTAGAAGAAATTAAAGTAATGGAAATTGTTTCTTACACTAGTGCGATCGGAAGTTTGATGTATGCTATGATGTGTACTCGACCCGACATATGTTATGCCGTGGGATTGGTGAGCCGATATAAATCAAATTCCCGATCAAGCACACTGGAAAGCAGTTAAGAGAATCTTAAGATACTTGAAAGGTACCATGGACTATCGACTTTGTTATCAAGGAAATGATTTACGCCTATTGGGCTATTTAGATGCGATTGGGGTGGAGACCTAGATGAGCGTAAATCGGCTTTTGGATACGCTTTCTTGCTCAATGGAGGTGAGATTTCTTTGAATAGCAAGAAACAGACATGCACGGCCTTATCTACGATGGAGGCAGAATTTATTGCATGCTCTGCCGCAGTGCAAGAAGTAGTATGACTAAAATGTTTCTTTGAAAATTTAGCTGCTGTCACGGAGGTTCAAGACCAGTGATAGTTTATTGCGATAGTCAAGTAGCCATTGCCTATGTGAAGGATCCAAAGTATCATGGAATGACGAAGCACATTGACATAAAGAATAACTTCATCAGAGATATTATAGCGTAGAAAGAAGTGATCCTACAATACATTTCAACCAATAGAATAGTTGATGATCCATTTATAAAGGTTGTTCCTAGAGATATATTCTTGACTCACAGGATGTCACTAAGATTACGTAGAATATGATATGTGTTATTGTAGAGGATCATTGGTTTATGTATATATGGACATATGTATTGTACCTGTTTGTTTAGTGATGACTTGATATTTTTCAATAAGTACAAATCCATTATGAGACTAGCACAAGCACACATTTATTATTGGAAAGTATGTCAACAGACAATGATTGGCTCACTTACACGAGCAATCGCCTCAAGTGCTAATAGCACATTGAGATGAGACATTATGTACAAATAAACGCTGAAGAGCAAGTTTGATACATAAAATAATATGTCGCATTGATTGGAGTCAAGATGAGGTCTGTGATTTGTTTATAACAACACCGAACATGATAGTCCCACAATCATGTATGCCTGAAAGATGCCGGATGTGAGTACTTAATTAGGCGTTATAGAAAGCGAGTTGATATAGCACTCGAGCTAAACATGAGTACGTGAGAATCATGTGACTATGTTTAGGCTAAGATCCATATATTAGATATATTTAGATTATGACATACGCTCTTATCAAAAGAGAAATGCACTATAGCATATAATTCATAATACATGTGCATTGTACGGCCGACAAGGGAAGGTGAGTGAAATTATCCCTATTTACTTATCATGTGAGTCATTGAGGTAATTTATAATTTACCTCATTTCGTGCCCTATGTTACTTCTGATTATGTTCTCGAAATGAAAGATCAATGTTGCTACTTTAGCATGTTATTAGTGGTCATGAATAGATATGGCCTTATGGGACGTGTCTAGGAAAGCAGTTGTTCTGAAATAGAGAAAGGCATGAGTGCGAAGGAAGACTATTGTTGTTTTACATCCATCACGTATATTTACTAGTCAACCAATTATATCGCCTTATATGGTTACGGATATAATTATAAATACATTGTGTAACAAAATATGTCTGGGGCATTGTGAGACATCGATTGTTTATTTCTTTTCGGGGTTGTAGCCATTATGCCATCCCTAACAAGTGCATAATTTGAGCTCTCAAATGCAGATGTACTCATTGGTCGCATGGCTTACTTGTCAGTATGAATTGTTTTGTAAAGTTGATGAATGTTGAACACCTTATATTCTTGAAAGAGAGCTATTAAGCCCATCATGTCCGAGTGGGAGATGTAGTATTTTATTAATTAATACGTCTATGATGGGGTGCGATTGACATGCACCATTTCGCCTTGATATGCTACGATGAAGGGATGTGATGTGATCATATAAAAGACCCCTGAAGACAACCATTGGACTGGTTGGACATATGTACGTTGAGAAAGTTTTCTTCCCTTCTCTCCCCTTTCCATCAAGGTGTTCTATTTCTTCTTTACGAGAACAGTTTGCATTTACGCCGTGGAAATCGGATGCTTTCCTTGTGATCGCATTCGGACCAACGTGAGGTATTTTGTTCATGATTCATCCACAATTCAACAATCATTTTGGGTCATTTATTGTTTGCGTATCGGATAAAGGTAAGTCATCTTTTGCCGACTTGATTTCCAACATCTACTTTACCTACTTTGTATTGAGTTGTCAACTTTATTTGCCTTGATTAGCAACCTCTTACTAACGCTTTTTAAATGTTACAAATCTAAATTGGTACGATTCATCAAAATTTCTTCCATAACCGTATTGGTTTACCAACACCAATTCGAGCTTTACTTAATTTTCCAACTTTTCTTTTCCTTTTACAACACATTAAATTTACCCGTTTTTTTTTTCCCTAACAATCACCAACTTGATTTAAAGTTGATTACCAAAATTTTCCCTTTTTCGGCCATTAGTTACGGGCTAGGAAGCACCGATATTCTCTGAAAGCCTTCGTGTCATGTCGGATACTTCGACACGTGTCTGACACTCTCGAACATTCTCTGACACTCGGTCATCACGTGTTGGAAAATCTGACACATAGTCAATTTTTTTGACACTCTTTGACACTTGAGTCAGAATTTCAACATGCAAGTTTTCGACACACGATTCTGACATATGAGGTTAATTTTAAAATTTTCAATAAATGAAAGATCAAAATACATATGTGAAAGAATAAAAATTAATAATAAAAATAACAAATTAGGAAAAAAGGAAAACCTAACATTTTATTCTCTTCTTTTTTTACTTTCACTTTCCATGATATACAATTTACCCACAAGTTTTTTCCTTTTTCTTTTGACACGTTTGACACGCAAGTCTAGAATGTGAGTAGGGGTGTGCAAAATACCCTGGAATCGCTTGGACCGCCCGGAACCAGTGGTTCTTGAGGGAACTGGTACGGTTCTTGGTTCCAATTTATGAGAATCGGTGGGTACTGGTCCGGTTCCCAGTTCCATGGGCGGATCCACCCGCCCGCTTACTCGGACCGGACCAAAACCTTTATAATATTAAAATAAAAAATTATTAAAAGAAACCCTAGATCTCATCTCACTCCTTTTCTCTCTTCCGTTCTCTCTCTCTCTCTTCCTCGATTGCTCCAAATCCTATCGCCATTTCGATTAGCGTTGACGCTGCCGCCTCCTTCACCTCTGTTGTCTGCCCCCTCACTTTGGGACCCCTCTACCAGCAATCCAATGCCGTTGCAGCCCCTACAGCCGCAACACCCGACGTTAACAAATCTCGAACCAGTTGTTGTGCCCTCCATCGCTGCCTACGACTACTTCCTCACCATTAGTGCCTTCAACTACTTTCCCCTCATTGCTGTTCGCCCTCTCACTTCGGGCCCCCTCCGCCAGCAATCCGACACCGTTGTAAACCCTATAGCCACGACAACTAATGCCAGCAGATCCCGAACCGGTCGCTACTTATGACCACTTCCTCACCATCGGTGCCTACGACTAATTCCTGTACTCTCTCTCTCTCTCTCTCTCTCTCTCTCTCTCTCTCGCGAAGCCTAATTTCCTTGGTTCTATCTTGCGTCCTGGATCGAATTCTCAAATGGGCTTTTTTTTTTGGGTGAAGGAGATGTGTCGGGGTGCTGTTTGGAGTGAGAGCAGAGGCAAGAATGCAATTCTGGAGGCGGAGCGGTTTTGCTGCGATCGCCCCAACCCTATTTTGCAAGTTCGCGCTTGCTGCGAAAGTTCTTTCTTTTCTCCCCACCCATGATGTGCAATTCTTGATTCTTGTTGGAATTGTAGTCGGGGAATTGCTTGTTTCCGAAATGCTTGATTTTGGAGCTCAGGACCCCTCTGAGTCAACTCCCAAGCAATAATCTTCATCTGCGTTAAGTCTATCATTTCAAGAAGATACATGTATGTAGACATCACTTGACATAGCGCTTTGCATGTGCAAATCGTATTTGTAAATTCGCTGCATTTACTTCTCCCACCGTCCACATCTCCACATACTTAAATTTGGTTTTTCTTTCTTTGATTTGCTTTGATGTCACGTAGTCGTTCTATATTGAAAACCAAAATTGTTTCGCATCAAGATTGGTTCCATGGATTCACCCGGGAACCAGACTGGACCAACGGTCTAGTTCTCGGGTGGATCCATACAACAAACGGGTAGATCCCGATTCCAATTTTTTGGAACCGGTCCTTAGCGGGCGGTTCCCGATTCTAGGTCGGGAACCACCCGCCCGGACCATGCACACCCTTAAAAGTCACTTACTTTTTTTTTTTTCCAAATTTTATGGATTTATTAAAATGGAGATGAATTTGTCAAATTGAAACAAGGAAGGATATTAATAAATGGTGAATTAATGTTTTCAATGTAAATTTATTTTAGAATTTTATTATTATCTATTTATTTGTGAATTTGAATTAGATTAATAATAATTTATTTATATATAAAATATACATATAATATACAATGTGTCACAACGCGTCGGAATTCTCTATTTTTTGAGAAATGACATGTCGGCATGTCGTGTTGTGTCATGTCGCATGTTGCGTGTCGATGTCGGTGTTATTGAGATTACAGGTTACCAACTCTTGTTTGATTTATTTATTGAATTTATTTTTCTTTTAATCATTAACTTTTATTATGAAAGCAAGCTGAATAGCACCATTGAACTGCGCTATTGATACGCAATTGGCAGAGAAGCTTGTGTAACGACTCCACAGAGACTGCCTTGGACGCCGAGTTCCGCAAAATTCTCATGTATCCTTTCTCGCCCCAAGTCTCGCCCCACGAGTTCTTGAGCAGCCAATAGTGGACACCGTCGGGGGTCTTCCCGTATCCGACGATTGCGACGGCGTGGTTAGTGTTCTCCCCACAAGGGCCATTGAAGACGCCCCCGCTGTACTGCTTGAATCCAAGGCTGGCACCCTCGATGGCGATCGAGACCGGTTGCCTTGCCACAGCCTACAATAGCAGGTCTTCACTCATGGGGATGTTCTCATACCCTTTTAACCGCACTACAGCAATGGAGGCGGCTCGCTCGCCGCAAGTGCCCTTGACGCCACTGTAAGGGTAATTGCTTTCATAGGTCATGCCATGGTTTTGGGCAATGTATTCGTAGGCTAGGTACATCCAACCCCACCCGCATCCGTGGTTTTGTTTGGAGCAATCAATAAGCTGTTGCTCGGACAAGTCGACTAGTTTACTGGTCTTCATCGCTAGCATCGATTCCATAGCTACAGTCGCTGCGAATGCCCAGCAAGATCCTATTCAAGAATTAAAATGAGAAGCGCAATGGTGGTTATGGCTAGTGTATGTATGCAGATGGAATAAACACCGGAATTAGCTTGATAGTGTATGATTCGGAGTCACTAGGATTAAAGTTATGCCGAAATATTTCTCACATGCGACTCGTGGTTAGTGCCGCAATAATGTAATTCAATTGGTAGCATGCAACTATGTGGTTCGAACTACTTTAGATGACCTATTTTGAATTGGAACATGATTTAGTTTTGTGGATTCAATTATGCGGTTTGAATTAAACCAATTATGAAATGGTATAATTTTTTCTACCAATAGATCCATTGAATCCCATAGTCCCGAGCCACCCAGAGAGAAATGTGTTGACGTAGTGAAAAAACCATTGTCTCTTATCCACCATATATAATATATTACACATCATTATTGTTAAAAATGTTTTATTGAGCTTAGGTAGCACATCTGTTGATTGTTTTCGAGGGCTACAGAGAATATTCATTGGTTCATATGAAAAAATTGTAAGCAAACAAAACCACAAGACAAGAAAAAATTGGGTTAAGGACCTCGGAGGATTATATTGTTTCACTTGCTTTGAAATAAAAAGAAAAAAAATCACAATATCAGAAAATAACGTGCCGTTGGACAATAATATAATATGATTTTGTTACTCTCTCACCGCATCCTCCCTGATTTTTTATGCTGCCAACAACTCCTTTCTCGACCTAGCTTAAACTATCCGGGACTTGAGTCATACTGTACTTGAAAGTGGTGGCCGCGGATGAATTCGAGCTCCTCGACGTCGCTCTAAACCCGGTGTATCTCGGGACAAACTCTTCCGTGGTCAAATCCGAAAATTGGTTCAGACCCACTGTGTAGCTATGATTAGCCGCTTTGCTGTTGAAGTCTTCGATGAAGCGCAAGGTCTCTAGGAAGATCCCGTACCGCTTCGCCTTCTCGAGATTATCCTTGTAAATCCGTTCGTGGCGGGCCATCCACTGCTCGAACTCGAACAATGTGGAATTCGGGGGCATCATGGCCGAAGTCCAAGCCCCTGCACATAACGATACCATCAACATGTAGACCTTGATTTGCCTCTCGAGCCATGGAGCCATTGTCGCCGAAGCGTATCAACGATGGATTGATGGCTTGGTAGTGTGCTCTGGGCCAATGTAGAGAAACATGAGCAAGCCACGTTAATTATATATCCTCAAGATCATGGTAATAAATCATGAAACTTTGCTAATAATCTGGCCAGTCATTTTCTCTTCGTTTTTTTTTCCCAAATGAATGCTACTGTTTAGGTAAAAAGGTGAATGTTAGACGACTGTGAATTGTCTATACATGTCAAGCAATGTCTATTTGTAGACCCTCATGAGCAACTTGATTAATCAAGGAACTTTGCAATCGATCCAAGCAAGATTCATTTCCTTCACTGATTAGCTTTTGACCTCTTCGTTTTCTTTCCCAAATGAATGCTGCTGTTTAGTTTAAAAACCGAATCTTTTGCACTTGTAAATTGTTTATACATGTCCACTCGAAATAAAATTGCGGGTTTGTAGATGCATACTTAAAGTGAATCGGATGTGGATGGTCTAGCTAATAATCAATTGGATAGACTCAAATTTCCCAGTGTGTATAGCTTAAATTGACGGGGTATTTTTTTTAGGGTGGCGTTATTTCCAATCCTTATGGTTATGTTTGGTCGTCTGGATTTCTAATTGGAATATGACTGGATAGGATAAGATATGGAATCCTGGGATTTTTTTATATCTTCTTCATTATTTGGTGAATTGCAATATTAAAGTTTGATATGTTTACATCATATCATGTACATTTTTTTAAATATATAAACGGCATATCATTATAAATGAACTTAATATATGATTAAGTCCACCCATTTAACCAAAAAGAGAAAATTGCCCTCTATTATTCAATTCCAATTTAAATTAACAATCATAAATTTATTTCTACATCTATGTAGGATTAATTTACCATAAATAATAATTTCATATGTTTAATTTTTGTTTATAGCAAATTTTCCATATGTAGTAAAGGCACTATGTTTTTATTATTGTTAGATATTACTTCCATACTATTATGTTTTGTCAAAAAGAGAAATATCAAGAAATATCAAAGAAATCTATTTCTTTTCCACATTGTCAATCATATTTATGGATAAATTGTTAAGTAAAGTAATTTATTAAATAAAAAATTGCATAAAGTAAGATTTTTTTTTCTGAAATTGGTAGTGAAATATCATTATTTTTTATTGACAAAAATTAAAATCATTTATGAACTATTTATAGAAAAATATCAAGATACCTCATTGTGTATAATTTTTAGTGTATTTCTTTATATTCCTCCAATGTCTTAATTGCTATGTATAAATAGGGGTGAGCATGGTCTGGGTTGGTTTGGGCCACCCCCTTACCCTAGGACTAACCCGTATAGTGTCGGTCCTCAATTTTTAGGACCGATGATCGACCCTATTGAGCCTGGGACTTAGAATCGGACCGACCTAATGGGTTCGGTCCAGTTCCAGGGTCAACCTGGGACTGATTGATAATTTTTTTCGTTTTATTTTTTATACTCCCTAAAAAAGCAAACCTACAAATTCAAATTACACATCCATCGACAATGTGGCATTGTGCAACTAAACTATAAATACCAATGCATATTTAACAAATTTAAGATGACACAATAATAGAAATTTCGTACATGCTAACCGCTCATCGAGATATGGAACAAGATGGAAAGTTCTTGTAATCATCTATCTTTAATATTCATAACACCATATGCAAAAACGTTTTCCTGCATTTGATCATGTAGAGTCCGCTCAACCAAAAAATGAGCTTCACACCACTTGACTAGCAAATCACGGTAGCAACTGCAATACTACTCTACTCTTCAAGAACTTCTACCATTTGACACAAATTGAAAAGCAAAGTGCAGCTGGAATTCTTTAGTAAAATACAATTAAACCATAAAAAGTTCAAAATACTTAATATAAACCATGAATATATAATTTCAAATCTTGTTAATTCACTTGAACTTCTAAACACCTGAAAACAAAACAAACGACACATAATTAATACTCAACAAAAGTTTTAAATTGAAATTACTATTAGTGTTATTAATAGAACATCTCAATATAATATAATATAACATACATTTTACTTATGTTTGAATATATAAAAGAATTATAAATAATATAATATAATATAATATAATATAATATAATATAATATAATATAATATAATATAATATTATATACAGGGTTGGTCTGGGGTTGGACTGACCCAAAACTCTTAGGACCGATGATCAACCCGCATAGTGTTGGTCTTGGAATTTCAGGACCAAGGATCGACCCAGTCCCCTTAGGAACCGGACCAAGACTGGCAGGGTTGGGCCGGTCCAGGGTCGGTCTAGGGTAGACCCTAGACCGCTGCTCACCCCTATGTATAAAAGCATTTCATCAGTATAATAAGGAAAAAGATTAATAATTTGAGATATATATTTTAGAAATGCAATTTATATACAATTTGCTAAGAAGGTGAGCTTTTGAGATAAGAGGGACAAAAAATAGATAATCTGTTATAAGATAAATGATGAAGAAGAGACTTCTTAGTTTTATACTATATCAAAGAATGTCACTCACCTCACTATGGATGCGTTGGTTCGAGTGAAAATGGAGGATGGCATCTCTCTCTAATGCCTCATTGGACTCGTCATGTTCAATAGCCCAACATCACCATAGGCCAGGCCTCCCTTCTTGCCCGAGAGAAGTACACTATTGGTGCCATGAGTTGTGTACGGTGCTCACTTTGCTGCCAAAAGTTTCCGTCGGATCACTTAGGGCATGCATGACAAAATTTCGATTCAAGAAATTGATTTCTGGCAAGAAATTGATTTCTCAATTTCTATTATCCGGACAAATTTCTGACCAAAGAAACTCGTTTGATAATGACTCAAAATTTATATTTCTAGAATAGAAATCCATTTAATAACATAATGAAAATTGATTAGATAACAACATAGGAAATCCTCAAATACAAAATAATAGTTGAAATAATACTAAAACAACATAGAAATCCTCAAATACAAAATAATAGTCGAAACAATACTAATACATTACAAAAGTTGAAAATACAATTTCATGGAATTTCCGGCATATTATTATCCTTGGCCATTTTATTGGCAGTGGTTTTCCTAAGCGTATTTATTTGGTTTCCCTCTTTGGTCAATGTATCGTTTGCAAGCTCATCCCGCGAAAGTTCAGACAAGTACTGCGGAAGCATGAATATGGGTGTCATCAATGGCACCTATATAACCTTGTCATTTTTTGAAAGACTAGTATTATACAAGATTATCAGCAAAATAAAAATTGATGGTGCAAAGGAATATATGAGAATATGAGAATTCTACCTTGAAGTAACGTTTATGGTTAGGAACCAATCGGGGGAAGGTCAGTTTATTTTGATTCTCGAATTAAATCAATCCAATTGTTCTTCCCTAATTTTTTTTATTGTTACTCAATAAACCTTTAATGGCCCTTGCATAGCAAAGAGAGAGATTCTCTTGAATCTCTTGCCTTCGAATTAAAATTTAAGATTGTGTAACAATCTAATTATTTTGATTTTGCAAGAATTTTGAATTCGCAAAGAAACAAGGTTAAATTTCTAGGCACGTTTTTTATTCATCTATTGTGTAGGAACTTTTTCTTCAACTGGCCATACGCGTGTCCTTTCTAGGAGGAAAGAGCCCCATTGTTTTTATTTAAGCACTTAAGAACTTTGGTCGTTTTTGAAAATTGGGGACCCATTCGATTGCCTTTCATCCTAATGAGGAAGTTATCCAAAAAAAAAAAAGAAGAAAAAAAACACGAGCAAAATAAGAAAAAGAAAATTAGCAATAATTTGTGAATTTGTGGTTATGAGTGAATTAAGTTAGTAAGAAAGCACAAGGTTCTTTTATATGGTATGATTTTAGCTTCTGATTTCTATTTTAGAAATTGAGAAGTGAAAAATTTTAGCTTTTGATTTATTCAATTTCTCTATTTTTGGAATAAAAATTTGTTTTAGAAATAGAGAAATCAAATTGCGTTACCAAACAGATTTTCGTTCCAAACTTATTTCGGGAACAGAGAAACAAAGAAATCGAGAAATAGAAACTTTGTCATGCGCGCCCTTAAGTGCCAAAAATTTTGAAAAACGATCACTTTGGTGCCACCGTCGATTTGGTTGGCTAGAAATCCGACGTGGTAGTTTTTTTATTATTAATTTTTGATGCTGACGTGGATCGTTGGAGAATACAATCAGCATACAAAGAACAAAACGACATCGTTTATCGTTTTCCCCCAAATAAAAAACCCTAAATCCCCAATTTCAACTAGAACCGGAAGTTGAAAATCCTAAATTCCCAATTTGACCATTTCGAGTGCATACTTTGATTTTATCCCAAAGTTATTAGCTCGTTCTTACAAATGGAGGACATAAGCTTCAACATCGGCTCATATTCCTATAAGAAAAGTGAATTAGATGGTGAGTGTTATTGTTATTGTGGGTTATTGAGTCCGAGACAAACATCTTGGACTGGGTTGAATCCCGAGAGAAGATTCCATGGATGCGGCAGATATAGAGAAGGGTTGAAGTGTCAATATTTCAAATGGGTTGATAGGAAATTCTCTGATTGAGCAACAGAGGTGATATTGGAGTTACTTGAAGACCGAAATCAACCTCCACCTACGTTAATGGACAAGTTGGAGGATGTCGTCTCAATGCAAGCTCAAATGAAGGGTTTAACATCTCTGGTGGACTATTTGAAGAGGGAGTTTTCAAGGCTGAAAATTGAAAGAAACTTTTATCGAGCGTTGATTATGTTCTTATTCTCGTGGGTAGTTTATTCAAATGTAAAGTGAGTAATGGGAAGAAGTATGTATGTCTAATATAGTCGAAGACGTGAAATATACATTTGTATTGGATTATTTATAAGTAAAATGTGTTTTTGGTTTGTTGCAATTTTTGTATGGAACATAAGGTTTTGTTGTTGTAATTTATGGGTATAAATGCAAGGTTGGATTTGGAATGCATTAGTTGTAGGCATTTAAAACTTTTGTTGTTTAGTTGTGTATTGTCAATGTTTGTTTTGGTTACTTTTTGCTTCAAATAAAATGGTTTGCTACATTTTTTATTTGGTAATAGTTTGCTGTATTGAAAGCTTTTGATAATGGTTGGTTGCATTTTTTATTTGGTATGGTTTGCTGGTTTGCTAGTTTACTGGTTTGTTGGTTTGCTAGTTTGTTGATTTGCTGGTTTGCTGCAACTACAAGCCATGGCGAAATTAAAGGATGGTGGCAAATTCACGATTGACTATTTCAATGCCATAAGTTGTAAATAGTGATCGCTTGAGTGCCAAGTTTTTATAAAAGTGATCATTTAAGTGCCAGTCACGATTATAAAATGATTATTTATGTTGCACAAGTTTTTTAAAAAAGAACATGTTAGTACCAAACATCACATTCCGAATGCATCTTGTTCTTGCACCTTATTCTTGCACCAGTTAAGTTGCTAGTGCATCTTCTTATACCAGTCCATACAAGTATTGATGCAACAAGATGTACTAGCATCCAAAATGTTCTTACAGCAGCACATATAACCAGAACCCCACAAATTCATTACATTCCACAACTTCAACCAACAATAGCAACATTGCAGCAATAGTAAAAATAAAATATACAACGTAACTGACTTGCTAGCATTCTAGCCGAAACCAACA
The DNA here is from genome assembly GCA_014182575.1 of Eucalyptus decipiens. NCBI lineage: Eukaryota > Viridiplantae > Streptophyta > Magnoliopsida > Myrtales > Myrtaceae > Eucalyptus > Eucalyptus decipiens. Next base: position 43,852,298 of record CM024613.1, on the reverse strand, counting down.
CAAGAGAAAATAATCATTCAAATACTTGCCATTAACATTGATTGATTATTTACAAAAGAAAAGAAAAACATGTCTAACTTCACTCTCCAATCATCGAAAGTTCAGCACCCTCTTAAAAAAAAAACAATTGCAATATGTAGGCAGCAACTACCATCAATGATATAATATCCAGCATCCTCCTAAAAAATGAAAACATGAAAAGAGATTATGTTTAACACCACATAAAAAGAGACCATGTCCAGCACCCTCCCATCAGTTAATATTGACAACACCATGATCTCCTTTTCCTCTTGGAGCTTTGAATTGATTCATAATTTGAGCACTCTTATGAATTGGATGTGTAGGTTCTTTAACTGAGCTTTCTGTCACATTATTTTCCTTTTCCTTGTTTTTGATGGCGGCTGTTTTTGTTCTAGCACGTGTCATGTGTTGGTCCATATCATCACTACTGCTCCCAATCGTTGGTTGAGATGCAATTGATACCGGGTTTTTTTTTTTTGGTGGCTATTTCACAGCTATACCTGCTGTCTTCTTCTTCTTTGGAGCACTGTTGTTTGGCTGCGCCCTTGATTCTTGAGTTGGTCCACCTTGAAAGAGAAGTACCTCCGAAGTTCTCCCAAACTACAAGAACATAGTGATATTGTTAACCAAATGAATTGAAATACAACAAATTAAATGCATGAGGCCTGTAAATATTACATTCAAAATAGTCATTCCAGTATGCTCATCTGTGTAAATCCCATAACCATATTGCCTTAATCTTTTTCCAAGAGCCCCTTTTGCTCGCTATGATACATCATTTTCAACAGCAACAATTATTGTAGCAACCTCTGCAACTTGTACAGTGGCTTGTCTTCTCACCTGAGAAACATATAACAAATGTAAATTTCAGCCTCTGCAAACATAGCGATGTACAACTTACAGGATATTTTTTTCTCGTTTGCTCAATAATGGACTTAGTTGTTGTTGTTGTTGTCCTGCCTATTTCAATTCCTGTCCCTGCACTTGAGTCTACAACATGGCCTTTTTCTGGCCCTTTACTAGGCCTTACAACAATGTAATGTAATAGGATTATGACCAACTACAATTAATAATTAGACATCTACTCATTTTTATAGTGGAAACAAATGGATAAAACTTCTCAAATTACAAGTGCATGATAGAGGAAAAGCACAAGAGAAGCCAGTACACATGGTCAACCATCAAACTCTATCGAATAATAATTGTAAAGTTATTGAGACAAAGATGATACTTATCTTATAGCATGGCTTTCTGTTTGCCCTTCAGTAGGCATTACAGTAGGGCCTTATGTCCTCCCTTCAATAGGTCCAACAAGAAACTCTTCAGTAGGTCCTATCCCTAGCACTGAATCACCTATTACATCTTACTGTTGATGCTTCTTTTTCATCACAACCTTTCTTGTTGTGCCATTCCTTGCGGCAATAGGAGCATTTCATCTTTGACCTAGTTCTACTCATCCTCTGACTTGTTGCCTCTTCCTACCGCATTCTTCGTCTCTTTTTTGACATTCCTATTTGCTTCTTCAACGGTAAAGGTAGAGGGCTTTCATGATTTGTTGGCTCCTAAAATTTGCTGCTTTTGATAGGTTGCATCATGAATTGGTACGAAGCAAGGTATGAGCTTTTTTATACCAATCATGTAGGTAATCATCTGGGTTTTCTTGCTTCATATGAATAGCACAAATGGCATGGGCACAGGGAATTCGATTCGGTTGTTAGGCTCGGCATGAACACTTTTTTCTATCCAGATTGACAACATACTTATTCTAATTTTGAATAATCTCATATCCATTATCTCAATTCCAAACTTGATGGCAAAATCTACTAGTAGGAACATTGGATGGCAAAATTTACTAATAGCAATATTTGCATCCGAACTATTCACAATCCTAGGGCCACAGTCTCTACTCCATTTCGTACCCTCATCTCTTTGCCTATGTAGTCTAGTCATAACCATAACTCGAATATCATCAAGTATGTTGATGATTCGTTTGCACCTAGCTTCTAAAATTCTGCCATTAAAAACTTCACTGAGGTTGTTATCAATGATATCGCATTTGAACTTTTCACTAAAGAAGGCCCGACACCAGTACTTAGCTTCTGTTTGGAAGAGTGTATCAAAACCTTCATTTGTCAGCTGCAACAATCATTGTTTGGCTAATCTGAAATCAGCCATGTTCGTACCATTTGCTATTTGCTAGAACTGCTTTTGCAGCCTATCTCCTTTGAAGTTCCTTGACCAGTTTGCATATATATGCTTCGCGCACATTCTATGCTCAGCATATGGCATCAACTCAGCTAATGCAGGAATAAGTCCCTACAAAAATTCAACCCAATAAATACAAGTCAAGAAAAATATGCAAGTGATTAATATTAAAAGGGAGCGAATTAATTGACAATGAAATTACCTTATATTGGTCGCTCATGAATGCCTATCCTCCCCCATTGGTTATCTCAAGGTTAGCCCTTAAATTTTTTAGGAACCAGGACCAAATATCTTTGTTCTCTATCTTCACCACCGCCCAAGCTATCACAAACGTTTGATTATTGGCATTTCTCCCCACAGTAGCCAACAACTCTCCCTTGCATAAACCCTTTAGAAAGCGTCCATCCAATTCTATAACTCTTCTACAACCAGCCAAGAAGCCCTATTTGCATGCATCAAAACAGATATAAAATCTATCAAATCTATGCCTAAGATCAGGGAGTGGCCTCTTCACAACCTCTACATATACCATACTAGATGGGTTTCGAAACATGCATTCACTAACATAATCTCATACATGCGCATGTTCTTCCTTATACCCACCCATCAATATCTTCATCACCATCATCTTAGGTTTCTTACATTGATTCCTTAACACATTAACACTCACTTGCTCCTTCACTAACTGTTGAAATTGAGGACTCTTAATCTCGGGCATTACTTTGATAGTATTGAAAAAATGCTTTGATAACCACACACTTGTTACCCTTATTGTTAAAGATAATTGGACAAGTATGCTCCTCCTAGAAGGACCTAATCTTGAATGATCCATTCTTACTCAGTGCACCATAGAGCTTCCACGAACAATTGGGTTGTGAGCACTTAGCTCTCACAAATTTCTTCGTGTTTCTAATGAATTTAACGTTCCTCTTTTTACCAATGGAGTTCTTCACAACAACTTGAACTATTTGGCATCGTCAAATCTCATGCTTACCAACAAAACAGGTTTATCAACAGTCGGATCATAGCAAAGGTACTTACTTTTTCTTCGACGAGTAGCTTTTTCATTATCATTGTTAAGTTCATTTTCCGAACCAGCAACTTTATTGCTGCAGCTTTCTTCATCTTTACTTCTATTACCTTTAGTTAGATCTCCAATCCTATTTACTGGTTCGGGCCTCTTTGCTAAAGCTGCAAGTTTTTTTTTTTTTTTTTTTTTTTTTTTTTTTTTTTTTTTTCAGAAATTCCCTTTGCTTTTTCTTGATTGTGCAAGTTCATCATCATCTTCGTCGTTTGGGAAATTTATGTGGCATCCTAAAAAAAAAAAAAAAATTCTTTGCCAATCATTAGGGGTGCTCAAATTAATGTCTTGTATTAAGGACTATGGCCGAGTTTTAGTGGATAAATTTTGGAAAAGGATGACCTATCTTTGGCCATATGTATTGTGGATTAGAATTTATGGATTTGTGATATCAAGTGTATAGTTATTTAATTTTTACACTATAGTACGTTGGTTCAATAAAGATCTAATTAGTATTAAAAAAATGGGTTAAAATTTGATTTAATTAGGCTTGGGTCTTAGGCCTAAGAGTGTGGACCTATGATGGGCCAAAAGGCCGGCCCATGAAGCCATAAAAGGCTGCCGTCGACCGCAAGGAGTGAGGGGAGAGGCCGGCCCACCTCTAAGCTCATCATCATGGGTTTTGCCAAGTGGCAAAAATGGGACTTCACCTATTGGCCATTGTGGGTGGCTTCTAATGATGGCTAATGATGGTTTTGAGGGGGAAATAAAAGGAAGAATGGCCGGTTTAGGGGGCTGTTGTCCAAGCCAAGAGAGAGAGAGAGAGAGAGAGAGAGAGCTGCCAAGAGAGTGAGGAACCAAGAGAGAGGAGGAAGAAGCCGTGTGTCCGTCCGTCTGTCCGCTCGTCCATCAACCGTCTGTCCGTGCGTCCGGAGCCGTCCGTGTGCCGTTGTTTGCTCGGTACAAAGGAAATTTGGGATCCATATTCTGCTCTTGCATGTTGTATCTTGCATGTGTGTTTGAATGGTGATGAATCTCGGACGTTTAGGGTATGAGAAACCGAAGCTTGAGTGTGTTGTTTTTGAAATAGCATTCTGTTTTCGAGTTTACTGCCTGACCCCGAACGTTGTAGAGGCTTGCATGCGTGGTTTGAGTTATATTTTAGCTTTGACTTCTTCACAAAATTTGTAGAAAACATCTCAAAGTACAACATACTAAAATTTGAGATAAAATGGTTAAGTTTTGAGGGGTGAAACCCTCCCTCTACGAAAACACTAGATCTGGAACTGTTTTGTTGACCTCTTGGTGGTTTTGTGTGTTGCATGTCACTTTTTACCGAGAATTTCACTTTGACTTCTTCACGAAAGTTGTACACAACATCTCGAAGTACAACATACTAAAATTTAAAATAAACTGAACAAGTGTAGCCTAGTGAAACGATTGTTCCTTTGAAGACGATAGATCTGGAAGTATTGTACTGGACTCCAGCGATTTCGTGAACTGTAAAGTGACTATCCTTTGAGAATCTCACTTAGATCCCTTAATAAAAGTTGTAGTGGATATTTTGAGGCAAAACATATCAAAATTTTAGAGGAAATGAAGGAAGATAAGTAGGCGAAACCTCGATTTTTCGAAGACAGCTAAACTGGACGGTTCGGTACTAGGAACCGGGGGCTTCGACCGTCCATAGTAAATTATCTAGGACGAATATGGCCATGATATCTTCATAAAAAATCTACCTTAGGGTCTCGAATATAATCGGGTAAAATTTCATAATTTTTGAAGGTCATTCGGGTATTTAAATTAAAATGTTTCAAGAACCGCGCAATCTGATGTGTCCGAATTTTGCAAGTTATAATGTGTGAGCTATATATTTTTGTGTGAAGTTCTTTTGGGCATGTGTTCTTCATGGAGTTGCTACCTTTGTGTCTTGACTATCATATGTTCAGATTTTATAATTTTTGAAGACCATATGGATATTTAAGTTATATGCTTTCCGAAATTGTGCAAGCTGGAATTTGGTAAATTTTTTTAAAAAAGTCATGATGTATGGATTATTCTATGTTGTATGGACCCCATGGATTGTGTTGTCATAAGTGATTGGATCTTACTGCATATATGATGATGATTGGGAATGTATATAAGAATCAAATGCTGAAAATGATCTTGTTGCCATCATATTATATGCCATGTTGTAATTGTGAACTATGATAAATGAGAAGGCCGTCGGAGGTGTGAGTCGGTAATGCCTTGGGAGTGTCGGGATGCCTGGCTAGGGAGTGTAAAAGCCGGATGCTCGGTGGCCTTAAATGGCTTAATGCCGGAGGGTCCTCGGGAGTTTCGAGATGTCAGGAGAGTGGGGGTGCCGGAAGCCCAGAGGTGTGAGCCGGGGGATACCTTGTGATGCCAGTTGGGGTACGAGATGCCCGGAGGTGTGTGCCGGATGCCCAGAGGTTCGTGCCCGAGGTTCCTTGCGATGCCAGGTTGGGTGCGAATGATAAATGTGGGATGCAAATATTGGTCCCGAGAAAGAGAAATGTGGTGGCCCAAAATGAAATAATAAAAATTGGGAAATTGAAATTGAATTATACATGATATGGTGACATGTATGCATGAATGCATGATGATGATGAGTGCATGGATGTATGTGCACCTATGGCATGATAGTACATATATGACATGATGATGGTGAGTGCATGGATGTATGTGCACCTATGGCATGATGGTATATGTGACATGATGATGGTGAGTGCATGGATGTATGTGCACCTATGGCATGATGGTACATATGTGACATGATGATGGTGATGATCACATGAGGATGTATGTACATGTGGTATGATGACCTATGCATGACTTCAAGGTAAGTTATGCTTGCATGCATGAATGACATGTATTATGCTGTGATTGTTATGATTGTATTGTGTGATGCATTGAGTGGTTTATTGGATCTTTTACCTGCTGATTGGCTGTACTCACCCCTTCGGGGACCAGCATTTCAGATTAGAAAGATGCCGCTCCCTGCTGTCATGCGGGGCATCTTTTACGGCCTTCCTTTGGACGTGGAGGTCGAGTGTGTAGAGACCAACTGTCCCACCATCCCTGGTTTGAAGTTCATTCGGGTTCGTGCATTAGTGATGTATGATGTGGACTTGGCTGGGGGCTTGGTCATACAGGAGTTCATATATGTTCACGTTCGTCGAGACAGAGTGATGTGGGGGATGTTGTTGCCACCACCGCTTGACGCACTGGCATGGGTGTGATGGCCCGTGAGTGAGGAGTAGGAGCTGCAACTTTTTGGACAATAGCCGACACTAGTGGATGGAGGATTTTACATGATCGACAAAGAGGGTCGAGTTGTCTCTTTTTGGGGTTATGGCCGAGTGTAGTCAAAAGTCTTGGCCTTTCTTTTATTGTACCGACTCGAGAAAACCCATCATGAAAATATGTAAATAAAAGTGTCTTGGCTTTATCTTTTCTTATGGTGTTTAGTGGTGTGCATTGTATCATGGTTGTTGGTGGGAAAATTGGTAGAATTTGATTATGCTTCCGCAAATAAGATGCGCTGGGACCGTTTAAAAAAAAAATGCCTAGGAACTAAGGTTCTTCTTTGGTATCTGTGGTGACCTTAGGCGCTTCGGAGTGCCACAATTTACTAAAGCGAAACATTTATCTTCTGATTCACTGAATAAAGCAATTTCCCATTCTAATCCAATGAAGTCTTCATCGCCCACATCTTCATCCAAATCTTTTCCTCTCATTTTGCCCTTCATCTAACCTAAACTCATTCCCGACTTGATTAGTCCCTCACTTCTCCTCCTTCAGTGGTGGTTTACTCATTCTCATCTTCATCCTCATTCCCACCATCCTCATCCTCATCCTCATTCTCATCCTCACTATAATACTCAACATATAGCTTAGCTAATTCACCGTGAAGATAATGGTAAATGAAATCCTTAATACCATTATCATCATTAAAAAATCTCAACCCATCCTTCAAATCCTTCCTAGGAATGCAGTAATGTAGTTTTTGCACTTTGCATCATAAAAAATACACCAAATCCCTCAGAAAATCAATAAATGATGGCTTCCAAAACATTGACATAGATAGTATCTTTATTTCCACCACTATATTCCCAATTTTCAGTGCCAATAACAAATTCTCCACCATAGCAAACAATGATGGCTACCTGATTCGTGTCCATGTCGATGTTGCACCCAATAAAAAAAAAAAAGTGTCATTGTCATTTTGTTGGGACCACATGACAAAATCGGCAACTTCACATGTAAGTCCTTGTTGTTTGTATTCAAGAAACAAATGCGACTAAAATCTCCTCAATTTAGTGCATTTATAGAAACAAAAGAAACCGAATTAAATAAACAAAGTGAGGTCCCCACCACCCATTTTTCAATTCAATCACATTCACATTCGGTCCCCCCAGTCCAATTCATTACACAAACAAATTCGATGCCACCACTGTTTCCCTCTGAGTCAAGCCCATTCGCGCCCTATTTTTCTATTCGGTCCCCACAACGAAAGCGAATGAACGATAGAAGAATCAATTTTTTCTATTCCGTCCCCATAAAAATGACATCCCCACCACTTTCCCCACTACTTTCCCCCTAAGCCGAGCCCTCAATTTGCCTTCCACGCCCTAACTTGCCCGTCGGAACCCTAAATTTTTCGCTAAATTGATCCACGTAGAGAACATGACAAACATGAGTGATCAAGAGTTGGGGATACAGCCAATGAATGACTGTGAATGACGGCGCAACTACAGCAGTGGCCGAGCAACAGCGGGCGAGCGACAGGGGGCGAGCGAACAATGGTGGGTGAACGATGGTGGGTGAGCAAGCTACAACTGGTGTCGAGAACTGTATATGAACCCTATTTTACTCACTCTTCAGCGACATCATTTTTTTCTATGGAGCAACGCGACGTCATTTTTTATGTGAATCCACGGTGGATGGCAAGAAACATCGTTGTTTCTTATGAAGAAAGGAAAACCGTGTTGTTCTATGCCATCCACTGTGGACAATCTTAAGCCAAGTTGATTTTTTTATATTTTTTAAATATAAAAGCCACGTAATCATTTTGGCCGGAATTTCTCGCCGGTCGCATGAAAGTGATCGTTTTTCTTCCGACTTGGCACTTAAGTGATCTAACAGAAATTTTTGGTACCAAAGCGAGCGTCGGACACAACTTATGGCACCAATAGTGTACTTCTCCCCTTCTTGCCTTGAAACAGCACATCACCAATGATCCCACCGTGGCTTGCCTGCCGTGGCTCAAGTACCTGTTCTTGAACAACAATGGCTTATCTGGAGTCCATTATCAACATTTTCCATAGTATGGACATTACCAATTAGTGTGCTAAATTATCAACTTTTATTTGTATAAGCTATTAACGCTTTGAATTTACTCTCTCTCTCTCTCTCTCTCTCTCTCTCTCATATGAACTTAAAAACCTAAATTATAGCAATTTACCAAATTTTTTAGATTAAAAGCTTATCAACTAGTTTTGGATTACCAACGATACTTTGAATTAGTTATGACCATTTTCTACTTTACCTACTTTGTATTAAGTTGTCAACTTTATTTGCCTTGATTAGCAACCCCATACTAATGCTTTTTTAAATGTTACAAATCTAAATTGGTACGATTCATGAAAATTTCTTCCATAACCATACTGGTTTACCAACTCCAATTCGAGCTTTACTTAATTTTCCAACTTGTCTTTTCCTTTTATCAACTTTTGCACATGTTTCGTCACAACACATTAAATTTACCCGTTTTTTTTCCTAAAAATCACTGACTTGATTTAAAGTTGATTACCAAAATTTTCCATTTTTGGCCATTAGTTACGGGCTAGGAAGCACCGATACTCTGTGAAAGCCTTCGTGTTGTCTCAGACATTTTGACACATGTCTGACACTCTTGGACACTCTTTGACATTAGGTCAACACATGTCGGAAAATCCAACACCTAGTTAATTTTTTCGACACTCTTTGACACTTGAGTCGGAATTTCGACATGTGAGTTTCCGGCACACGATTCCGACATAGGAGGTCAATTTTAAAATTCTCAATAAATAAAAGATCAAAATATATATGTGAAAAATAAAAATCAATAATAAAAATAACAAATTGAGAAATAAGAAAAACCTAATATTTTCTTCTATTCTTTTTTTACTTTCACTTTCCGTGATATACAATTTATTCTCAAGTTTTTTCATTTTTCTTTCGACACGTCTTATGTTTAGAATGTGAATTACTTTTTTTTTCTTTCCAAATTTTATGGATTTATTGAAATGGAGATGAATTTGTCAAATTGAAACAATGAAGGATATTAATAAATGGTGAATTAATGTTTTCAATGTAAATTTATTTTAGAATTTTATTATTATCTATTTATTTGTAAATTTGAATCAGATTAATACTAAATAATTAATATGTAAGATATACATATAATATACAATGTGTTCCAACGCGTCAGAATTCTCTATTTTTCGAGAAACGACGTGTCGGCATGTCGTGTCGTGTTACGTCGCATGTTGCGTGTCGGTGCTATTAAGTTTACGGGCCACCAATGTTTGTTTGATTCATTTACTGAATTTATTTTTCTTTTAATCATCAACTTTTATTATGAAAGCAAGCTGAATAGCACAATTGAACTGCGCTATTAATCCGAAACTGGCAGAGTAGCTTGCGTAACGAGTCCACAGAGACCGCCTTGAACGCCCGAGTTCCGCAGAATTCTCATGTATCCTTTCTCGCCCCAAGTCTCGCCCCACGAGTTCTTGAGCAGCCAATAGTTGACACTGTCGGGGGTCTTCCCGTATCCGACGATTGCGATGGCGTGGTTAATGTTCTCCCCACAAGGGCCATTGAAGATGCCCCCGCCGTATTGCATGAATCTAGGGCTGGTCCCATCGATGGCGACCGAGACCGGTTGCCTCGCCACAGCCTGCAATAGCAGGTCTTCACTCGCCGGGATGTTCTCAAACCCTTTTAACGGCGCTACAGCAATGGAGGTGGCTCGCTTGCCCCAAGGGCCCTCGATGCCACTGTAAGGGTAATTGCTTTCATAGGTCATGCCATGGTTTTGGGCAATGTATTCGTAGGCTTGGTACATCCAACCCCACCCGCATCCGTGGTTTTGTTTGGAGTAGTCAACAAGTTGTTGCTCGGACAAGTCGACTAGTTTACCGGTCTTCATTGCTAGCATCGATTCCACAGCTCCAGTCGTTGCGAATGCCCAGCAAGATCCTATTCAAGAATTAAAATGAGAAGCGCAACGGTGGTTATGGCTAGTGTATGTATGCAGATGGAATAAACACCAGAATTAGCTTGATGGTGTATGTTTTGGAGTCACTAGGATTAAAGTTATGCTGAAATATTTCTCACATGCTACTCGTGGTTAGTGCCGCAATAATATAATTCAATTGGCAGCATGGAACTATGTGGTTCGGACTACTTTAGATAACCTATTTTGAATTGGAACATGATTTAGTATTGTGGATCCAATTATGCAGTTTGAATTAAACCAATTATGAAATGGTATAATTCTTCTACCAATAGATCCATTGAATCCCACAGTCCCGAGCCACCCAGAGAGAATATTCGTTGGTTCATATGAAAAAATTGTACACAAACAAAACCACAAGACAAGAAAATATTGGGTTAAGGACCTCGGAGGATTATATTGTTTCGCTTGCTTTGAAATAAAAAGAAAAAAAATCACAAGACCAGAAAATAACATGCCTTTGGACAATAATATAATATGATTTTGTTACTCTCTTACCGCATGCTCCCTGATTTTTTGATGCTGCCAACAACTGCTTTCTCGACCCAGTTTAAACTATCCGGGACTTGATTCATATTGTACTTGAAAGTGGTGGCCGCGGATGAATTCGAGCCGCTCGACGTCACTCTAAACCCGGTGTATCTCGGGACAAACTCTTCCGTGGTCAAATCCGAAAATTGGTTCAGACCCACTTTGTAGCTCTGATTAGCCGCTTTGCTGTTGAAGTCTTCGATGAAGCGCAAGGTCTCTAGGAAGATCCCGTACCGCTTCTCCTTCTCGAGATTATCCTTGTAAATCCGTCCGTGGCGGGCCATCCACTGCTCGAACTCGGCCAACGTGGAATTTGGGGGCGTCATGGCTGAAGTCCAAGCCCCTGCACATAACGATACCATCAACATGTAGACCTTGATTTGCCTCTCGAGCCATGGAGCCATTGTCGCCGAAGCGTATTAACGATGGATTGATGGCTTGGTAGTGTGCTTTGGGCCAATGTAGAGAAACATGAGCAAGTCGCGATAATTATATATCCTCAAGATTATGGTAATAAATCATGGAACTTTGCTGATAATCTGGCCTGTCATTTTCTCTTCTTTTTCATTCCCAAATGAATGCTACTGTCTAGGTAAAAAAGTGAATGTTACACGATTGTGAATTTGTCTATACATGTCAAGCCATGTCTATTTGTAGACCCTCACGAGCAACTTGATTAATCATGGAACTTTGCAATCGATCTAGTCAAGATTCATTTTCTTCACTGATTAGCTTTTGACCTCTTCGTTTTCTTTCCCAAATGAATGCTGCTGTTTAGGTTAAAAACCGAATGTTTCACACTTGTAAATTATTTATACATGTCCGCTCGAAATAAAATTGCAGGTTTGTAGATGCATACTCAAAGGGCATCGGATGTGAATGGTCAAGCTAACAATCAACTGGATAGACTCAATTTTGCCAATGTGTATAGCTTAAATTGACAAGTTATTTTTTTTAGGGCGATGCTATTTCCAATCCCTGTGGCTATGTTTGGTCGTCCAAATTTCTAATTGGAATATGACTAGATAGGATAAGATATGAAATCCTAGGATTTTTTTATATTATGTTCATTGTATGGTGAATCGCAATATTAAAGTTGAATATGTTTACATCATATCATGTGCATTTTTTTTTTTATATAAACAACATATTATTATGAATGAACCTAATATATGATTAAGTCCACCCATTTTACCAAAAAGAGAAAATTGCCCTCTATTATTCAATTGCAATTTAAATTAATGATCCTAAATTTATTTCTACATCTATGTAGGATTAATTTACCATAAATAATAATTTCATTTTTTTTATTTTTGTTTACAGCAAATTTTCCATATGTATTAAAGGCACTGTTGTTATTTTTATTTTTTATTATTAGATATTACTTCCATACTAATATGTTTTGTCAAAAAGAGAAATATCAGGAAATATCAAAGAAATCTATTTCTTTTCCACATTGTCAATCATATTTATGAATAAATTGTTAAGTAAATTAATTTATTATATAAAAAATTGCATAAAGTAAGATTTTTTTTTCTGAAATTGGCAGTGAAATATCATTATTTTTTATTGACAAAATTAAAATCATTAATGAACTATTTATAGAAAAATATCAAGATACCTCATTGTGTATAATTTTTAGTGTATTTCGGTATATTCCTCCAATGTCTTAAATGCTATGTATAAAAGCATTTCATCATATAATAAGGAAAAAGATTAATAATTTGAGATATATATTTTAGAAATGTAATTATATAAAATTTACCAAGAAAGTGAGCTTTTGAGATAAGAGGGAGAAAAAATCGATATTTTCTTATAAGATAAATGATGAAGAAGAGACTTCTTAGTTTTATACTATATCAAAGATTGTAACCCACCCCACTGTGGACGCGTTGGTTCTGATGAAAATGGAGGATGGCATCTCTCTCCAATGCCTCATTGGACCCGCCATGTTTAACAACCAGCATCACCATAGGCCAGGCCTCCCTTCTTGCCCTAAAACAGCACATCAGCAATGATCCCACCATGGCTTACCTGCCGTGGCTCAAGTACCTGTTCTTGAATGGCAATGGCTTATCTGGAGTCCATTATGAACATTTTCCATAATATGGACATTACCAATTAGCGTGCTAAATTATCAACTTTTATTTGTGTAAGCTATTAATGCTTTGAATTTACTCTCTCTCTCTCTCTCTCTCTCTCTCTCTCTCTCTCTCTCTCTCTCTCTCTCTCTCTCTCTCTCTCATATAAACTTAAAAACCTAAATTATAGCAATTTACCAAATTTTTTAGATTAAAAGCTTATCAACTAGTTTTGGATTACCACCCTCACCCGAGGTGGCCGCGATGGTTAGAGCTTTCTCTCCCACCGAGGAGGGAGGGGTTCGAAACCCTGCCTCCCCATTGCGCGACTCACCCGAGGCTGGGTTTGTGGTGGCGGCCTAGTTCGCCCTAGGTTTATCCCGTCGGCTGCCGGCTCTACGGGGGTTCCCAGGTTATCGAAAAAAAAAAAAAACTAGTTTTGGATTACCAATGATACTTTGAATTAGTTATGACCATTGTCTACTTTACCTACTTTGTATTGAGTTGTCAACTTTATTTGCCTTGATTAGCAACCCCTTACTTATGCTTTTTAAATGTTACAAATCTAAATTGGTACGATTCATCAAAATTTCTTCCATAATCGTACTGGTTTACCAACTCCAATTCGAGCTTTACTTAATTTTCCAACTTTTATTTTCCTTTTATCAACTTTGCATGTGTTTCGTCACAACACATTAAATTTACCTGTTTTTTCCCTAAAAATCACCGACTTGATTTAAAGTTGATTATCAAAATTTTCCCTTTTTCGGCCATTAGTTACGGGCTAGGAAGCACCGATACTCTCTGAAAGCCTTCGTGTCGTGTTGGACACTTTGACACGTGTCCGATATTCTTAGACATTCTCTGACACTCGGTCAATACATGTTAGAAAATCCGATACCTAGTCAATTTTTTCGACACTCTTTGACACTTTAGTCGGAATTTCGACATGCAAGTTTTCGACACACGATTCCGACATATGAGGTCAATTTTAAAATTTTCAATAAATAAAGAATAAAAATTATATATGTGAAAAATACCATTGCACCGAGTGGCGCCGTTGGTTTCGGGCTTTTTCTCCCTCATGAAGGGGAGAAGTTCGAATCCCAAGCACGTCGAGGTGGACTTACCCGCTTCATGGGGGTGGTGAGTTCCTTCGTGGGCCCGGATTTGCCTCGCCGGCTGTCGGCTTACGAGTTTCCCTAGGTCATCAAAAATAAATAAATAAATAAATATATTTGAAAAACTAAAAATCAATAATAAAAATAACAAATTAGGAAAGAAGAAAAACATAATATTTTATTCTCTTATTTTTTTACTTTCACTTTCCATGATATACAATTTACCCACAAGTTTTTTCTTTTTTCTTTCGACACAATACGCAAGTCTAGAATGTGAATTACTTTTTTTTTTCTTTCCAAATGTTATGGATTTATTGAAATGGAGATGAATTTGTCAAGTTGAAACAATGAAGGATATAATAATAATAATAATAATAATAATAATAATAATAATAATAATAATAATAATAATAATAAATAATAATTATTATTATTATTATTATTATTATTATTATTATTATTATTTATTTATATATAAAATATACATAATGTGCCCAAATGCGTCGGAATTCTTTATTTTTTGATAAACGATGTGTCGGTACGTCGTGTCGTGTTATGCCGCTTGTTGCGTGTCGGTATCAGTGTTACTTAGGTTACGGGTTACCAACACTTGTTTGATTCATTTATTGAATTTTTTTTTAATCATCAACTTTTATTATGAAAGCAAGCTGAATAGCACCATTGAATTGCGCTATTAATATGCAACTGGCAGAGAAGCTTGCTTAACCAGTCCACAAAGACCGCCTTGGACGCCCGAGTTCCGCAGCATTCTCATGTATCCTTTCTCGCCCCAAGTCTCGCCCCACGAGTTCTTGAGCAGCCAATAGTCGACACCGTCGGGGGTCTTCCCGTATCCGACGATTGCAACGGTGTGGTTACTAGTCTCCCCACAAGGGCCATTGAAGACGCCCCCGCTGTACTGCTTGAATCTTGGGCTGGCACCCTCGATGGTGACCGAGACCAGTTGCCTCGCCACAACCTGCAATACCAGGTCTTCACTCATGGGGATGTTCTCATACCCTTTTAACCGCGCTACAGCAATGGAGGCGTCTCGCTCGCCGCAAGGGCCCTCTACGCCACTGTAAGGGTAATTGCTTTTGATGGATTTAATTGTAGATTGGGCTTAAGGCCCGTCTGCGGCTTAAGGCCCGTCCGCCCATGCTGGGCCCAAAAGGCCCGGCCCACGGGAATAGGGCCCGTGGATGGGGGAAGGTATAAAAGGGAGGAGAGAGAGAGAGAGAAGGCACTGTTGGAAACACAATCAACGTACGTTCCTTTTTCCCGCGCTCTCTTTCTCTCAAAACGCTCACGGCGACGCACAACTCCCTTCAAGGCCAATCGGATCGAATCGATCAGAATTTCTTCCTCTTCTTCGGCGTCGGTGTCTAATCTGTGGCTAACAAGGTACGCTCGAATCCGTGGTGTGCTTTACGATCGGTGATACGTGTAATTCCCGGGCTTCGTCTTCCGCATTCGATTTAGGGTTCGATTCAAAGGTCGAATCCGTTTTTCGGGGATCAGTCATTCCCAACATTGGTATCAGAGCCCTAGTTCACGTTTTCCCGATCAATTTGATGTTTTTTGATTGAATTTTCGCAAAAACACTTCGGCCGTACGGATCGGGGCAGAATTTCCCGACACCCGAGCACTGTACGTCGTTTTTTCTGTGTTTTCGTATGTCGAAATCGAAATCTGAAAGCACTGGGTGAAAGGCGACGTCGAGACGAGTCCGGGGAGTGGTCGACCGCCGCTAGGAGACGCCGCACGCGCCCACACGCGCGGCCGGGAGGCGCTGCGTGGGCGCGACGCGCCCGGCGCTGGCATCGGCTAGCGCGTGGCCGCACGCGCGGCGGCGAACCGGCACGTGCGCGCCGGCGACGGCGAACGGCACGCGCCGGTCCGCGGACCGACGCGTGCGTCTGACGTCACGAGATGACGTCATCGTGACGTCATCCAACGGCCGGTAACCGCCGGATGACGTCACCGATGACGTCGCGCGACGATGTTTCGCCGGGCGGACGGCCGGCGATCCGACCCGACTCGCGGATGCGAGCACGCGCCCGCACGTGCCGGATGACGCCTCGCGTGACGTCATTGCCTCGCACGCGCAAGGCACGTGCGGTCGGTCCGCGCGAGCGGTCCGACCGGTCTGACCGGCTCGACCGGCCATTCCGGTCCGACCGGTTCGACCGGTCCGACCGGTCCGACGACCCGCCCGCCCGTTGACCGCTGACCGTTGACCGCTGACCGTTGACCGACGACCGTTGACCGTTGACTTTGACCGTTGACTGTTGACCCGAAAAAAAAAAAAAAAAAAAAAAAAAAAAAAGCATTTTGTCCGTTTTCATGTATGCCTATGTGGCTTATATGTAATCCATTTTTTATTTTTATTTTTTTTATTCTGCATTTGTTGGATGAATTTTTTTTAAAATTATGTATTTTCCCGTATGTGCATTATGGATTATAAGTGATCCATTTTTAGTTCTGCATTTGTTGCAGGAACTATAATGCGTCATGCACGGATACCTGCAATCCCGAGAACGGACGAGGGAAATGCCAGACTTAAAAGGCTGATGAAAGAGTTCGCCGATTATCGGTGGCATGACGGTGATTTAGTATCACATGTGGTCAAGGTCAATAAGATGATACAGAAATCATCCGGAATGGTTATCTAATGCCGGATTTTGAGAAGGTGTCTGGCTATGATGAACACTCTTCCACCTGAATGGCAAGCAGTGTTAGATCGGTTATGGGAGGTCAACGTGGTCCCGAGCTATAGGGAGCTAGTGGAAGCTTTTGTAAGAGAGTACTATAGGATTGAGTTGGCCAAAACTTCAACCCTTAGAATGAGCGCCACATGGCGTAGGGTCAATGCGCCTTGGTGGCGACATGAATGCTCTCCAAAAGTTTTTTCCATGGTTGGCAAATGTGCCTTCGCTTTTTCTCGAGATGTTTTGACTGATAGATTAGAAGGGACATTCCCTAATTATTTCTTTGATTAATTATGTAGTGTTTACTACCTACTTGTTGTTGATGTAGCAACTGATATATTAGTTGTATCATGTGAAAGCATTGTTATTTTATTCGATGTTAAGACTTTATTTGCTTTCTGTTACTGCTGATTGCTGTGGGTAGTTAGCTGTGGGTAGTTATAGAAGTTTTTGTAACTTCATAGGACTTATTTTGCATATGACAATTATATTAATAACAATTTTGAGTTAGGATTTTGGAGGATGATTGGAAACATAGTGACCTTTTGATTCTGAAACCTTACTTGAAATTGTTCATTGATATAATGGGTCTCGTGCAAAAGTAGATGCATAAGTGATAGGCATTAATTATTCGTGCATGTATGTCCGATGTGTTCGATGATGGTTTCAAAGAACTAAGAACGTGATTGCCGATATGAACGGCAACAATTGTAAAATATTGAATATGAAGATTCAATATGTGCTGGAAAAGCAAGAAGCACTAGAAGCTCTTGACCATATTATGGAAAATCTTGGGATGCTTTGTGCGCCATCTTGAGCTAGTAGAGGACCGCCTAACGGCATTTGAGCTGAGAATAGACATTTGTAATGCTGGTTCTAGCTCAGAAAATGCTATGAGCTCTAAGCGCAAGCATATTGATTCGTTCAATATGTGGACATGCAAAGGATCAAGTCCATATTGCAAGGAATCAAGAGTTAACCAACACAAGAGAGGAAAACGTTCTCAAGTGAAGAAAATGTCAAAGGTTAGGTGTTACAATTGTGACAAGAGAGGACACTATGCTCGCGACTGTCATGAGCTAAAGAATGTATACACCTCCTGTACATTTGAGAACTTTGCTTATGTGCCAAGTTCTGTATTATTGGCTGAATCCAATCCTTTGTGGATTGTAGATTCATATACGACAGACCATGTAAGGAAGGATAGAGGATCCTTCGTGGAATTTTGACGAGTACCAACTGGAACTAAATGGACCTATGTGGGAAATATCTCCAGAGCTGAAGTTAAAGAGATTGGCACCTGCCAACTGAATATGCGTGGTGGACGCACCTTGTTTCTACAAGATGTTCTGAATGCTCCGGAGATTCGTCAAAATTTAAGTGTCTGTTTTGGTATTGGTTAAGCTTGTTTTTAGTGTGAACTTCCGTAATAAAGGTGTAGATTTGTATTTTGATACAAACTACTATAGTTGTGGTCACTTTCCGGATGGTTTTATTGTACTAAATGTTAACTATGGTGATGTCAATATGTTATTCCCTTGTTTCACGTCTTCTACTTTATATGATAATGATGTGAATATGGTGGCATGCTAGACTTGGTCATATGGGCCAACAACATATGTAAAGACTAGCCAAAGAGGGCTTGTTGGGCAACATTGAAAAAGTCGATTTGCCCAGATGTGAGCATTGCCTAGTAGGGAAAATGACAAGGAAACCATTTGGAAAAGGTAAAAGAGCTGAATTTCCTCAGCATTTAATCCATTATGACGTCTGTGATTCAATGAATGTGAGAGGAAGGCATGGGACTGTTTATTTCATCACTTTTATAGATAATCATACTCGATTCGGATATGTCTATTTGATTTCTCATAAATCTGAAACATAAGTTGTTTCAGAAGGTTTATGAACCTGGTAGAAAATCAATTAGACAAGAAAATAAAGTTTTTTTGGATCCGATCGAGGTTGAGCGTATTTATCTGATGAGTTCAGAAAATTATGTGATGAAAAAGGAATGGAAAGACAATTGTCTATTCCATATACTCCTCAACAAAATGGTGTTGTGGAGAGAAGAAACAGAACTCTGCTGGAAATGGTTAGGTCCATGATGGCGCATGCTAACTTACCTGTCACTTTTTGGAGTGATGCGTTGTTAACTGTTGCCTATATACTTAACTAGGTGCCTTCCAAATTAGTTATTTCCACTCCATATAAGTTATGGATAGGTAGAAAACCGGACTTAAGTTTTCTTAAGTCATGGGATTGTGCTGCCTATACACATGAGTCCTCTCACAAGTTTGGGAAATTAGGTCCCAAAGGAAATAAGAGTATTTTCATGAGATACTCCGAACACTCGAAAGAGTATGTGTTCATAGGTGAGCAGGAAAGTGGGAGTATAACTGAATTTGAATCACGGGATGTCACATTCTTAGTGGATGAATTTCCTAAGAAGGGCGAAATAGGTGAAGATTAGTCCCTATTTGAAACATTGGATCAAGATAATGATGTCGGTGGAGTTCATCCAAGTGGGAGTAATATGAGAAGTGATGAATTGAATTCAACTCATTCTCAATTGCAATCACATGATGAGACGACATCATCATTACCTAATCCAAGTGGGAGCATAATGGGAAATGATGTGCTAAGTGTGCAATTTCCCATACGGCGAACAAGTTGCCAAAGTATTCCCCGTTGACGTTTTGACATTGAAAGGGAAACTTTTATGGTTGCTCCACAAGATGAGGATGAGCCAAGAAATATTAAATGAGGCTCTAAATTGCCCTAGTAAGGAAAAATGGATTTATGCAATGAAAGAGGAAATGGAGTCAATGAAGTCAAACCATGTTTAGCAACTGGTTGGTCTTCCAAAAGGACACAAAGCTATTGGGAACAAGTGGATTCTCAAAATAAAGCAAAAGGCTGATGGCTCGATAGAAAAGCATAAGGCTTGCCTTGTGGCGAAGGGGGTATAATCAACGGAAGGAATTGATTATGAAGATACATTTTCTCCCGTAGTGAGATTTACCTTGATTCGCATAGTTACGGCAATAGTGGTTAGTATGGATCTTGAGTTACATCAAATGGATGTAAAGACTGTTTTTTCCTCAGTGGAGAATTATATATGGAACAACCTGCTGGTTTCATAGTGAAAGACCAAGAAGAAAAGGTATGTCGACTTTGGGGGTCGATATATGGTCTTAAGCAGTCATCGAGACAATGGTATATACGTTTTCATAATACCATAATGGCATATGATTTTACAATGATTGATGAGGATCATTGTGTATATATCAAAAGATCCAAGGATCAATTTGTGATCATATCATTATATGTTGATGATATACTAATTGTCGGAAGTAATATGGAGTTTGTTAATACTGTGAAGAATTCGTTGTCTTCCAACTTTGAGATGAAAGACATGGGTGATGTTATATACATTCTTGGAGTTAAGATTTCAAGATTGTAAACCCATAGATACTCCTATTGCAAAAGGTGAAGGATTGAGCCATAGACTATGTCCAAGGACTCCACAAGAGAAGGAACAAATGAAACATGTTCCTAATGCTAGTGCTGTTGGAAGCTTGATGTATACTATGATGTGTACAAGACCTGACATATGTTTTGCAGTTGGAATGGTGAGTAGTTACCAATTCAATCCAGGTCAAGCACATTGAAAAGCCGTTAAGAGTATACTGAGGTATCTAAAGGGAACTGCTGATTATACGATAAGTCATTAAGGAAAGGATCTGCGACTCTAAGGCTATTATGATGCTGATTAGGGAGGAGATTTAAATGAAAGGAAATCTACCTCTCGGGTTTGTTTTCTTACCGAATAATGGCACCATATGTTGGAGCAAAGAAGAAACAAAAGTGTATAGCCTTGTCCACGATGTAAGTTGAGTTCGTGGCATTGTCGGCAGTGAGTATAAGAAGGTGTTTGGCTTAAGAGATTTTTGGATTATTTAGGTGTTATTGGAAGTGCTGCAGATTCATTGTTGGTTAACTGTGATAGCCAAGCAGCAAAAGTGTACACCAAATATCCAAAATATCATGGCAAGACCAAACGTATAGATACCAAGTATAACCTTGTCAAGGATATGATTGCACGAAAAGATGTGAACTTAGAGTACATACTACGCATAGAATGGTAGCAGATCCTATGATAAAGCCAATGCCTAGAGATGTGTTTTGTGGCCATATGAAATCTCTAGGGTTGCGTAGAGGGTGATGTACTGAATATTGCAATTTCCCTAAGTGTTCACAATTTGATGAATTTGTGTTTTCATCATTAATGCCTATGAATCTTTGTTTGATCTTTATGCATCTTAATGCTCAGTGCATTATTTTAAGTTGAGAAGTATGTCGGACAGATATAAGATTAGCCCACTCACACGGGTAATCGCCTCGTTTCTGTGTGATAAATAGAGATGAGACTGTTTTTAAGCTTATTATCTAGGTGATAATCGAGAGCTCAAGCTTAAAAACACGTATGTCGCCTTAACTGGGTGTTAAGATGAGGACATAATACTTACAATGTCCGAAAGTAAAATACCCCACATATTTTACTTTATCTGTCTAAGATGCCAGATGTGAGTTCTGATGAATTTAGTGAATGAGTAGATAGGTGAACTCAAGTTAGACAGTGGGTATGTCTGAACTATCATCTGTACGGTATTGAAAGGTGTAGACATACGCTCCATGGGAAAGGAGTTAATACCGTAATACGTATTTCATACTACGTATGCATGAGACGACCAATAAGAGTGGCAAAAAGTTTGATCTCAACTTTTATACGTGTGAGGCTCTTGAGGGAATGAGTTCCTCAATTTTTTAGTCCCCTCATGACTCTTACTTATTCTCAAGATTTCTGTTTAGTGTTTGCTATCTTAGGATGTTGCCAATGGTCATGTGTCTGATTCGATCTAATGGGGCATTTCTAGAAAAGCAAGCTGAACTGAAATTGAGAGTTTGAAGGAAAGAGGAAGATCGATTTTGGAGAATCACATTATAGTTTTGTATTCACCGGTTAACCAATTATGACTGTCTTTGGGATAATCATAATTGTGAATACAATAAATATCATTGTTTAAAAGAGATCAAGAGAGATATAAATGTGATCGATCGATCTAGGTACCGCATACTAAATCTACTCGGAGTGTGATGCCCATTATGAGCTGCTATATATTCCTAACAGATGTATAGCAATGAGCTCTCAAAGTATGCTGGTCGCACGGATTATTCACCGGTATGAATGTTGAAGAGAGGAAAAGAGGATTCTGTTCAGCCCATCATGTTAAGTGAGAGTCTATGATGGATTTTTCTCTGATGGGGATGAGTTGGGCCTGTCCGCCCATGTTGGTTTTGTACCACCATGTGCGAGTGGGAGATGATGGATTTAATTGTAGATTGGGCTTAAGGCCCGTCCGCGGCTTAAGGCCCGTCCGCCCATGCTGGGCCCAAAAGGCCCGGCCCACGGGAATAGGGCCCGTGGATGGGGGAAGGTATAAAAGGGAGGAGAGAGAGAGAGAGAGAAGGCACCTGTTGGAAACACAATCAACGTACGTTCCTTTTTCCCGCGCTCTCTTTCTCTCAAAACGCTCACGGCGACGCACAACTCCCTTCAAGGCCAATCGGATCGAATCGATCAGAATTTCTTCCTCTTCTTCGGCGTCGGTGTCTAATCTGTGGCTAACAAGGTACGCTCGAATCCGTGGTGTGCTTTACGATCGGTGATACGTGTAATTCCCGGGCTTCGTCTTCCGCATTCGATTTAGGGGTTCGATTCAGTGTCGAATCCGTTTTTTCGGGGATCAGTCATTCCCAACAGCTTTCATAGGTCATGCCATGGTTTTGGGCAATGTATTCGTAGGCTAGGTACATCCAACCCCACTCGCATCCATAGTTTAGTTTGGAGCAGTCAATAAGCTATTGCTCGAACAAGTCGACTAGTTTATCGGTCTTCATCGCTAACATCGATTCGACAGCTGCAGTCGCTGCGAATGCGCAGCAAGATCCTATTCAAGAATTAAAATGAGAAGCGCAACAGTGGTTATGGCTAGTGTATGTATGCAGATGGAATAAACACCGGAATTAGCTTGAAAGTGTATGATTCGGGAGTCACTAGGATTAAGTTATGCCCAAATATTTCTCACATGCTACTCGCAGTTTGTGCTGCAATAATGTAATTCAATTGGCAGCATGCAACTATGTGGTTCAAACTACTTTAGATGACCTATTTTGAATTGGAACATGATTTAGTTTTATGGATCCAATTATGCGATTTGAATTAAACCGATTATGAAATGGTATAATTCTTCTACCAATAGATCCATTGAATCCCACAGTCCCGAGCCACCCAGAGAGAATATTCATTGGTTCATATGAAAAAATTGTACGCAAACAAAACCACAAGACAAGAAAATATTGGGTTAAGGACCTCGGAGGATTATATTGTTTCGCTTGCTTTGAAATAAAAAGAAAAAAATCACAAGACCAGAAAATAACGTGCGTTTGGACAATAATATAATATGATTTTGTTACTCTATTACCGCATCCTCCCTGAATTTTTTATGCTGCCAACAACTCCTTTCTCGACCCAGTTTAAACTATCCGGGACTTGATTCATATTGTACTTGAAAGTGGTGGCCGCGGATGAATTCGAGCCGCTCGACGTCGCTCTAAACCCGGTGTATCTCGGGACAAACTCTTCCGTGGTCAAATCCGAAAATTGGTTCAGACCCACTTTGTAGCTCTGATTAGCCGCTTTGCTGTTGAAGCCTTCGATGAAGCGCAAGGTCTCTAGGAAGATCCCGTACCGCTTCTCCTTCTCGAGATTATCCTTGTAAATCCGTCCGTGGCGGGCCATCCACTGCTCGAACTCGGCCAACGTGGAATTTGGGGGCGTCACGGCCGAAGTCCAAGCCCCTGCACATAACGATACCATCAAGATGTAGACCTTGATTTGCCTCTCGAGCCATGGAGCCATTGTCGCCGAAGCGTATTAACGATGGATTGATGGCTTGGTAGTGTGCTTTGGGCCAATGTAGAGAAACATGAGCAAGCCGCGATAATTATATATCCTCAAGATTATGGTAATAAATCATGGAACTTTGCTGATAATCTGGCCAGTCATTTTCTATTCTTTTTCATTCCCAAATGAATGCTACTGTCTAGGTAAAAAAGTGAATGTTACACGATTGTGAACTTGTCTATACATGTCAAGCCATGTCTATTTGTAGACCCTCACGAGCAACTTGATTAATCATGGAACTTTGCAATCGATCCAGTCAAGATTCATTTTCTTCACTGATTAGCTTTTGACCTCTTCGTTTTCTTTCCCAAATGAATGCTGCTGTTTAGGTTAAAAACCGAATGTTTCACACTTGTAAATTATTTATACATGTCCGCTCGAAATAAAATTGCAGGTTTGTAGATGCATACTCAAAGGGCATCGGATGTGAATGGTCAAGCTAACAATCAACTGGATAGACTCAATTTTGCCAATGTGTATAGCTTAAATTGACAAGGTATTTTTTTAGGGCGGTGCTATTTCCAATCCCTGCGGCTATGTTTGGTCGTCCAAATTTCTAATTGGAATATGACTGGATAGGATAAGATATGAAATCCTATGATTTTTTTATATTCTGTTCATTGTTTGGTGAATCGCAATATTAAAGTTGAATATGTTTACATCATATCATGTGCATTTTTTTTTATTATATAAACAACATATTATTATGAATGAACCTAATATATGATTAAGTCCACCCATTTTACCAAAAAGAGAAAATTGCCCTCTATTATTCAATTGCAATTTAAATTAATGATTCTAAATATATTTCTACATCTATGTAGGATTAATTTACCATAAATAATAATTTCATATTTTTAATTTTTGTTTACAGCAAATTTTCCATATGTATTAAAGGCACTGTTTTTATTTTTATTTTTTATTATTAGATATTACTTTTATACTAATATGTTTTGTCAAAAGAGAAATATCAGGAAATATCAAAGAAATCTATTTCTTTTCCACATTGTCAATCATATTTATGAATAAATTGTTAAGTAAATTAATTTATTATATAAAAATTGCATAAAGTAAGATTTTTTTTTTTCTGAAATTGGCAGTGAAATATCATTATTTTTTATGGACAAAAATTAAAATCATCTATGAACTATTTATGGAAAAATATCAAGATACCTCATTTTGTATAATTTTTAGTGTATTTCTATATATTCCTCCAATGTCTTAAATGCTATGTATAAAAGCATTTCATCATATAATAAGGAAAAAGATTAATAATTTGAGATATATATTTTAGAAATGCAATTATATAAAATTTACCAAGAAAGTGAGCTTTTGAGATAAGAGGGAGAAAAAATCGATATTTTCTTATAAGATAAATGATGAAGAAGCGACTTCTTAGTTTTATACTATATCAAAGATTGTAACCCACCCCACTGTGGACGCGTTGGTTCTGGTGAAAATGGAGGATGGCATCTCTCTCCAATGCCTCATTGGACCCGCCATGTTTAACAACCCAACATCACCATAGGCCAGGCCTCCCTTCTTGCCCTGAAATAGCACATCACTAATGATCCCACCGTGGGTTGCCCGCCGTGGCTCAAGTACCTATTCTTGAACGGCAATGGCTTATCTAGAGTCCATTATGAATTTTCCATAGTATGGACATTACCAATTAGCGTGCTAAATTATCAACTTTTTTTTGTATAAGCTATTAATGCGTTGAATATACTCTCTCTCTCTCTCTCTCTCGTCTCTCTGTCTCTCTCTCTCTCTCTCTCTCTCTCTCCCTCTCTTATATGAACTTAAAAAGCTAAATTATAGCAATTTACCAAATTTTTTAGATTAAAAGCTTATCAACTAGTTTTGGATTACCATCCCTGCCCGAGGTGGCCGCGATGGTCAGAGCTTTCTCCCCCACCGAGGAGGGAGGGGTTCGAAACCCTGCGTCCCCATTGCACGACTTACCCGAGGCTGGGTTTGTAGTGGCGGCCTAGTTCGCCCTAGGTTTACCCCACTGGCTGCCGGCTGTACGTGGGTTCCCGGGTCATAAAAAAAAAAAAACTAGTTTTGTATTACCAACGATACTTTGAATTAGTTATGACCATTTTCTACTTTACCTACTTTGTATTGAGTTGTCAACTTTATTTGCCTTGATTAGCAACCCCTTACTAATGCTTTTTAAATGTTACAACTCTAAATTGGTACGATTCATCAAAATTTCTTCCATAACCGTACTGGTTTACCAACTCCAATTCGAGCTTTACTTAATTTTCCAACTTTTATTTTCCTTTTATCAACTTTTGCACGTGTTTCGTCACAACACATTAAATTTACCCGTTTTTTCCCTAAAAATCACCGACTTGATTTAAAGTTGATTACCAAAATTTTCCCTTTTTTGGCCATTAGTTACGGGCTAGGAAGCACTGACACTCTTTGAAAGCGTTCGTGTCGTGTTGGACACTTTGACACGTGTCCGACACTCTCGGACATTCTCTGACACTCGGTCAAAACATGTTAGAAAATTTGATAACTAGGCAATTTTTTGAACAATCTTTGACACTTTAGTTAGAATTTCGACATGCGAGTTTTCGACACACGGTTCGACATATGAGGTCAATTTTAAAAATTTCAATAAATAAAATATCAAAAAATAGATGTGAAAAATACCATTGCCCTGAGTGGCGCCCCTGCTGGTTTCGGGCTTTTTCTCACTCATAAAGGGGAGAAGTTCGAATCCCAAGCACGTCAGAGGTGGACTTACCCGCTTCATAGAGGTGGACTTACCTGCTTCATGGGGGTGGTGAGTTCCTCCGTGGGCCCCAAGATTTGCCCGCCAGCTGTCGGCTTACGGGTTTCCCTTGGTCATCAAAAATAAATAAATAAATAAATAAATATGTGAAAAACTAAAAATCAATAATAAAAATAACAAATTAGGAAAGAAAAAAAACCTAATATTTTATTCTCTTATTTTTTTACTTGCACTTTCCATGATATACAATTTACCCACAAGTTTTTTTCTTTTTTCTTTCGACACTATACGCAAGTCTAGAATGTGAATTACTTTTTTTTTTCTTTCCAAATTTTATGGATTTATTGAAATGGAGATGAATTTGTCAAATTGAAACAATGAAGGATATTAATAAATGGTGAATTAATATTTTCAATGTAAATTTATTTTAGAATTTTATTATTATTTATTTATTTGTGAATTTGAATCGAGACTAAGTTGATGATGATGATGATGATGATGATGATGATGATGATAATTTATTTATTTATAAAATATACATATAATATACAATGTGCCCTAATGCGTCGGAATTCTTTATTTTTTTATAAACGATGTGCCGGCACATCGTGTCGTGTTATGCCGCTTGTTGCATGTCGTTATCAGTGCAACTTTGGTTACGGGTTACCAACTCTTGTTTGATTCATTTATTGAATTTTTTTTTAATCATCAACTTTTATTATGAAAGCAAGCTGAATAGCACCATTGAACTGCGCTATTAATATGCAACTGGCAGAGAAGCTTGCGTAACGAGTCCACAGAGACCGCCTTGGACGCCCGAGTTCCGCAGCATTCTCATGTATCCTTTCTTGCCTCGTCTTGCCCCACGAGTTCTTGAGCAAACAATAGTCGACACCGTCGAGGGTCTTCCCGTATCCGACGATTGTGATGGCGTGGTTACTGGTCTCCCCACATGGGCCATTGAAGATGCCCCTGCTGTACTACTTGAATCCAGGGCTGGCACCCTTGATGGCGATGGAGACCGGTTGCCTCGCAACAGCCTGCAATAGCGGGTCTTCACTAATGGGGATGTTCTCATACCCTTTTAACCGCGCTACAGCAATGGAGGCGGCTCACTCGCCGCAAGGGCCCTCGACGCCATTGTAAGGGTAATTACTTTCATAGGTCATGCCATGGTTTTGGGCAATGTATTCGTAGGCTAGGTACATCCAACCCCACTCGCATCCTTAGTTTAGTTTGGAGCAGTCAATAAGCTGTTGCTTGGACAAGTCGACTAGTTTACCGGTCTTCATCGCTAGCATCGATTCCATAGTTGCAGTTGCTGTGAATGCCCAGGAAGATCCTATTCAAGAATTAAAATGAGAAGCGCAACGGTGGTTATGGCTAGTGTATGTATGCAGATGGAATAAACTCCGGAATTAGCTTGAAAGTGTATGATTCGGAGTCACTAGGATTAAAGTTATGCCGAAATATTTCTCACATGCTACTCGCAGTTTGTACCACAATAATGTAATTCAATTGGCAGCATGCAACTATGTGGTTCGAACTACTTTAGATGACCTATTTTGAATTGGAACATGATTTAGTTTTGTGGATTCAATTATGCGGTTTGAATTAAACCAATTATGAAATGGTATAATTTTTTCTACCAATAGATCCATTGAATCCCACAGTCCTGAGCCACCCAGAGAGAAATGCGTTACGTAGTGAAAAAACCATCGTCTCTTATCCACCATATTTAATATATTACACATCGTTATTGTTAAAAATGTTTTATTGAGCTTAGGTAGCACATCTGTTGATTGTTTTCGAGGGCTATAGAGAATATTCATTGGTTCATATGAAAAAATTGTACGCGAACAAAACCACAAGACAAGAAAATATTAGGTTAAGGACCTCGGAGGATTATATTGTTTCGCTTGCTTTGAAATAAACAGAAAAAAATCACAAGACCAAAAAATAACGTGCCTTTGGACAATAATATAGTATGATTTTGTTACTCTCTTACCGCATTCTCCCTGATCTTTTATGCTGCCAACAACTCCTTTCTCGACCCAGTTTAAACTATCCGGGACTTGAGTCGTACTGTAATTGAAAGTGGTGGCCGCGGATGAATTCAAGCTCCTCGACGTCGCTCTAAACCCGGTGTATCTCGGGACAAACTCTTCCGTGGTCAATACCGAAAATTGGTTCAGACCCACTTTGTAGCTCTGATTAGCCACTTTGCTGTTGAAGTCTTCGATGAAGCGAAAGGTCTCTAGGAAGATCCCGTACTGCTTCGCCTTCTCGAGATTATCCTTGTAAATCCGTCCGTGGCTGGCCATCCACTGCTCGAACTCGGCCAATGTGGAATTTGGGGGCGTCTCGGCCGAAGTCCAAGCCCCTGCACATAACGATACCATCAACATGTAGACCTTGATTTGCCTCTCGAGCCGTGGAGCCATTGTCGCCGAAGCGTATCAACGATGGATTGATGGCTTGGTAGTGTGCTTTGGCCCAATGTAGAGAAACATGAGCAAGCCACGTTAATTATATATCCTCAAGATCATGGTAATAAATCATGGAACTTTGCTAATAATCCGGTCAGTCATTTTCTCTTCGTTTTCTTTCCCAAATGAATGCTACTGTTTAGGTGAAAAAGTGAATGTTAGACGATTGTGAATTGTCTATACATGTCAAGCCATGTCTATTTGTAGACCCTTATGAGCAACTTGATTAATCATGGAACTTTGCAATCGATCCAGTCAAGATTCATTTCCTTCACTGATTAGCTTTTGACCTCTTCATTTTCTTTCCCAAATGAGTGTTGTTGTTTAGGTTCAAAACCGAATGTTTCGCACTTGTAAATTGTTTATACATGTCCATTCGAAATAAAATTGCGGGTTTGTAGATGCCTACTTAAAGCGAATCGGATGTGAATGGTCTAGCTAACAATCAACTGGATAGACTCAAATTTCCCAGTGTGTATAGCTTAAATTGACGGGGTCTTTTTTTTTAGGGTGGTGCTATTTCCAATCCTTATGGCTATGTTTGGTCATCCAGATTTCTAATTGGAATATGACCGAATATGATAAGATATGAAATCCTGGGATTTTTTTATATCTTGTTCACAGTTCGGTGAATTGCAATATTAAAGTTGGATATGTTTACATCATATCATATACATTTTTTTTTAATTTATAGAAACGGCATATCATTATAAATGAATCTAATATATGATAAAGTCCACCCATTTTACCAAAAAGAGAAAATTGCCCTCTATTATTCAATTCCAATTTAAATTAACAATCCGAAATTTATTTCTACATCTATGTAGGGATAATTTACCATAAATAATAATTTCATATGTTTAATTTTTGTTTATAGCAAATTTTCCATATGTATTAAAGGCACTATGTTTTTTTATTTTTTATTGTTAGATATTATTTCCATACTAATATGTTTTGTCAAAAAGAGAAATATCAAGAAATATCAAAGAAATGTATTTCTTTTCCACATTGTCAATCATATTTATGGATAAATTGTTAAGTAAATTAATTTATTAAATAAAAATTGCATAAAGTAAGATTTTTTTCTGAAATTGGTAGTGAAATATCATTATTTTTTATTGACAAAAATTAAAATCATCTATGAACTATTTATAGAAAAATATCAAGATACCTCATTGTGTATAATGTTTAGTGTATTTCTATATATTCCTTCAATGTCTTAAATGCTACGTATAAAAGCATTTCATCAGTATAATAAGTAAAAAGATTAATAATTTGAGATATATATTTTAGAGATGCAATTTATATACAATTTACAAAGAAAGTGAGCTTTTGAGATAAGAGGGACAAAAAATAGATAATTTATTATAAGACAAATGATGAAGAAGAGATTTCTTAGTTTTATACTATATCAAAGAATGTAACCCACCTCACTGCGGACGCGTTGGTTCAGGTGAATATGGAAGGTGGCATCTCTCTCCAATGCCTCATTGGACTCGCCATGTTTAATAGCCTAGCATCACCATAGGCCAAGCCTCCCTTCCTGCCTGGGAGAAGCACACTATTGGTGCCATAAGTTGTGTACGGCGCTCACCTTGATGCCAAAAGTTTCTGTCGGATCACTTAGGGCGTGCATGACAAAATTTCTATTTCAGAAATTGATTTATGGCCATAAATTAATTTCTCAATTTCTATTCTCCGGACAAGTTTCTGAACAAAGAAACTCGTTTGATAACGACTCCAAATTTTTATTTCTGGAACAGAAATCCGTTTGATAACAGAATAAAATTTCTATTTCTAGGAATAAAAATTGATTAGATAACAACATAGGAAATCCTCAAGTACAAAATAATAGTCGAAATAATATTAATACATTATAAAAGGTTGAAAATACAATTTCATGGAATTTTTCGGCATATTATTATCCCTTGCCATTTTATTGGCAATGGTTTTCCTAAGTGTATTTATTTGGTTTCCTTCCTCGGTCAATGTACTCATCCTGCGTAAGTTTAGACAAGTACCGCGAAAGGATGAATATGTGTGCCATCAATAGCGCCTATATAGCCTTGTCATTTTATTAAAGACTAGTTTTATACAAGATTATCAACAAAATAAAATTGATGGTGCAAAAGAATATATGAGAATTCTACCTTGAAGTAACGTTTATGGTTAGGAACCAATTGGGGAAGGTCGGTTTATTTTGATTCTCGAATTAAATCAGTCAAGTTGCTCATTCCTAATTTTGTTATTGTTGCTCAGGGAACCTTTAATGGCCCTTGCATGGCAAAGAGAGAGATTCTTTTGAATCTCTTGCCTTCAAATTAAAATTCAAGATTGTGTAACAATCTAATTATTTTGATTTTGCAAGAATTTTGAATCCGCAAAGAAATAAGTTTAAATTTCTAGGCACGTTTTTTATTCATCTATCGAGTAAGAACTTTTTCTTCAACTGGTCATACGCGTGCCCTTTCTAGGAGGAAAGAGCCCCATTGTTTTTAAGTAAGCACTAAGAACTTTGGTCGTTTTTAAAATTGGGGACCCATTCGATGCCTTTCATCCGAATGAGGAAGTTATCAAAAAAAAAAAAAAATTAGCAATGATTTGTGAAGTTGTGGTTACAAGTGAATTAAGTGAGCAAGAAAGCATAAGGTTCTTTTATATGGTATGATTTCAGTTTCTGATTTCTATTTCAGAAATTGAGAAGTTAAAAATTACAGCATCGATTTCTTCAATTTCTCTATTTCCGGAATAAAAATTTGTTTCAGAAATAGAGAAATCAAATTGCGTTACCAAACGGATTTTTGTTCCAAACTGTTCCGAGGAACAGAGAAACAGAGGAATTGAGAAATCGAGTTTGTCATGCATGTCCTTAAGTGCCAAAATTTTTGAAAAAAGATCAATTTGGTGCCACTGTCGATTTGGTAGGCCGGAAATCCGACGTGGTAGTTTTTTTATTAATTTTTGATGCCGACGTGGATCGCTAGAGAATACAATCAGCATACAAAAAAGAAAATGACGTTGTTTACCGTTTTCCCCCAAATAAAAAACCCTAAATCCCCAATTTCGACTAGAACCAAAGTTCAAAACCCTAAATCCTAAATTCGACCATTTCGAGTGCATATTTCAATTTTCTCTCAAAGTTATCGGCTCTATCTTCCAAATGGAGGACAAAAGCTTCAGCAGTGGCTCACATTCCTACAAGAAAAGCGAATTAGATGGTGAGTGTTACTGTTATTGTGGGTTACCGAGTCTGAGAAGAACATCTGGGACTCGGTTGAATCCCGGGAGAAGATTTAATGGGTGCAGCAGATATAAAGAAGGGTTGAAGTGCCAATATTTCAAATGAATTGATAGGAAATTCTCTGATCGAGCGACAGAGGTGATATTGGAGTTACTTGATGGCTGAAATCAACCCCACCTACATTAATGGACGAGTTGAAGGATGTCGATTCAATGCAGCTCAAAGGAAGGGTTTAACATTTCTGGTGGACCATTTGAAGAGGGAGGTTTCAAGGCTGAAAATTAAAAGAAACTTTTATTGAGCATTGATTATGTTCTTATTCTCGTGGGTGGTTTATTCAAATATAAAGTGAGTAATGAGAAGAAGTTTGTATGTCTACCATAGTCGAAAATGTGAAATATGCACTTGTGTTGGATTATTTATAAGTAAAATGTGTTTTTGGTTTGTTGCAATTTTTGTATGGAGCTGAAGATTTTGTTGTTGTAATTTATGGGTAGAAATGCAAGGTTGGACTTGGAATGCATTAGTTGTGGACACTTAAAAGTTTTTTTGTTTATTTGGGTATTGTCAATGTTTGTTTTGGTTAGTGTTTGCTTCAAATATAATGGTTTGCTGCATTTTTTATTTGGTAATAGTTTGCTTCATTGAAAGCTTTTGGTAATGGTTGTCTGTATTTTTTATTTAGTAATGGTTTGCTGGTTTACTGGTTTGGTTTGCTGCAACTACAAACCATGACGAAATTAAAGGATGGTGGCAAATTCACAATTGACCATTTCAGTGTCATAAGTTGAAAATAGTGATCGCTTGAGTGTCAAGTTTTTATAAAAGTGATCATTTAAGTGTTAGTCACGATTATAAAGTGATCACTTATGTTGCACAAGTTTTTTTTTTTTAAAAAAAAACATGTTAGCGCTAAACGTCACATTCCAAATGCATCCTATTCTTGCACCTTATTCTTGCACTAGTTGG
The DNA here is from genome assembly GCA_014182575.1 of Eucalyptus decipiens. NCBI lineage: Eukaryota > Viridiplantae > Streptophyta > Magnoliopsida > Myrtales > Myrtaceae > Eucalyptus > Eucalyptus decipiens. The sequence continues at coordinate 43,818,826 of CM024613.1, read as the reverse complement.
GTTGCTGGTGCGTCTTCTTACACTAATCCATAAAAGTGTTGATGCAACAAGATGTACCAGCATCCAAAATGTTCTTGCAGCAGCACACATAACCAGATCCCCACAAATTCATTACAATCCTCAACTTCAACTAGCAACGGCAACATTACAGCAACAACAACATTGCAGCAACAACAAAAATAAAATATACAGCATAACTGACTTGCTAGCGTTCTAGCTGAAACCAACACAAGAGAAAATAATCATTCAAGTACTTGTCATTAACATTGATGGATTGTTTACAAAAACAAAGAAAAGCATGTCTAACTTCACTCTCCAATCACCGAAAGTTCAGCATCCTCTTAAAAAAAAAAATGGCAGTATGCAAGCAGCAACTACCATCAATGATATAATATTCAGCACCCTCCTAAAAAAGGAAAACATGAAAAGAGACCAAGTCTAGCACCACATAAAAATAGACCATGTCTAGCACCCTCCCATCAGTTAATATTGACAACACCGTGATCTCATTTTCCTCTTGGAGCTTTGAATTGACTCATAATTCGAGCACTCTTTCGAACTGGATTGTAGGTTCTTTAACTAGGGTTTCTGTCACCTTATTTTCCTTTTCCTTGTTTTTGACGGCGGCTATTTTTGTTCTAGCACTGTCATGTGTTGGTCCATATCATCACTACTGCTCGCAATCGTTAGTTGAGATGGAACTGGTGTCGGGTTTTCTTTGGGTGGCTGTTTCGCAGCTATACCTGCTTTTCTTTTTCTTCTTTGGAGCACTATCCTTTGGCTGTGCTCTTGATTCTTGAGTTGGCCCACCTTGAGAGAGAAGTACCTTCGAAGTTCTCCTAGATTACAAGAACATAGTAATATTATTAAGCAAATGAATTGAAGTACAACAAATTAAATACATGAGGCCTAGAAATCTTACATTCAAAATAGTCATTTCAGTATGTTCATCTGTGTAAATCCCACAACCATATTGCTTTAATCTTTTTCCAAAAGCCCATTTTGCTCGTTGTGGTGCATCATTTTCAGCAGCAACAATCCTTGTAGCAACCTCTGCAACTTGTGCAGTTGTTTGTCTTCTCACTTGAGAAACATATAACAAATGTAAATTTCAGCCCATGAAAGACCAAACACAGTGATGTACAACTTACAGGATATTTTTTTTCTCGTGTGCTCAATAGTGGATTCAGTTGTTGTTATTGCTGTCCTGCCCATTCTAGTCCCTATCATTGCACTTGAGCCTACAACAGGGTCTTTTTCTGGCCCTTTAGTAGGCCTTACAACAATGTACTGTATTAGGATTATGACCAACTACAACAAGAAATTAGACATCTACTCATTTTCATGGTGGAAACAAATGGAGAAAACTTCTCAAATTACAAGTGCATGACAGAGGAAAAGCACAAGAGAAATCAGTACACATGGTCAACCATCAAATTCTATTAAATAAAAATTATAAAGTTTCTGAGATAAAGATGATACTTACCTTACAGCATGGCTTTCTATTTGCCCTTTAGTAGGCATTACAGTAGGGCCTTTTGTCCTCCCTTCAATAGGCCCAACAAGAAACTCTTACAAGATATTTTTTTTCTCGTTTGCTCAACAATGGATTCAGTTGTTGTTATTGCTGTCCTACCCATTCCAGTCCCTGTCGCTGCACTTGAGCCTGCAATAGGGTCTTTTTCTAGCCCTTTAGTAGGCCTTACAAAATTGTACTGTATTAAGATTATGACCAACTACAACAAATAATTAGATATCTACTCATTTTCATGGTGGAAACAAATGGAGAAAACTTCTCAAATTACAAGTGCATGACATAGGAAAAGCACAAGAGAAATCAATACATATGGTTAACCATCAAATTCTATTGAATAAGAATTGTAAAGTTTCTAAGACAAAGATGATACTTACCTTACAACATGGCTTTCTATTTGCCCTTTAGTAGGCATTACAGTAGGGCCTTTGGTCCTCCCTTCAATAGGCCCAATAAGAAACTCTTCAGTAGGTCATGTCCCTAGCATTGAATCAGCTATTACATCTTGCTGTTGATGTTGCTTTTTCATCAAAAACTTTCTTATTATGCAATTCCTTGCGGCAATAGGAGCATTTCATCTTTAACCTAGTTCTACTCATTCTTTGACTTGATGCCTCTTTCTGCTACATTCTTCTTCTCTTTTTTGGCCTTCCTATTTGCTTCTTTAGCGATAAAGGTAGAGGGCTTTCATAATTTGTTGGCTCCTAAAATTTGCTGCTTTTGATAGGCTACATCATGAATTGGTATGAAGCTTTTTTTGTACCAATCATGTATGTAATCATCTGGGTTTTCTTGCTTCATCTGAATAACACAAATGGCATGGGTATAGGGAATTCCATTTAGTTGCCAAGCTCGGCATGAACACTTTCTTCTATCTAGGTTGACAACATACTTATCTTGATTTTGAATAATTTCATATCCATTATCTCCATTCCAAACTGGATGGCAAAATCTATTAGCAGCAATATTTGCATCAAATCTCTTCACAATCCTAGGGCCACAGTCTCTATTCCATTTCATAGCCTCATCTCTTTGTTTATGCAGTCTAGTCATAACCATAACTCGAATATCATCAAGCATGCTGATGATTGGTTTGCACCTGGCCTCTAAAATTCAGCCATTAAAAGCTTCACTGAAGTTGTTATTAATGATATCGCATTTGAACTCTTCACTGAAAAAGACTCGACACCAGTGCTTAGCTTCTGTCTGGAAGAGTGCATCAAAACTTGCATTTGTTAGCTGCACCAATCCTTGTTTGGTTAATTTGAAATCAGCCATGTTCGTACTCTTTGCTATCTGCCAAAACTGCTTTTGCAGTCTATCTCCTTTGAAGTTCCTTGACCAATTTGCATATATGTGCCTCGCGGACATTCTATGCTCAGCATGTGACATCAACTCAGCTAATGCAGGAATAAGTCCCTACAAAAATTCAAACCAATAAATATAATTCAGGAAAAATATACAAATGATTAATATTAAAAGGGAGTGAATTAATTAACCATGAAATTTCCTTTTGTTGGTCGGTCATGAATGCCCATCCTCCCCCATCGGTTATCTCAAGATTAGTTATTAAATTTTTTAGGAACCATGACAAAATATCCTTGTTCTCTATCTTCACCACCGCCCAACCTATCGAGAATATTTGATTATTGGCATCTCTCTCCACAGCAGCCAACAACTCTTCCTTACATAAACCCTTTCGAAAGCATCAATCTAATCCTATAACTCTTCTACAACCAATGAAGAAGCCATTTTTGCATGTATCAAAACAAACATAAAATCTATCAAATCTAAGCCCAAGATCAGGGAGTGGCCTCTCCATAACCTATACATATATTATACTAGATGGGTTTTGAAACATGCATTCGTCAGCGTAATCCCATACCTGCGCATATTCTTCCTTATACCCTCCTATCAATATCTTCATCACCATCATCTTAGCTCTCTTACATTGATTCCTCGACACATTAACCCGCCTTGCTCCTTCACTAACTGTTGAAATTGAGAACTCTTGATCTCAAGCATTGCTTTGATAGTATTGAAAAAATTCTTTGATAACCATACACTTGTTACTCTTTTATTGTTAAAGATAATTTGACAAGTATGCTTCTCCTGGGAGGACCTAATATGGAATGACCCATTCTTACTCAGCGTGCCATAGAGCTTCATCAAACAATTGGGTTGTGAGCACTTAGCTCTCACAAATTCCTTCATATTTCTAATGAATTTAGCACTCCTCTGTTCACCAATGGAGTTCTTCACAACAACTTCCTTGAACTGTTTGGTATCGTCAAATCTCATGCCCACCGACAAAATAGGTTTATCAACAGTTGGATCGTAGCAAAGGTACTTACTTTTTCTTCGATGAGTAGGTTCTTCATCATCATTGTGAAGCTCATTTTCCGAACCAGCAACTTCATCGCTGTAGCTTTCTTCATCTTTACTTCTATTACCTTCAGCTAGATCTCTATCCCTGTTTACTAGTTCAGGCCTCTTTGCTGAAGTTACAAGTTTTTTTTTCCTAAAAAATTCCCTTTGTTTTTTTCTTTATTGTGCGAGTTCATCATCTTCGTCACTTGGGAAATTTACTAAAGCCAAACATTCATCTTCCGATTCATTGAATAAATCAATTTTCCATTCTAATCCAATGAAGTCTTCATCGCCTACATCTTCACCCAAATTTTCGTTCATCTCTATCAATATGACTTCTCTCCCTCTCATTTTGCCCTTCATCTAACCTAAATTCATTCTCGACCTGATTACTCGCTTGAACAGGATCCCTCACTTCTCTTCCTTCAGCGGTGGTCTATTCATTGCCATCCTCATCCTCATCCCCACCATCCTCATTCTTATCCTCATCCTTATCCTCATCCTCATTCTCATTCTCATTCTCACTATAATACTCAACATATACCTTAGCTTCTTCACCGTGAAGATAATGGTAAATGATATCCTTAATACAATTATCATCATTAAAAAATCTCAACCCATCCTTCAAATCCTTCCCAAGAACATAGTAATGTAGTTTTTACATTTTGCATCGTAAAAAATACACAAAATCCCTTAGAAAAACAATATATGATGGCTTTCAAACATTAACATAGATAGTACCGTTATTTGCACCACTATATTCCCAATCTTACGTACCAATAACAAACTTTCCACCATAGCAAACAATGATGCCTACCTAATTCGCGTCCATGTTGATGTTGCACCCAATGAACAAAAAGAAAAAGAGTCATTGTCGTTTTGTTGGGACTACATGACAGAATCGGCAACTTCACATGTAGGTTCTTGTTGTTTTGTAGTCAAGAAACAAATCCAACTAAAATTTCATCAATTCAGTGCATTTATAGAAAAAAAAGAAACCGAATTAAAAAACAAAGTGAGGTCCCCACCACCAATTTTTTAATTCAATCACATTCACATTCGATACCCCTAGTCCAATTAATTAAACAAACAAATTCGGTGCCACCACTGTTTCCCTCCGAGTCAAGCCCCTCCATACCCTATTTTTCTCTTCGGTCCCCACAACAGAAAACGAACGAATGATGGAAGAATCAATTTTTCTATTCCATCCCCATTAAAATGACATATCCACCACTTTCCCCGCTACTTTCCCCTGAGCCAGGCCCTCAATTTGCCTTCCATGTCCTAACTTACCTGTCGGAACCCTAAATTTTTCATTAAATTGACCCACGTAGAGAACATGACAAACATGAGCGAGCGAGAGTTGGAGACGCGGCCAGCGAACGATTGTGAACGACAGCACTACTACAGCGGTGGCTGAGCAACGGCGGGTGAGCTATGGCGGGCGAGTGAACGGCGATGGGTGAATGATGGTGGGTGAGCGAGCTAGAGCCGGCGTCGAGAACTGTATACGAACCCTATTTTACTCCCTCTTCAACGACATGGTTTTTTGCTATGGAGCAATGCGGCGTCATTTTTTATGTGAATCCACAGTGGATGGCAAGAAACGACGTTGTTTCTTATGAAGAAAGGAAAACAATGTCATTTTATGCTATCCACCATGGACAATCTTAAGCCACGCTAATTTTATTTTTTTTAAAATATAAAAGCCACGTAATCATTTTGGCCGGAATTTCTCCTTAGTAGCACCAAAGTGATCGTTTTTCCTCCGACTTGGCACTTAAGTGATCCGATGGAAATTTTTGGCATCAAAGTGAACGTCGTACACAACTTATAGCACCAATTGTGTACTTCTCTCCTTCTTGCCCTGAAATAGCACATCACCAATGATACCACCATGGCTTGCCTGCCGCGGCTCAAGTACCTGTTCTTGAACGACAATGGCTTATCAACATTTACTATAGTATGGACATTACCAATTAGTGTGCTAAATTATCAACTTTTATTTGTATAAGCTATTAACGCTTTGAATTTACTCTCTCTCTCTCTCTCTCTCTTATATGAACTTAAAAACCTAAATTATAGCAATTTACCAATTTTTTTAGATTAAAAGCTTATCAACTAGTTTTGGATTAGCAACGATACTTTGAATTAGTTATGACCATTTTCTACTTTACCTACTTTGTATTGAGTTGTCAACTTTTTTCGCCTTGAATAGCAACCCCTTACTAATGCTTTTTAAATGTTACAAATCTAAATTGGAACGATTCATTAAAATTTCTTCCATAACCGTACTGGTTTACCAACTCCAATTCGAGCTTTACTTAATTTTCCAACTTTTCTTTTCCTTTTATCAACTTTCGCACGTGTTTCCTCACAACACATTAAATTTACCCGTCTTTTTCCCTAAAAATCACCGACTTGATTTAAAGTCGATTACCAAAATTTTCCCTTTTCGGCCATTAGTTATGGGCTAGGAAGCACCAATACCCTGTGAAAGCCTTCGTGTTGTGTTGTACATTTCGACACGTGTCCGACACTCTTGGACACTCTTTGACATTAGGTCAACACATGTCGGAAAATCCGACACCTAGTTAATTTTCTTACACTCTTTGACACTTGAGTCAGAATTTCGACATGTGAGTTTCTAACACATGATTCCGACATACGAGGTCAATTTTAAAATTTTCAATAAATGAAAGATCAAAATATATATGTGAAAAAATGAAAATCAATAATAAAAATAACAAATTAGGAAAGAAGAAAAACCTAATATTTTCTTCTCTTCTTTTTTTTTTTACTTTCACTTTCCGTGATATACAATTTATTCTCAAGTTGTTTCTTTTTTTCTTTCGACACGTCTTATACGCAAGTTTAGAATGTGAATTACTTTTTTTTTTTTTCCAAATTTTATGCATTTATTGAAATGGAGGTGAATTTGTCAAATTGAAACAAAGAAGGATATTAATAAATGGTGAATTAATGTTTTCAATGTAAATTTATTTTAGAAATTTATTATTATCAATTTATTTGTAAATTTGAATCAAATTAATAATAATTTATTAATATATAAAATATACATATAATATACAACGTGTTCCAACGAGTCAGAATTCTCTATTTTTCGAGAAATTACGTGTCAGCATGTGGTGTTGTGTCATGGCGCATGTTGTGTGTCAGTGCTACTAAGGTTACAGGCCACCAACGCTTGTCTGATTCATTTATTGAATTTATTTTTCTTTTAATCATCAACGTTTATTATGAAAGCAAGCTGAATAGCACCATTGAACTGGGCTATTAATCCGAAACTGGCAGAGTAGCATGCTTAACGAGTCCATAGAGACTGCCTTGGATGCCCGAGTTCCGCAGCATTCTCACGTATCCTTTCTCACCCCAACTCTCGCCCCACGAGTTCTTGAGCAGCCAATAGTCAACACCGTCGGGGGTCTTCCCGTATCCGACGATTGCGACGACGTGGTTACTGGTTTCCCCACAAGGGCCATTAAAGACGCCCCCGCTGTACTGCTTGAATCCAAGGCTGGCACCCTCGATGGCGACCGAGATCGGTTGCCTCGCCACAGCCTGCAATAGCAGGTCTTCACTCATGGGGATGTTCTCATACCCTTTTAACCGCGCAACAGCAATGGAGGCGGCTCGCTCGCCGCAAGGGCCCTCGACACCACTGTAAGGGTAATTGCTTTCATAGGTCATGCCATGGTTTTGGGCAATGTATTCGTAGGCTAGGTAAATCCAACCCCACTCTGAAGTTTAGTTTGGAGTAGTCAATAAGCTGTTGCTCGGACAAGTGGACTAGTTTACCAGTCTTCATCGCTAGCATCGATTCCACAGTTGCAGTCGCTGTGAATGCCCAGCAAGATCCTATTCAAGAATTAAAATGAGAAGCGCAACGGTGGTTATGGCTAGTGTATGTTTGCAGATGGAATAAACACCATAATTAGCTTGATAGTGTATGATTTGGAGTCACTAGGATTAAAGTTATGCCGAAATATTTCTCACATGCTACTCGCGATTAGTGCCACAATAATGTAATTCAATTGGCAGCATGCAACTATGTGGTTCGAATTACTTTAGATGACCTATTTTGAATTGGAACATGATTTAGTTTTATGGATTCAATTATGGGGTTTGAATTAAACCAATTATGAAATGGTATAATTTTTCTACCAATAGATCCATTGAATCCAATAGTCCCGAGCCACCCAGAGAGAAATGCGTTAACGTAGTGAAAAAACCATTGTCTCTTATCCACCATATAAAATATATTACACATCATTATTGTTAAAAATGTTTTATTGAGGTTAGGTAGCACATCTGTTGATTATTTTCGAGGGCTACAGAGAATATTCATTGGTTCATATGAAAAAATTGTAAGCAAACAAAGCCACAAGAGAAGGAAATATTGGGTTAAGGACCTCGGAGGATTATATTGTTTCGTTTGCTTTGAAATTAAAATAAAAATCACAATACCAGAAAATAATGTGCCTTTGGACAAGAATATAGTGTGATTTTGTTACTCCCTTACCGCATTCTCCCTTATCTTTTATGCTGCCAACAACTCCTTTCTCGACCCAGTTTAAACTATCCGGGACTTGAGTCGTACTGTATTTGAAAGTGGTGGCCGTGGATGAATTCGAGCTCCTCGACGTCGCTCTGAACCTGGTGTATCTCGGGACAAACTCTTCCCTGGTCAAAACCGAAAATTGGTTCAGACCCACTTTGTAGCTCTAATTAACCGCTTTCCTGTTGAAGTCTTCGATGAAGCGCAAGGTCTCTAGGAAGATCCCGTACCGCTTCTCCTTCTCGAGATTATCCTTGTAAATCCATCCGTGGCGGGCCATCCACTGCTCGAATTCGGCCAATGTGGAATTCACGGGCGTCACGGCCGAAGTCCAAGCCCCTGCACATAACAATAGCATCAACATGTAGACCTTGATTTGCCTCTCGAGCCACGGAGCCATTGTCGAATGCCGAAGCGTATGAATGATGGATTGATGGATTGGTAGTGTGGTTTGGGCCAATGTAGAGAAACATGAGCAAGCCACGTTAATTATAGATCCTCAAGAACATGGTAATAAATCATCGATCTTTGCTAATAATCCGGTGAGTCATTTTCTCATTGATTAGCTTTCGACCTCTTCGTTTTCTTTCCCAAATGAATGCTACTGTTTAGGTAAAAAAGTGAATGTTACACGGTTGTGAATTGTCTATACATGTCAAGCCATGTCTATTTGTAGACCCTCATGAGCAACTTGATTAATCATGGAACTTTGCAATTGATCCAGTCAAGATTCATTTTCTTCACTGATTAGCTTTTGACCTCTTCGTTTTCTTTCCGAAATGAATGCTGCTGTTTAGGTTAAAAACGGAATGTTTTACAATTGTAATTTGTTTATACATGTCCACTCGAAATAAAATTGCGGGTTTGTAGATGCATACTTAAAGCGAATTGGATGTGGATGGTCTAGCTAACAATCAACTGGATAGAATCAAATTTCCCAGTGTGTATAGCTTAAATTGACGGGGTATTTTTTTTAGGGTGACGCTGTTTCCAATCCTTATGGTTATGTTTGGTTATCCAGATTTCTAATTGGAATATGACTAGATATGATAAGATATGGAATCCTGGGATTTTTTTATATCCTGTTCATTATTTGGTGAATTGCAATATTAAATTTGGATATGTTTACTTCATATCATGTACATTTTTTTTTTTATATAAACGGCATATCATTATAAATGAACCTATATATGATTAAGTCCACCCATTTTAGCAAAAAGAGAAAATTGCCGCCTATTATTCAATTCCAATTTAAATTAATGGTCCTAAACTTATTTCTACATCTATGTAGGATTAAATTACCATAAATAATAATTTCATATGTTTATTTTTGTTTATAGCAAATTTTACATATGTATTAAAGGCACTATGCTTTATATTATTATTATTTATTATTAGATATTACTTCCATACTAATATGTTTTGTCAAAAGAGAAATATCAAGAAATATCAAAGAAATCTATTTCTGTTCCACATTGTCAATCGCATTTATGGATAAATTGTTAAGTAAATTAATTTATTAAATAAAAAATTGCATAAAGTAAGATTTTTTTTCTCAAAAATTGGTAGTGAAATATCATTATTTTTTATTGAAAAAAATTAAAATCACCTACGAACTGTTTATAGAAAAATATCAAGATAACTCATTGTGTATAATTTTTTGTGTATTTCTATATATTCCTCCAATGTCTTAAATGCCATGTATAAAAGCATTTCGTCAGTATAATAAGGAAAAATACTAATAATTTGAGATATATATTTTAGAAATGCAATTTATATACAATTTACCAAGAAAGTGAGCTTTTGAGATAAAATGGCTAAAAAGTAGATAATTTGTTATAAGATAAATGATGAAGAAGAGACTTCTTAGTTTTATACTATATCAAAGAATGTAACCCACTCCACTGTGGAGGTGTTGGTTCGGGTGAAAATGGAGGACATCATCTCTCTCCAATGCCTCATTGGACCCGCCATGTTTAGCAGCCCAGCATCACCATAGGCCAGGCTTCCCTTCTTGCCCGGGAGAAGTATACTATTGGTGCCATAAATTGTGTATATTTATCACTTTAGTGCCAAAAGTTTCTGTCGGATCACTTAAGTGCCAAAAATTTTGAAAAGCGATCACTTTGGTGCCATCGCCGATTTGGTTGGACGAAAATCCGACGTGGTAGTTTTTTTTTTTTTTAAATTTTTGATGCCGACATTGATCATTGGAGAATACAATCAGCATACAAAGAATAAAACGACATCGTTTACTGTTTTCCCCTAAATAAGAAATCTTAAATCCCCAATTTCGACTAGAACCGGAAGTTGAAAACCCTAAATCCCCAATTCGACCATTTTGAGTGCATACTTCTATTTTTTCCCAAAGTTATCAACTCGCTTTTGCAAATGGAGGACAGAAGTTTCAGTAGAGGCTCACATTCCTATAAGAAAAGCGAATTATATGGTGAGTGTCATTGCTATTGTGGGTTATCGAGTCCGAGAAGAACATCTGGACTCGATTGAATCCCGGGAGAAGATTCCATGAATGCGCTAGATATAGAGAAGGCTCGAAGTGCCAATATTTCAAATGGGTTGATAGGAAATTCTCTAATCGAGCGATAGAGGTGATATTGGAGTTACTTGAAGGCCGAAATCAACCTCCATCTACATTAATGGACAATTTGGAGGATGTCTACTCAATGCAAGCTCAAACGAAGAGTTTAACATCTCTGGTGGACCATTTGAAGAGGGAGGTTTAAAGGCTGAAAATTGAAGGAAAATTTTATCAAGCGTTTATTATATTCTTATTCTCGTGGGTAGTTTATTCAAATGTAAAGTGAGTAATGAGAAGAAATTTGTATGTCTATCATAGTCGAAGACGTGGAATATACACTTGTATTGGATTATTTATAAGTAAAATGTGTTTTTGGTTTGCTGCAATTTTTGTATGGAGCAGAAGGTTTTGTTGTTGTAATTTATGGGTAGAAATGTAAGGTTGGATTTGGAATGCATTAGTTGTGAGCACTTAAAAGTTTTGTTGTTTAGTTGTGTATTGGCAATGTTTGTTTTGGTTAGTTTTTTCTTCAAATATAATGGCTTGCTACTTTTTTTACTTGGTAATAGTTTGTTGCATTGAAAGCTTTTGGTAATGTTTTGTTGCATTCTTTATTTGGTAATGGTTTGTTGGTTTATTGGTTTGCTGGTTTCCTAGTTTGCTGGTTTGCTGCAACTACAAATCATGGTGAAATTAAAGGATGGTGGCAAATTCACGATTGATCATTTCAGTGCTATAAGTTGTAAATAGTGATTGCTTGAGTACCAAGTTTTTATAAAAGTGATCATTTAAGTGCTAGTCGCGATTACAAAGTGATCACTTATACTGCAGAAGTTTTTTTTTAAAAAGAACATGTTAGTGCCAAACGTCACATTCCAAATGCACATTATTCTTGTACGGTTGGGTTGCTGGTGCATCTTCTTACACCAACCTATACAAGTGTTGATGTAACAAGATGTACCGGCACCCAAAATGTTCTTGCAGCACTGCACATATAACCAAAACCCCACAAATTCATTATAATCCACAACTTCAATCGGCAATAGCAACATTGCAGCAACATCAACATTGCAGCAAGAACAACGTTGTAGCAACAACAAAAATAAAATATACGGCATAACTGACTTGCTAGCATTCTAGCTGAAACCAACACAAGAGAAAATAATCATTCCAGTACTTGCCATTAACATTGATTGATTGTTTACAAAAGAAAAGAAAAACATGTCTAACTTGACTCCCTAATCACCGAAAGTTCAGCATCCTCTTAAAAAAAAACAATGGCAATATGCATGCAGCAACTACCATCAATGATATAATATCCCACACCATCCTAAAAAAGGAAAATATGAAAAGTGACCATGTCTAGTATCATATAAAAAGAGACCATGTTCAGCACCCTCCCATCAGTCAATATTGACAACACCCTGATCTCCTTTTCCTCTTAGAGCTTTGCATTGATTCATAATCCCAGCACTCTTTCGAACTGGATGTGCAGGTTCTTTAATTGGGCTTTCTGTCACCTCATTTTCCTTTTTCTTGTTTTTGACGGTGGCTATTTTTGTTCTAGCATGTGTCATGTGTTAGTCCATATCATCACTACTGCTCCCAATCGTTGGTTAAGATGGAACTAGTGGTGGGTTCTTTTTAGATGGCTGTTTCGCAGCTATACCCGTTGTCTTCTTCTTCTTTGGAGCACTCTTCTTTGGTTGCGCCCTCGATTCTTGAGTTGGCCCACCTTGAGAGAGAAGTACCTCCAAAGTTCTCCCATGCTACAATAACATAGTAATATTGTCAACAAAATGAATTGAAATATAACAAATTAAATGCATGAGGCCTATAAATCTTACATTCAAAATAGTCATTCCAGTACGTACATCTGTGTAAGTCCCATAACCATATTGCCTCAATTTTTTTTTTCCAAGAGCCCTTTTTGTTCGTTGTGGTGCATCATTTTCAGTAGCAACAATCCTTGTAGCAACCTCTGCAACTTGTGCAGTTGCTTGTCTTCTCACTTGAGAAATATATAACAAATGTAAATTTCAATCCATAAAAGACCAAACATAGCGATGTACAACTTACATAATATTTTTTTTTCTTGTTTGCTCAACAATGGACTTAGTTGTTGTTGTTGCTGTCCTGCCCATTTCAATCCTTATTCCTACACTTGAGCCTACAACAGGGCCTTTTTCTAGCCCTTTAGTAGGCCTTACAACAATGTACTGTATTAGGATTATGACCAACTACAATGAATAATTATACATCTATTCATTTTCATGGTGGAAACAAATGGAGAAAACTTCTCAAATTACAAGTGTATGACAGAGGAAAAGCACAAGATAAGCTAGTATACATGGTCAACCATCAAACTCTATCGCACAAGAACTGTAAAGTTATTAAGACAAATAGGATACTTACTTTACAGCATGGCTTTTTGTTTACCCTTCAGTAGGCATTACAATAGGGCCTTCTGTCCTCCCTTCAATAGGCCCTACAAGAAACTATTCAATAGGTCCTGTCCCTAGCATTGAATCAGCCATTATATCTTGCTGTTGATGCTGCTTTTTTAGCTCACAACCTTTCTTATTGTACCTTTCCTTACAGCAATAGGAGCATTTTATCTTTGACCCAGTCCTACTCATCTTCTAACTTGATGCCTCTTCCTGCTGCATTCTTCGCCTCTTTTTTGGCATTCATATTAGCTTCTTTAGCGATAAAGGTAGACGGCTTTCATGATTTGTTGGCTCCTAAAATTTGCTACTTTTGATAGGCTGCATCATGAATCGGTATAAAGCAAGGTATGAGCTTTTTTTGTACCAATCATGTAGGTAATCATCTGGGTTTTCTTGCTTCATCTGAATAGCACAAATGGCATGGGCACAGGGAATTCCATTCAGTTGCCAGGCTCGGCATGAACACTTTCTTCTATTTAGGTTAACAACATACTTATCCTGATTTTGAATAATCTCATATCAATTATCTCCATTCCAAACTAGATGGCAAAATCTGCTAGCAGTAATGTTTGCATCCAATCTCTTCACAATCCTAGGGCCACAATCTCTACTCCAGTTTGTAGCCTCATTTCTTTGCCTATGCAGTCTAGTTATAATCATAACTCGAATATCATCAAGCATGCTATTGATTGGTTTGCACCTGGCCTCTAAAATTTTGCCATTGAAAGCTTCATTGAGGTTGTTATCAATGATATCACATTTGAACTCTTCGCTGAAAAAGGCCTGGCACCAGTGCTTAGCTTTTGTCTGGAAGAGTGCATCAAAACCTTTATTTGTCAGCTGCAACAATCCTTGTTTGGCTAATCTGAAATCAGTCATGTTCGTACTCTTTGCTATATTCCAAAACTGCTTTTACAGCCTATCTCCTTTGAAGTTCCTTGACCAGTTTGCATATATGTGTCTCGTGCACATTCTATGCTTAGCATGTGACATCAACTCAACTAATGCAAGAATAAGTTCTTACAAAAATTCAGACCAATAAATACGAGTCAGGAAAAATATGCAAGTGATTAATATTAAAAAGGAGTGAATTAATTAACAATGAAATTACTTTAATTGGTCGCTCATGATGTCCATCCTCCCCTATCGGTTATCTTAAGGTTAGCCATTAAATTTTTTAGGAATCAGGACCAAATATCATTGTTCTCTATTTTCACCACCGCCGAAGTTATCAAGAGCATTTGATTATTGACATCTCTCTCGACAGTAACCAACAACTCCCCCTTACATAAACCCTTTAGAAATCATCCATCCAATCTTATAACTCTTCTACAACCAGCCAAGAAGCCTCATTTGCATGCATCAAAACAGACATAAAATCTATCAAATCTAGGCCCAAGATTAGGGAGTGCCTCTCCACAACCTCTACATATACCCTAGTAGATGGGTTTTGAAACATGCATTCGTCAGCATAATCCCATACCTGCGCATATTCTTCCTTATACCCACCCATCAATATCTTCGTCACCCTCATCTTAGCTCTCTTACATTGATTCCTCGACACATTAACCCCCACTTGCTCCTTCACTAACTGTTGAAATTAAGGACTCTTTATCTCGGGCATTGCTTTGATAGTATTGAAAAAAATGCTTTGATAACCACATACTTGTTATCCTTTTATTGTTAAAGATAAATTGACAAGTATGCTCCTCCTGGAAGGACCTAATCTGGAATGACCCATTCTTACTCAGCATGCCATAGAACTTCCATAAACAATTGGGTTGTGAGCACTTAGCTCTCACAAATTCTTTCGTGCTTCTAAAGAATTTAATGCTCATTTGTTCACCAATGGAGTTCTTCATAACAGCTTTCTTGAACTGTTTGGCATCACCAAATCTCATGCCCACTGACAAAACAGGTTTATCAACAGTCAAATCATAGCAAGGGTACTTACTTTTTCTTCGACGAGCAGGTTATTTATCATCATTGTCAAGCTCATTTTCTAAACTAGCAACTTCATCGCCGTAGCTTTCTTCATTTTTACTTGTATTACTTTCAGCTAGATCTCTATCCTTATTTACTAGCTTGGGCCTCTTTGCTGAAGCTGCAAGTTTTTTTCTAAAAAATTCCCTTTGCTTTTTTTTTGACTGTGCGAGTTCATCATCATCTTCATCACTTGGGAAATTTACTAAAGCCAAACATTCATCTTCCGATTCACTAGATAAAATAATTTCTCATTTTAATCCAATGAAGTCTTCATCGCCCACATCTTTCACCCAAATCTTCACCTAAGATTTCAGGACATCTCCTTCTTTGTTCATCTCTATTAATATGACTTCTCTCTCTCTCTCTCTCTCTCTCTCTCTCTCTCACACACACACACACACACATTTTGCCCTTCATCTAACCTAAACTCATCCTCGACCTAATTACTCGCTTGAACAGGATCCCTCACTTCTCCTCTTTCAGTGGTGGTCTACTAATTCCCATCCTTGTTCTCATCCCCACCATCCTCATCCTCATCCTTATCCTCACTATAAAACCCAATATATACCTTAGCTTCTTCACAGTGAAGATAATGGTAAATGATATCCTTAATACCATTATCGTCATTAAAAAATCTCCACCCATCCTTCAATTCCTTCCTAGGAACACAGTAATGTAGTTTTTGCACTTTGCATTGTAAAAAATACACCAAATCTCTCAAAAAATCAATATATGATGGCTTTCAAATATTGACATAGATAGTACCTTTATTTCCACCACTATATTCCTAATCTTCAGTGCCAATAACAAACTCTCCACCATGGCAAACAATGATGCCTATCTGATTCGCGTCCATGTTGATGCTACACCCAATGAAAAAAAAAAAGAAAAAGAGTCATTGTCGTTTTGTTGGGACCACATGACAGATTTGACAAATTCACATGTAGGTCCTTGTCATTTTCTTGTCAAGAAACAAATGCAACTAAGATCTCCTTAATTTGGTGCATTTAAAGAAACAAAAGAAACCGAATTAAATAAACGAAGTGAGGTCCTCGCCACCCATTTTTCAATTCCATCATATTCACATTCGGTCCCCCCAGTCCAATTAATTAAATAAACAAATTCGGTCACACCACTGTTTCCCTTCGAGTCAAGCCTGTCCGCGTCCTATTTTTCTATTCGGTCCCAACAATAGAAAGCAAATGAACGATGGAAGAATCAATTTTTCTATTCAGTTCCTATAAAAGTGACATCCCCACCACTTTCCCCACTACTTTCCCCCTGAGCTGAGCCCTTAATTTGCCTTCCGCACCCTAACTTGCCCGTCGGAACCCTAAATTTTTTGCTAAATTGACCTACGTAGAGAACATGACAAACATGAGTGAGTGAGAGTTGGGGATGCAGCTAGCAAACGATTGTGAACGATGGCGCAACTGCAGCGGTGGCCGAGCAACGGCGGGCGAGTGATGGCGGGTGAGCGAATGACGGTGGGTGAGCGAGCTATGGCCAGCGTTGAGAACCGTATATGAATCCTATTTTACTCCATCTTCAGTGACATCGTTTTTTGCTATAGAGCAACGTGGCGTCATTTTTTATGTGAATCCACGGTGGATGGCAAGAAATGATGTTGTTTCTTATGAAGAATGGAAAATGGCGTCGTTTTATGCTATCCATCATGGACAATCTTAAGCCAAGTCGATTTTTTTAAAAAATATATATAAAAGCCACGTAATCATTTTGGCAAGAATTTCTTGCTGGTGGCACCGAAGTGACTGTTTTTCCTCCGATTTGGCACTTAAGTGATCCAACGGAACTTTTGGTACCAAAGTGAGCACCGTATACAACTTATGGCACCAATAGTGTACTTCTCCCATTCTTGCCTTGAAACAGCACATCACCAATGATACCACCGTGGCTTGCCTGCCATGGCTCAAGTACCTGTTCTTGAACGGCAATGGCTTATCTGAAGTCCATTATCAACATTTTCCATAGTATGGACATTACCAATTAGTGTGCTAAATTATCGACTTTTATTTGTATAAGCTATTAATGCTTTGAATTTACTCTCTCTCTCTCTCTCTCTCTCTCTCTCTCTCTTATATGAACTTAAAAACCTAAATTATAGCAATTCACCAAATTTTTTAGATTAAAGCTTACCAACTAGTTTTGGATTACCAACGATACTTTGAATTAGTTATGACCATTTTCTACTTTACCTACTTTGTATTGAGTTGTCAACTTTATTTGCCTTGATTAGCAACCCCTTACTAATGCTTTTTAAATGTTACAAATCTAAATTGGTACGATTCATCAAAATTTCTTCCATAACTATACTGGTTTACCAGCTACAATTCGAACTTTACTTAGTTTTCCAACTTTTCTTTTCCTTTTATCAACTTTTGCATGTGTTTCGTCACAACACATTAAATTTAGCCTTTTTTTTTCCTAAAAATCACCGAATTGATTTAAGGTCCATTACCAAAATTTTCCCTTTTTCGGCCATTAGTTACAAGTTAGGAAGCACCGACACTTTCTGAAAGCCTTTCGTGTTGTGTCGGATACTTCGACACGTGTCCGACACTCTCGGATATTCTCTGACACTCGGTCAACACGGGGTGGAAAATTTGATACCTAGTCAATTTTTTTGGCACTCTTTGACACTTGAGTCTGAATTTCGACATGCGAGTTTTCGACACGTGATTCCAACATACGAGGTCAATTTTAAAATTTTCAATAAATGAAAGATCAAAATATATATGTGAAAGAATAAAAATTAATAATAAAAATAACAAATTAGGAAATAAGGAAAACCTAACATTTTATTCTCTTCTTTTTTACTTTCACATTCCATGATATACAATTTACCCACAAGTTTTTTTTTTTCTTTCGACACGTCTGACACGCATGTCTAGAATGTGAGTAGGGGTGTGCAAAATACCCAGGAACCGCCTGGAGGCGGTTCGCTCGCCGCAAGTGCCCTCGATGCCACTATAAGGGTAATTGCTTTCATAGGTCATGCCATGGTTCTGGGCAATGTATTCGTAGGCTAGGTACATCCAACCGCTCCTGCATCCATGGTTTAGTTTGGAGCAGTCAATAAGCTGTTGCTCGGACAAGTCGACTAGTTTACCGGTCTTCATTGCTAGCATCGATTCCATAGCTGTAGTCGCTGCGAATGCCCAGCAAGATCCTATTCAAGAATTAAAATGAGAAGCGCAACGGTGGTTATGGCTAGTGTATGTATGCAGATGGAATAAACACCGGATTAGCTTGATAGTGTATGATTCGGAGTCACTAGGATTAAAGTTATGCCGAAATATGTCTCACATGCTACTCGCGGTTAGTGCCGCAATAATGTAATTCAATTGGCAGCATGCAACTATGTGGTTAGAACTACTTTAGATGACCTATTTTGAATTGGAACATGATTTAGTTTTGTGGATTCACTTATGCGGTTTGAATTAAACCAATTGTGAAATGGTATAATTCTTCTACCACTAGATCCACTGAATCCCACAGTCCCGAGCCACCTAGAGAGAATATTCGTTGGTTCATATGAAAAAATTGTACGCAAACAAAACCACAAGACAAGAAAATATTGGGTTAAGGACCTCGGAGGATTATATTGTTTCGCTTGCTTTTAAATAAAAAGAAAAAAATCACAAGACCAGAAAATAACGTGCCTTTGGACAATAATATAATATGATTTTGTTACTCTCTTACCGCATCCTCCCTGATTTTTTTATGCTCCCAACAACTCCTTTCTCGACCCAGTGTAAACTATCCGGGACTTGATTCATACTGTACTTGAAAGTGGTGGCCCCAGATGAATTCGAGCTCCTCGACGTCGCTCTAAACCCGGTGTATCTTGGGACAAACTCTTCCGTGGTCAAATCCGAAAATTGGTTCAGACCTACTTTGTAGCTCTGATTAGCCGCTTTGCTGTTGAAGTCTTCCATGAAGCGCAAGGTCTCTAGGAAGATCCCGTACCGCTTCGCCTTCTCGACATTATCCTTGTAAATCCGTCCGTGGCGGGCCATCCACTACTCGAACTCGGCCAATGTGGAATTTTGGGGCGTGTCGGCCGAAGTCCAAGCCCCTTCACATAACGATACCATCAAGATGTAGACCTTGATTTGCCTCTCGAGCCATGGAGCCATTGTCGAATGCCGAAGCGTATCAACGATGGATTGATGGATTGGTAGTGTGCTTTGGGCCAATGTAGAGAAACATGAGCAAGCCACGTTAATTATAGATCCTCAAGAACATGGTAATAAATCATGGAACTTTGTTAAGTAAAGTAATTTATTAAATAAAAAATTGCATAAAGAAAGATTTTTTTTTTCTGAAATTGGTAGTGAAATATCATTACTTTTTATTGACAAAAATTAAAATCATCTATGAACTATTTATAGAAAAATATCAAGATACCTCATTGTGTATAATTTTTATTGTATTTCTATATATTCCTCCAATGTCTTAAATGCTATGTATAAAAGCATTTCATCAGTATAATAAGGAAAAAGATTAATAATTTGAGATATATATTTTAGAAATGCAATTTATATACAATGTACACAGAAAGTGAGCTTTTGAGATAAGAGGGACAAAAAATAGATAATTTCCTATAAGATAAATGATGAAGAAGAGATTTCTTAGTTTTATACTATATCAAAGAATGTAACCCACCTCACTGTGGACGCGTTGGTTTAGGTGAACATGGAGGATGGCATCTCTTTCCAATGCCTCATTGGACCCGCCATGTTTAACAGCCCAGTATCACCATAGGCCAGGCCTCCCTTCTTGCCCGGGAGAAGTACACTATCGGTGCCATAAGTTGTGTACGACGCTCACTTTGGTGCCAAAAGTTTCCGTCGAATCACTTAGGGCGTGCATAACAAAATTTCTATTCAAGAAATTGATTTCTGGCCAGAAATTAATTTCTCAATTTCTATTCCCCGGACAAGTTTCTGACCAAAGAAACTCGCTTGATAACGACTCAAAATTTCTATTTCTGGAACAGAAATCCGTTTGATAATAGAATAAAATTTCTATTTCTAGGAATAAAAATTGATTAGATAACAACATAGGAAATCCTCAAATACAAAATAATAGTCAAAATAATACTAATACATTACAAAAGTCAAAAATACAATTTCATGAAATTTTTCGGCATATTATTATCCCTTGCCATTTTATTGGCAATGGTTTTCCTAAGCGTATTTATTTGGTTTCCTTCCTCGGTCAATGTACTCATCCTGCGTAAGTTCAGACAAGTACTGCAGAAGCATGAATATGGGTGCCATCAATAGCGCCTATATAGCCTTGTCATTTTATCAAAGACTAGTATTATACAAGATTATCAACAAAATAAAATTGATGGTGCAAAGGAATATATGAGAATTCTACCTTGAAGTAACGTTTATGGTTAGGAACCAATTGGGGGAAGGTCGGTTTTTTTTTATTCTCGAATTAAATCAGTCCAGTTGCTCATTCCTAATTTCTTTTAGTGTTGCTCATTGAACCTTTAATGGCCATTGCATGGCAAAGAGAGAGATTCTCTTGAATCTCTTGCCTTCGCATTAAAATTCAAGATTGTGTAACAATCTAATTATTTTGATTTTGTAAGAATTTTGAATCCATAAAGAAATAAGGTTAAATTTCTAGGCACGTTTTTCATTCATCTATCGAGTAAGAACTTTTTCTTCAACTGGCCATACGAGTGCCTTTCCTAGGAGGAAATAGCCCCATTGTTTTTAAGTAAGCACTTAAGAACTTTGATTTTTTTTTAAAATTGGGGACCCATTCGATTGCCTTTCATCCGAATGAGGAAGTTATCAAAAAAAAAAAAATGAAAAAAAACACGAGCAAAATAAGAAAAAGAAAATTAGCAATAATTTGTGAAGTTGTGGTTATGAGTGAATTAAGTTAGCAAGAAAGCACAGGGTTCTTTTATATGGTCTGATTTCGACTTCTGATTTCTATTTCAGAAATTGAGAAGTTAAAAATTCCAGCTTCTGATTTCTTCGATTTCTCTATTTCTAGAATAGAAATTTGTTTCAGAAATAGAGAAATCAAATTACGTTACCCAACAAATTTTTGTTCCAAACCTGTTCCGGGGAACAAAGAAATAGAGAAATCGAGAAATAGAAATTTTGTCATGCACGTCCTTAAGTGCCAAAAATTTTGAAAAATGATCACTTTGGTGCCACCGTCGATTTGGTTGGCTAGAAATCTGAAGAGGTAGTTTTTTAATTAATTTTTTATGCCAACGTGGATCACCGGAGAATAAAATTAGCATACAAACAACAAAACGACGTTGTTTACCGTTTTCCCCCCAAATAAAAAACCCTAAATCCCCAATTTTGACTAGAACCAGAAGTTGAAAACCTTAAATCCCCAATTCGACCATTTCGAGTGCATACTTCGATTTTCTCTCAAAGTCATCGGCTCACTCTTACAAATGGAGGACAGAAGCTTTAGCAACGGCTCACATTCCTAGAAGAAAAGCGAATTCTATGGTGAGCATTACTGTTATTGTGGGTTACCGAGTCCGAGAAGAACATCTTGAACTCGGTTGAATCCTGGGAGAAAATTTCATGGGTGCGGCAAATATAGAGAAGGGTCGAAGTGCCAATATTTCAAATGAGTTGATAGGAAATTTTCTGATCGAGTGACATAGGTTAAATTGGATTTACTTGAAGGCCGAAATCAACCCCACCTATGTTAATGGACGAGTTGGAGGATATCGATTCAATGCAGCTCAAAGGAAGGGTTTAACATTTCTAGTGGACCATTTGAAGATCGAGGTTTCAAGGCTGAAAATTGAAAGAAACTTTTATCAAGTGTTGATTATGTTCTTATTCTCGTGGGTAGTTTATTCAAATATAAAGTGAGTAATGAGAAGAAGTTTGTATGTCTACCATAATTGAAGACGTGGAATATGCACTTGTGTTGGATTATTTATAAGTAAAATATGTATTTAGTTTGCTGCAATTTTCGTATGGAGCAGAAGATTTTGTTATTGTAATTTATGGGTAGAAATGCAAGGTTGGACTTGGAATGCATTAGTTGTGAACACTTAAAAGTTTTGTTGTTTAGTTGTGTATCGTCAATGTTTGTTTTGTTTAGTTTTTGTTTCACATATAATGGTTTGCTGCATTTTTTATTTGGTAATAGTTTGCTGCATTGAAAGTTTTTGGTAATGGTTGGCTGTATTTTTTATTTGGTAATGGTTCGTTGGTTTGCTGGTTTGCTGGTTTGACGGTTTGCTGCAACTACAAACCATGACGAAATTAAAGGATGGTAGCAAATTCACGATTGACCATTTCAGTGTCATAAGTTGTCAATGATGATCAATTGAGTGCCAAGTTTTTATAAAAGTGATCATTTAAGTGCCAGTCACGATTATAAAGTGATCACTTATTTTGCACAAGTTTTTTTAAAAAAAAAAAGCATGTTAGTGCTAAACGTCACAATCCAAATGCATCATGTTCTTGCACCTTGTTCTTGCACCAATTGGGTTGCTGGTGCATCTTCTTACACTAGTCCATACAAGTGTTGATGCAACAAGATGTACCAACGTCCAAAATGTTCTTGCAGCAGCACATATAACCAGAACCCCACAAATTCATTACAATCCTCAACTTCAACCAGCAACGGCAACATTACAGCAACAACAACATTGCAGCAACAACAAAAATAAAATATACAGCATAACTGACTTGCTAGCATTCTAGCCGAAACCAACACAAGAGAAAATAATCATTCAAGTACCCGTCATTAACATTGATTGATTGTTTACAAAAGCAAAGAAAAGCATGTCTAGCTTCACTCTCCAATCACCGAAAGTTCAGCACCCTCTTAAAAAAAAAAAAAAAAAACAATGGCAATATGCAGGCAGCAACTACCATCAATGATATAATATTCAGCACCCTCCTAAAAAAGGAAAACATGAAAAGAGACCATGTCTAGCACCACATAAAAATAGACCATGTCTAGCACCCTCCCATCAGTCAATATTGACAACACCATGATCTCCTTTTCCTCTTGGAGCTTTGAATTGATTCATAATTCGAATACTCTTTCGAGCTGGATGTGTAGGTTCTTTAACTAGGCTTTTTGTCAACTTATTTTCCTTTTCCTTATTTTTGACGACGGCTATTTTTGTTCTAGCACTGTCATGTGTTGGTCCATATGATCACTACTGCTCCCAAATGTTGGTTGAGATGGAACTGGTGTCGGGTTCTTTTTGGATGGTTGTTTCGCAACTATACCCGCTTTCTTCTTCTTCTTTGGAGCACTATTCTTTGGCTGCGCTCTTGATTCTTGAGTTGGCCCACCTTGAGAGAGAAGTACCTCCAAAGTTCTCCTAGACTACAAGAACATAGTGATATTATTAAGCAAATGAATTGAAGTACAACAAATTAAATACATAAGGCCTATAAATCTTTCATTCAAAATAGTCATTTTAGTACGTTCATCTGTGTAAATCCCATAACCATATTGTTTTAATCTTTTTCCAAAAGCCCTTTTTGCTCGCTGTGGTGCATCATTTTCTGCAGCAACAATCCTTGTAGCAACCTCTGCAACTTGTGCAGTTGCTTGTCTTCTCACTTGAGAAACATATAACAAATGTAAATTTCAGCCCATAAAAGACCAAACACAGTGATGTACAACTTACAAGATATTTTTTTTCTCATTTGCTCAACAGTGGACTCAGTTGTTGTTATTGCTATCATGCCCATTCTAGTCGTTGTCCCTACACTTGAGCCTACAACATGGCCTTTTTCTGGCCCTTTAGTAGGCCTTACAACAGTGTACTGTATTAAGATTATGACCAACTACAACAAATAATTAGACATCTACTCATTTTCATGGTGGAAACAAATGGAGAAAACTTCTCAAATTACAAGTGCATGACAGAGGAAAAGCACAAGAGAAATCAATACATATGGTTAACCATCAAATT
This sequence comes from Eucalyptus decipiens, assembly GCA_014182575.1. Taxonomy (NCBI): domain Eukaryota; kingdom Viridiplantae; phylum Streptophyta; class Magnoliopsida; order Myrtales; family Myrtaceae; genus Eucalyptus; species Eucalyptus decipiens. Next base: position 43,794,397 of record CM024613.1, on the reverse strand, counting down.
CTATTGAATAAGAATTGTAAAGTTTCTGAGACAAAGATGATACTTACCTTACAGCATGGCTTTCTATTTGCCCTTCAGTAGGCATTACAGTAGGGCCTTTGGTCCTGCCTTCAATAGGCCCGATAATGGTAAATGATATCCTTAATACCATTATCGTCATTAAAAAATCTCAACCCATCATTCAAATCCTTCCAAGGAACACAATAATGTAGTTTTTACACTTTGCATCGTAAAAAATACACCAAATCCCCTAGAAAATCAATATATGATGGCTTCCAAACATTGACATAGATAGTACATTTATTTCTACCGCTATATTCCCAATCTTCAGTGCCAATAACAAACTCTCCACCATAGCAAACAATGATGCCTACCTGATTCGCGTCCATGTTGATGTTGCACCCAATGAAAAAAGAAAAGAAAAAGAGTCGTTGTCGTTTTGTTGGGACTACATGACAGAATCGGCAACTTCACATGTAGGTCCTTGTTGTTTTGTAGTCAAGAAACAAATGCAACTAAAATTTCATCAATTCAGTGCATATATAGAAACAAAAGAAACCGAATTAAAATCAAAGTGAGGTCCCCACCACCCATTTTTCAATTCAATCACATTCACATTCCATACCCCCGGTCCAATTAATTAAAAAAACAATTTTGGTGCCACCATTGTTTCCCTCTGAGTCAAGCCCCTCCATGCCCTATTTTTCTATTCGGTCCCCACAACAGAAAACGAACGAACGATGGAAGAATCAATTTTTCTATTCCGTCCCCATTAAAATGACATTCCAACCACTTTCCCCACTACTTTCCCTTGAGCCGAGCCCTCAATTTGCTTTCCGCACCCTAACTTGCCCATCGAAACCCTAAATTTTTCGCTAAATTGACCCACGTAGAGAACATGAGAAACATGAGCGAGCGAGAGTTGGGGACGCAGCTAGCGAACGACTGTGAATGACGGCGCTACTACAGCGGTGGCTGAGCAATGGCGGCGGAGCGATGGCGGGCGAGTGAACAACGATGGGTGAACGATGGTCGGTGAGCGAGCTACAGCCGGCGTCAAGAACTGTATACGAACCCTATTTTACTCCCTCTTCAACGACATGGTTTTTTGCTATGGAGCAATGGGGCGTCATTTTTTATGTGAATCCGCGGTGGATGGCAAGAAATGACGTTGTTTCTTATGAAGAATGGAAAATGGCATCGTTTTATGCTATCCACCATGGACAATCTTGAGCCACGTCGATTTTTTTTTTTTAAATATAAAAGCCACATAATCATTTTGGCCGGAATTTCTCGCTGGTGGCACCAAAGTGATCGTTTTTCTTTCGACTTGGCACTTAAGTGATCCGATAGAAATTTTTGGTATCAAAGTGAGCGTCATACACAACTTATAGCACCGATAGTGTACTTCTCCCCTTCTTGCCCTAAAACAACACATCACCAATGATTCCACCGTGGCTTGCCTGCCGTGGCTCAAGTACCTGTTCTTGAACGGCAATGGCTTATCTAGAGTCCATTATCAACATTTTCTATAGTGTTGACATTACCAATTAGTGTGCTAAATTATCAACTTTTATTTGTATAAGCTATTAACGCTTTGAATTTACTCTCTCTCTCTCTCTCTCTATTATATGAACTTAAAAACCTAAATTATAGCAATTTACCAAATTTTTTAGATTAAAAGCTTCTCAACTAGTTTTGTATTACCAACGATACTTTGAATTAGTTATGACCATTTTCTACTTTAGCTACTTTGTATTGAGTTGTCAACTTTATTTGCCTTGATTAGCAACCCCTTACTAACGCTTTTTAAATGTTACAAATCGAAATTGGTACGATTCATTAAAATTTCTTCCATAACCGTACTGGTTTATCAACTCCAATTCGAACTTTACTTAATTTTCCAACTTTTCTTTTCCTTTTATCAACTTTTGCACGTGTTTCCTCACAACACATTAAATTTACCTGTTTTTTTTTCCCTAAAAATCACCGACTTGATTTAACGTCGATTACCAAAATTTTCCCTTTTTTGGCCATTAGTTACGGGCTAGGAAGCACCAATACTCTGTGAAAGCCTTCGTGTTGTGTCAGTCATTTCGATATGTATCCGACATTCTTGGACACTCTTTGACACTAGGTCAACACATGTCGGAAAATCCGATACCTAGTTAATTTTTCGACACTCTTTGACACTTGAGTCAGAATTTCGACATGTGAGTTTCCGGCACATGATTCCGACATATGAGGTTAATTTTAAAATTTTCAATAAATGAAAGATCAAAATATATATGTGAAAAAATGAAAATCAATAATAAAAATAACAAATTAGGAAAGAAGAAAAACCTAATATTTTCTTCTCTTCTTTTTTTACTTTCACTTTTCGTGATATACAATTTATTCTTGAGTTGTTTCTTTTTCTTTTGACACGTCTTATACGCAAGTTTAGAATGTGAATTGCTTTTCGTTTTTTTTCCAAATTTTATCGATTTATTGAAATGGAGATGAATTTGTTAGATTGAAACAATGAATGATATTAATAAATGGTGAATTAATGTTTTCAATGTAAATTTATTTTAGAATCTTATTATTATCTATTTATTTGTAAGTTTGAATTAGATTAATAATAATTTATTAATATATAAAATATACATAATAATATACAATGTGTTTCAGTGCGTCAAAATTCTCTATTTTTCGAGAAATGACGTGTCGGCATGTTGTGTGTCAGTGCTACTAAGGTTACGGGCCACCAACGCTTGTTTGATTCATTTACTGAATTTATTTTTCTTTTAATCATCAACTGTTATTATGAAAGCAAGCTGAATAGCACCATTGAATTGCACTATTAATCCGAAACTGGCAGAGTAGCTTGCGTAACGAGTCCACAGAGACCGCCTTGGACGCCCAAGTTTTGCAGAATTCTCATGTATTCTTTCTCGCCCCAATTCTCGCCCCACGAGTTCTTGAGCAGCCAATAGTCGACACCGTCGGGGGTCTTCCCGTATCCGACGATTGTGACGGCGTGGTTAATGTTCTCCCCACAAGGGCCATTGAAGACGCCTCCGCTGTATGTACTGCGTGAATCCAGGGCTAGTCCCATCGATGGCGAGTAAGACCGGTTGGCTCGCCACAGCCTGCAATAACAGGTCTTCACTCGCGGGGATGTTCTGAAACCCTTTTACCGCGCTATAGCAATGGAGGCGGCTCGCTCGCCACAAGGGCCCTCTACGCCACTGTAACGGTAATTGCTTTCATAGGTCATGCCATGGTTTTGGCCAATGTATTCGTAGGCTAGGTACATCCAACCCCACCTGCATCTGTGGTTTTGTTTGGAGCAGTCAACAAGCTGTTGCTCAGACAAGTCGACTAGTTTACCGGTCTTCATCGCTAGCATCGATTCCACAGCTGCAGTCGCTGCGAATGCCCAGCAAGATCCTATTCAATAATTAAAATGAGAAGCGCAACGGTGGTTATGGCTAGTGCATGTATGCAAATGGAATAAACACCAGAATTAGCTTGATAGTGTATGATTCGGAGTCACTAGGATTAAAGTTACGCCGAAATATTTCTCACATGCTACTCGCGGTTAGTGCCGCAATAATGTAAATCAACTGGCAGCATGCGACTATGTGGTTTGAACTACTTTAGATGACCTATTTTGAATTGGAACATGATTTAGTTTTGTGGATTCACTTATGCGGTTTGAATTAAACCAATTGTGAAATGGTATAATTCTTCTACCACTAGATCCACTGAATCCCACAGTCCCGAGCCACCCAGAGAGAATATTCTTTGGTTCATATGAAAAAATTGTACGCAAACAAAAGCACACGACAAGAAAATATTGGGTTAAGGACCTTGGAGGATTATATTGTTTCGCTTGCTTTTAAATAAAAAGAAAAAAATCACAAGACCAGAAAATAACGTGCCTTTGGACAATAATATAATATGATTTTGTTACTCTCTTACCGCATCCTCCCTGATTTTTTTATGCTGCCAACAACTCCTTTCTCGACCCAGTTTAAACTATCCGGGACTTCATTCATACTGTACTTGAAAGTGGTGGCCGCGGATGAATTCGAGCTCCTCGAAGTCGCTCTAAAGCCGGTGTATCTCGGGACAAACTCTTCCGTGGTCAAATCCGAAAATTGGTTCAGACCCACTTTGTAGCTTTGATTAGCCGCTTTGCTGTTGAAGTCTTCGATGAAGCGCAAGGTCTCTAGGAAGATCCCGTACCGCTTCTCCTTCTCGAGATTATCCTTGTCAATCCATCCGTGGCGGGCCATCCACTGCTCGAACTCGGCCAATGTGGAATTCGGGGGCGTCACGGCCGAAGTCCAAGCCCCTGCACATAACGATACCATCAAGATGTAGACCTTGATTTGCCTCTCGAGCCATGGAGCCATTGTCGCCGAAGCGTATCAATGATGGATTGATGGCTTGGTAGTGTGCTTTGGGCCAATGTATAGAAACATGAGCAAGCCACGTTAAATATATATCCTCAAGATCATGGTAATAAATCATGGAACTTTGCTAATAATCCGGTCAGTCATTTTCTCTTTGTTTTCTTTCCCAAATGAATGCTACTGTTTAGGTGAAAAAGTGAATGTTAGACGATTGTGAATTGTCTATACATGTCAAGCCATGTCTATTTGTAGACCCTCATGAGCAACTTTGATTAATCATGGAACTTTGGAATCGATCCAGTCAAGATTCATTTCCTTCACTGATTAGCTTTTGACCTCTTCGTTTTCTTTCCCAAATGAATGCTGCTGTTTAGGTTCAAAACCGAATGTTTTGCGCTTGTAAATTGTTTATACATGTCCACTCGAAATAAAATTGCGGGTTTGTAGATGCATACTTAAAGCGAATCGGATGTGGATGGTCTAGCTAACAATCAACTGGATAGACTCAAATTTGCCAGTGTGTATAGCTTAAATTGACGGGGTATTTCTTTTAGGGTGGTGCTATTTCCAATCCCTATGGCTATATTTGGTCGTCTAGATTTCTAATTGGAATATGACTGAATAGGAGAAGATATGAAATCCTCGGATTTCTTAATATCTTGTTCACTGTTCGGTGAATTGCAATATTAAAGTTGGATATGTTTACATCATATCATGTACTCTCTTTTTTTTTATATATATATATATAAAAAGGCATATCATTATAAATGAACCTAATATATGATTAAGTCCACCCATTTTACCAAAACGAAAATTTGCCCTATATTATTCAATTCCAAATTAAATTAACAATCCTAAATTTATTTCTACATCTATGTAGGATTAATTTACCATAAATAATAATTTCATATGTTTAATTTTTGTTTATAGCAAATTTTCCATATGTATTAAAGGCACTATGTTTTTTTTTTTTTTATTGTTAGATATTACTTCTATACTAATATGTTTTGTCAAAAGAGAAATATCAAGAAATATCAAAGAAATCTATTTCTTTTCCACATTGTCAATCATATTTATGGATAAATTGTTAAGTAAATTAATTTATTAAATAAAAAATTGCATAAAGTAAGATTTTTTTCTGAAATTGGTAGTGAAATATCATTATTTTTTATTGACAAATATTAAAATCATCTATGAACTATTTATAGAAAAATATCAAGATACCTCATTGTGTATAATTTTAGTGTATTTCCGTATATTCCTCCAATGTCTTAAATGCTACGTATAAAAGCATTTCATCAGTATAATAAGTAAAAAGATTAATAATTTGAGATATATATTTTAGAAATGCAATTTATATACAATTTACAAAGAAAGTGAGCGTTTGAGATAAGAGGGACAAAAAATAGATAATTTGTTATAAGATAAATGATGAAGAAGAGATTTCTTAGTTTTACACTATATCAAAGAATGTAACCCACCTCACTGTGGATGCGTTGGTTCAGGTTAACATGGAGGATGGCATCTCTCTCCAATGCCTCATTGGACCCGCCATGTTTAACAGCCTAGCTTCATCATAGGCCAAGCCTCCCTTCTTGCCCGGGAGAAATACACTATTGGTGCCATAAGTTGTGTACGACGCTCACTTTGATGCCAAAAGTTTCCGTCGGATCACTTAGGGCGTGCATAACAAAATTTCTATTTCAGAAATTGATTTCTGGCTAGAAATTAATTTCTCAATTTCTATTCTCCGTTCTAAACAAAGAAACTCGTTTGATAAGGACTCAAAATTTTTATTTCTGGAACAGAAATCCATTTGATAACAGAATAAAATTTATATTTCTAGGAATAGAAATTGATTAGATAACAACACAGGAAATCCTCAAATACAAAATAATAGTCGAAATAATACTAATACCTTACAAAAGTCGAAAATACAATTTCATGGAATTTTTCGGCATATTATTATCCCTTGCCATTTTATTGGTAATGGTTTTCCTAAGCATATTTATTTGGTTTCCTTCCTCGATCAATGTACTCATTCTGCGTAAGTTCAGACAAGTACTACGGAAGCATGAATATGGGTGCTATCAATAGCGCCTAAATAGTCTTGTCATTTTATCAAAGACTAGTATTATACAAGATTATCAACAAAATAAAATTGATGGTGTAAAGGAATATATGAGAATTCTACCTTGAAGTAATGTTTACGGTTAGGAACCAATTGAGGGAAGGTCGGTTTATTTTGATTCTTGAATTAAATCTGTCCGGTTGCTCATTCCTAATTTTTTATCGTTGCTTAATGAACCTTTAATGGCCCTTGCATGGCAAAGAGATTCTCTTGAATCTCTTGCCTTCGAATTAAAATTCAAGATTGTGTAACAATCTAATTATTTTGATTTTGCAAGAATTATGAATCCGTAAAGAAATAAGGTTAAATTTCTAGGCACGTTTTTTCTTCATCTATCGAGTAAGAACTTTTTCTTCAACTGGCCATATGCGTGCCCTTTCTAGGAGGAAAGAGCCCCATTTTTTTTAAGTAAGCACTTAAGAACTTTGGTCGTTTTTTAAAATTGGGGACCCATTCGATTGCTTTTCATCCGAATGAGGAAGTTATCAAAAAAAAAAAAAATTTGAAAAAAAAACACGAATAAAATAAGAAAAAGAAAATTAGCAATAATTTGTGAAGTTGTGGTTACGAGTGAATTAAGTGAGCAAGAAAGCACAAGGTTCTTTTATATGGTCTGATTTCAGCTTCTGATTTTTATTTCAGAAATTGAGAAGTTAAAAATTCCAGCTTATGATTTCTTCGATTTCTCTATTTCTAGAATATAAATTTGTTTTAGAAATAGAGAAATCAAATTGCGTTACCAAATGGATTTTTGTTCCAAACCTGTTCCGGGGAACAGAGAAACAGAGAAATCGAGAAATAGAAATTTTGTCATGCATGTCCTTAAGTGTCAACAATTTTGAAAAATGATCACTTAGGTGCCACTGTCGATTTGGTTGGCCGGAAATCCGACGTGGTAGTTTTTTTATTAATTTTTGACGCCGACGTGGATTGCTGGAGAATACAATCAACATACAAAGAACAAAACGACGTTGTTTACCGTTTTCCCCCAAATAAAAAACCATAAATCCCCAATTTCGACTAAAACCGGAAGTTGAAAACCCTAAATCCCCAATTCGACCATTTCGAGTGCATATTTCGATTTTCTCTCAAAGTTATTGGCTCACTCTTGCAAATGGAGGACAAAAGTTTCAGCAGCGGCTGACATTCCTATAAGAAAAATGAATTAGATGGTGAGTGTTACTGTTATTGTGGGTTACCGAGTCTGAGAAGAACATCTGGGACTCGGTTGAATCCCGGGAGAAGATTTCATAGGTGCGACAAATATAAAGAAGGGTTGAAGTGCCAAAATTTCAAATCAGTTGATAGGAAATTCTCTGACCGAGCGACAGAGGTGATATTGGAGTTACTTGAAGGCCGAAATCAACCCCACCTACGTTAATGGATGAGTTGAAGGATGTCGATTCAATGTAGCTCAAAGGAAGGGTTTAACATTTTTGGTGGACCATTTGAAGAGGGAGGTTTCAACGCTGAAAATTGAAAGAAACTTTTATTGAGTGTTGATTATGTTCTTATTCTCGTGGGTAGTTTATTCCAATATAAAGTGAGTAATGAGAAGAATTTTGTATTCTACCATAGTCGAAGATGTGAAATATGCACTTGTATTGGATTATTTATAAGTAAAATGTGTTTTTGGTTTGTTGCAATTTTTGTATGGTGCAGAAGATTTTGTTGTTGTAATTGATGGGCAGAAATGCAAGGTTGGACTTGGAATGCATTAGTTGTGGACACTTAAAAGTTTTGTTGTTTAGTTGGGTATTGTCAATGTTTGTTTTGGTTAGTCTTTGCTTCAAATATAATGGTTTGCTGCAATTTTTATTTGGTAATAGTTTGCTGCATTGAAAGCTTTTAGTAATGGTTGGCTGTATTTTTTATTTGGTAATGGTTTGCTGGTTTACTGGTTTACTGGTTTGCTGGTTTACTACAACTATAAACCATGACGAAATTAAAGGATGGTTGCAAATTCACGATTGACCATTTCAGTGTCATAAGTTGAAAATAATGATCGCTTGAGTGCCAAGTTTTTATAAAAGCGATCATTTAAGTGCCAGTTACGATTATAAAATGATCACTTATGTTACACAAGTTTTTTAAAAAAGAACATGTTAGTGCCAAATGTTACATTCCAAATGCATCCTGTTCTTTCACCTTATTCTTGCACCGGTTGGGGTGCTGGTGCATCTTCTTACACTAGTCCATACAAGTGTTGATGTAACAAGATGTACCAACATCCAAAATGTTCTTGCAGCAGAACATATAACCAGAATCCCACAAATTCATTACAATCCTCAACTTCAACCAGCAACGGCAACATTACAGCAACAACAACACTGCAGCAACAACAAAAATAAAATATATTTCATAACTGACTTGCTAGCATTCTAGCCGAAACCAACACAAGAGAAAATAATCATTCAAGTACTTGTCATTAACATTGATTGATTGTTTACGAAAGCAAAGAAAAGCATGTCTAACTTCACTCTCCAATCACCGAAAGTTCAACACCCTCTTTAAAAAAAAAAACAATGGCAATATGTAGGCAGCAACTACCATCAATGACATAATATTCAGCACCCTCCTTAAAAAGGAAAACATGAAAAGAGACCATGTCTAGCACCCTCCCATTAGTCAATATTGACAACACCATGATCTCATTTTCCTCTTGGAGCTTTGAATTGATTCATAATTCGAGCACTCTTTCAAACTGGATGTGTAGGTTCTTTAACCAGGCTTTCTGTCACCTTATTTTCCTTTTCCTTGTTTTTGACGGCGGCTATTTTTGTTCTAGCACTGTCATGTGTTGGTCCAAATCATCACTACTGCTCCCAATCGTTGGTTGAGATGGAACTGATGTCGGGTTCTTTTTGGATGGCTGTTTCGCAGATATACTCGCTTTCTTCTTCTTCTTTTGAGCACTATTCTTTGGCTGCGCTCTTGATTCTTGAGTTAGCCCACCTTGAGACAGAAGTACCTCCGAAATTTTCCTAGACTACAAGAACATAGTGATATTATTAACCAAATGAATTGAAGTACAACAAATTAAATACATGAGGCCTATAAATCTTACATTCAAAATAGTCATTTCAGTACGTTCATCTGTGTAAATCCCATAACCATATTGCTTTAATCTTTTTCCAAAAGCCCATTTTGCTCCCTGTGGTGCATCATTTTCAACAGCAACAATCCTTGTAGCAACCTCTGCAACTTGTGCAGTTGCTTGTCTTCTCACTTGAGAAACATATAACAAATGTAAATTTTAGCCCATAAAAGACCAAACACAGTGATGTACAACTTACAGGATATTTTTTTTTCGTTTGCTCAACAATGGACTCAATTGTTGTTATTGTTGTTCTGCCTATTCCAGTCCCTGTCCCTACACTTGAGCCTACAATAGGGCCTTTTTCTGGCCCTTTAGTAGGCCTTACAACAATGTACTGTATTAGGATTATGACCAACTACAACAAATAATTAGACATCTATGCATTTTTATGGTTGAAACAAATGGAGAAAACTTCTCAAATTACAAGTGCATGATAGAGGAAAAGCACAAGAGAAGTCAGTACACATGGTCAACCATCAAATTCTATTGAAAAAGAATTGTAGAGTTACTGAGACAAATATGATACTTACCTTACAGTATGACTTTATGTTTTCCTTTTAGTAGGCATTACAGTAGGGGCTTTTGTCCTCCCTTCAATAGGCCCAACAAGAAACTCTTCAGTAGGTCCTGTGCCTAGCACTGAATCAGCTATTACATCTTGCTGTTGATGTTGCTTTTTCATCACAAACTTTCTTATTGTGCCATTCCTTGTGGCAATAGGAGCATTTAATCTTTAACCCAATTCTACTCATTCTTTGACTTGATGCCGCTTCCTGCTGCATTCTTCGTCTCTTTTTGGCCTTCCTATTTGCTTCTTCAACAGTAAAGGTAGAGGGCTTTAATGATTTGTTGGCTCCCAAAATTTGCCACTTTTGATAGGCTGCATTATGAATTGGTATGAAGCAAGGTTTTAGCTTTTTTTGTACCAATCATGTAGGTAATCATCTGGGTTTTCGTGCTTTATCTGAAAATAGCATGGGCACAGGAATTCCATTTAGTTGCTAGGCTCGGCAAGAACACTTTCTTCTATCTAGGTTAACAACATACTTATCATGATTTTAAATAATTTCATACCCATTATCTCCATTCCAAACCGGATGGCAAAATTTATTAGCAGTAATATTTGCATCCAATCTCTTCACAATCCCAAGGCCATAATCTCTACTCCATTTCGTAGCCTCATCTCTTTGCTTATGCAATCTAGTCATAACCATAACTCGAATATCATCAAGCATGCTGATGATTGGTTTGCAACTGGCCTCTAAAATTCTGCCATTAAAAGCTTCACTAAAATTGTTATCAATGATATTGCATTTGAACTCTTCATTGAAAAAGGCTCGACACCAGTGCTTAGGTTCTGTTTGGAAGAGTGCATCAAAACTTGCATTTGTTAGCTGCACCAATCCTTGTTTGGTTAATCTGAAATAAGTCATGTTCGTACTCTTTGCTATCTGCCAAAACTGCTTTTGCAGTCTATCTCCTTTGAAGTTCCTTGACCAATTTGCATATATGTGCCTCGCAGACATTCTATGCTCAGCATGTGGCATCAACTCAGCTAATGCAGGAATAAGTCCCTACAAAAATTCAAACCAATAAATATAAGTCAGGAAAAATATACAAATGATTAATATTAAAAGGGAGTGAATTAATTGAAAATGAAATTTCCTTTTGTTGATCGCTCATGAATACCCATCCTCTCCCATCGGTTATCTCAAGATCAGTCATTAAATTTTTTAGCAACCAGGACCAAATATCATTGTTCTCTATCTTCACCACCGCCCAACCTATCGAGAATATTTGATTATTGGCATCTCTCTCCACAGCAGCCAACAACTCTTCCTTACATAAACCCTTTCAAAAGCATCAATCTAATCCTATAACTCTTCTACAACCAACCAAGAAGCCTTTTTTTTGCATGTATCAAAACAAACATAAAATCTATCAAATCTAAGCCCAAGATCAGGGAGTGGCCTCTCCATAACCTCTACATATATTATACTAGATGGGTTTTGAAATATGCATTCGTCAGTGTAATCCCATACCTTCATCACCCGCCTATCAATATCTTCATCACCATCATCTTAGCTCTCTTACATTGATTCCTTGACACATTAACCCGCCTTGCTCCTTCACTAACTGTTAAAATTGAGAACTCTTGATCTCAGGCATTGCTTTGATAGTATTGAAAAAATTCTTTGATAACCATACACTTGTTACCCTTTTATTGTTAAAGATAATTTGACAAGTATGCTTCTCCTGGAAGGACCTAATATGGAATGACCCATTCTTACTCAGCATGCCATAGAGCTTCAACGAACAATTGGGTTGTGAGCACTTAGCTCTCACAAATTCCTTCGTATTTCTAATGAATTTAACACTCCTCTGTTCACCAATAGAGTTCTTCACAACAACTTCCTTGAACTGTTTGGTATCATCAAATCTCATGCCCACCGATAAAATAGGTTTATCAACAGTTGGATCATAGCAAAGGTGCTTACTTTTTCTTCGACGAGTAGGTTCTTCATCATCATTGTGAAGCTCATTTTCCGAACCAGCAACTTCATCGTTCTAGCTTTCTTCATCTTTACTTCTATTACCTTTAGCTAGATCTCTATCCCTGTTAACTAGTTCAGGCCTCTTTGCTGAAGTTACAAGTTTTTTTTTCTCAAAAATTCCCTTTGCTTTTTTCTTTACTGTGCGAGTTCATCATCTTCGTCACTTGGGAAATTTATTAAAGCCAAACATTCATCTTCCGATTCATTGAATAAAGCAATTTCCCATTCTAATCCAATGAAGTCTTCATCGCCTACATCTTCACCCAAATTTTCGTTCATCTCTATCAATATGACTTCTCTCCCTCTCATTTTGCCCTTCATCTAACCTAAATTCATCCCTGACCTGATTACTCGCTTGAACAGGATCCTTCACTTCTCCTCCTTCAGTGGTGGTCTGTTCATTCCCATCCTCATCCTCATCCCCACCATCCTCATTCTTATCCTTATCCTTATCCTCATCCTCATTCTCATTCTCATTCTCACCATAGTACTCAACATATACCTTAGTTTCTTCACCGTGAAGATAATGGTAAATGATATTCTTAATACAATTATCATCATTAAAAAATCTCAACCCATCCTTCAAATCCTACCCAAGAACATAGTAATGTAGTTTTTACATTTTGCATCGTAAAAAATACACAAAATCCCTTAGAAAAACAATATATGATGGCTTTCAAACATTCACATAGATAGTACATTTATTTGCACCACTATATTCCCAATCTTCAGTACCAACAACAAACTTTCCACCATAGCAAACAATGACGCCTACCTGATTCACGTCCATGTTGATGTTGCACCCAATGAACAAAAAGAAAAAGAGTCATTGTCGTTTTGTTGGGACTACATGACAGAATCGACAACTTCACATGTAGGTCCTTGTTGTTTTATAGTCAAGAAACAAATGCAACTAAAATTTCATCAATTCAGTGCATTTATAGAAACAAAAGAAACTGAATTAAAAAACAAAGTGAGGTCCCCACCACCCATTTTTTAATTCAATCACATTCACATTCGATACCCCTAGTTCAATTAATTAAACAAACAAATTCGGTGCCACCACTGTTTCCCTCCGAGTCAAGCCCCTCCACACCCTATTTTTCTCTTCGGTCCCCACAACAGAAAACAAATGAATGATGGAAGAATCAATTTTTCTATTCCGTCCCCATTAAAATGACATTCCCACCACTTTCCCCGCTACTTTCCCCTGAGCCGAGCCCTCAATTTGCCTTCCATGTCCTAACTTGCCCGTCGGAACCCTAAATTTTTCGTTAAATTGACCCACGTAGAGAACATGACAAACATGAGCGAGCGAGAGTTAGAGACACGGCCAGTGGACGATTGTGAACGACGGCGCTACTACAGCGGTGGCCGAGCAACGGCGGGTGAGCTATGGCGGGCGAGTGAACGATGGTGGGTGAGCGAGCTAGAGCCAGCGTCGAGAACTGTATACGAACCCTATTCTACTCCCTCTTCAACGACATGGTTTTTTGCTATGGAGCAATGCAGCGTCATTTTTTATGTGAATCAACGGTGGATGGCAAGAAACGACGTTGTTTCTTATGAAGAAAGGAAAACAATGTCGTTTTATGCTATCCACCGTGGACAATCTTAAGCCATGTCGATTTTTTTAATTTTGAAATATAAAAGCCACGTAATCATTTTGGCCGGAATTTCTCGCTGGTGGCACCAAAGTGATCGTTTTTCCTCCGACTTGGCACTTAAGTGATCCGATGGAAATTTTTGGCATCAAAGTGAACGTCGTACACAACTTATAGCACCAATTGTGTACTTCTCTCCTTCTTGCCCTGAAATAGCACATCACCAATGATACCACCATGGCTTGCTTGCCGCGGCTCAAGTACCTGTTCTTGAACGACAATGGCTTATCTGGAGTACATTATCAACATTTACTATAGTATGGACATTACCAATTAGTGTGCTAAATTATCAACTTTTATTTGTATAAGCTATTAACGCTTTGAATTTACTCTTCTCTCTCTCTCTCTCTCTCTCTCTCTCTCTCTCTCTTCTTATATGAACTTAAAAACCTAAATTATAGCAATTTAGCAAATTTTTTAGATTAAAAGCTTATCAACTAGTTTTGGATTACCAACGATACTTTGAATTAGTTATGACCATTTTCTACTTTACCTACTTTGTATTGAGTTGTCAACTTTTTTTGCCTTGAATAGCAACCCCTTACTAACGCTTTTTAAATGTTACAAATTTAAATTGGTACGATTCATTAAAATTTCTTCCATAACCGTACTGGTTTACCAACTCCAATTCGAGCCTTACTTAATTTTCCAACTTTTCTTTTCCTTTTATCAACTTTTGCACGTGTTTCCTCACAACACATTAAATTTACCCGTCTTTTTTCCCTAAAAATCATCGACTTCATTTATAGTCAATTACCAAAATTTTCCCTTTTCGGCCATTAGTTACGGGCTAGGAAGCACCAATACTTTGTGAAAGCCTTCGTGTTGTGTTGTACATTTCGACACGTGTCCGACACTCTTGGACACTCTTTGACATTAGGTCAACACATGTCGGAAAATCCGACACCTAGTTAATTTTTTGACGCTCTTTGACACTTGAGTCGGAATTTCGACATGTGAGTTTCTGACACATGATTCTGACATACGAGGTCAATTTTAAAATTTTCAATAAATGAAAGATCAAAATATATATGTGAAAAAATGAAAATCAATAATAAAAATAACAAATTAGGAAAGAAAAAAAAAAAGCTAATATTTTCTTCTCTTCTTTTTTTTACTTTCACTTTCCGTGATATACAATTTATTCTCAAGTTGTTTCTTTTTTTCTTTCGACACGTCTTATACGCAAGTTTAGAATGTGAATTACTTTTCATTTTTTTCTCAAATTTTATGGATTTATTGAAATAGAGATGAATTTGTCAAATTGAAACAACGAAGGATATTAATAAATGGTGAATTAATGTTTTCAATGCAAATTTATTTTAGAATTTTATTATTATCAATTTATTTGTAAATTTGAATCAGATTAATAATAATTTATTAATATATAAAATATACATATAATATACAACGTGTTCCAACGAGTCAGAATTCTCTATTTTTCAAGAAATGACGAGTCGGCATGTCGTGTTGTGTCATGTCGCATGTTGTGTGTCAGTGCTACTAAGGTTACGGCCCACCATCGCTTGTCTGATTCATTTACTAAATTTATTTTTCTTTTAATCATCAACTTTTATTATGAAAGCAAGCTGAATAACACCATTGAACTGCGCTATTAAATTGAAATTGGCGAGTGGCATGCTTAACGAGTCCACGAGATCTGCCTTGGATGCCCGAGTTCTGTTGGAGAAATCGCTCTAGAAGATTTTGAAGCGACAAAACGTTTCCATCGATCTAGTCCGGTTATTTGCGTCGAAGACTTTCGACCACCGGACTCATAACTCAAGACTCAAGATTCAAGACTCAAGACTTAAGACTCAAAATTATTCTCATTGACAATCTATCGATCCAAAGGTGTCGAAGGAAATCCAAATCGAGGATTATGATTAAGGATTTCATCTTGATCTCGGAGAAGATCTTTTGGCTGGACAAATACAACGGATTCTTTGATTCGTATCTAGATCAATTGAAGATCCGATAATCGACGAAGTATTCTTGGAAGGTTCTATTCATGGAAACCAAGATCCTGATTGTATGGGCGAACATGATTGATGGGCTATCATCAGATTCCTTTAATAGCTCGGATGATCTTCTTGATTGATTTCGTCCAACGGGTAGATTGGAGGAATTCCTTTGGTAAGTGCCAACGGTTATGATGGCATAACGGAGTATAAAAGGAAGACGTTCCGGTTGTTCAAAGAGTGGGATCGATAGAGAAATTCCGTAGTCGAAGCACCTTGATTATTAGTCGATACGGTCGGCGAAATTGTATACGAGAGAGTGTCTATACTTGGTGATACCTTGAGTGAGTGTGGTAGTTCATCTACACCCAGAAATCAAAGAAGATCAACGCTGTAACATCTCTTTGTTCATAGTGGAATCCAGCCGATTGGTGTCGGTGCGAAAGAGTGGACGTAGGCTTGAATCAAGCCGAACCACTATAAACCGCGTGTTTAATTCTCTCTTTCATTCACTGAGTCTTACGATTGAATGTTATTTGTTGCAATTTCTTAATTGTCTAAGTATTGTGCGAAAAATCGTTTATATACCTATTCACCCCCCTCTAGGTACTAGCACTAGCTATATCAATTGGTATCAGAGCTCGTGTTCTTACTTTATTTGAAGTGTTTTACCTCAGAGTAAAAGATCCATGGCTAGTATCTTTGGCACCGGGGCTGATGGAAGGGCAAAGCAATACCAGACCTCCCTACTTTGATGGAAAGGATTACAACATCTGGAAGAACAAGATGAAAGCCTTTCTGCGATCAAAGGATCCTGCGGAATGGGACGTTGTGGAAAAAGGATCACTCCTACTGCTGCATCGTTTACGAAAGAGGAAAAGAAACAATTGAGACCGGTGGAATGACTCAGGAAGAAATCAATAAGAGACAAGCACTCGATGCAAAAGCAATTTACTCTTTATATTGTGCTTTATCACCAACTGAATATAACAGAATATCTTCTTGTGTTACAGCAAAAGAAGTATGGGACAGATTACACATCACCTATGAAGGAACAGATCGAGTGAAGGAGACCGAATCAACATTCTCCTTGGTCAATATGAATCCTTCAAAATGAAACCAGGAGAACCTATAACCGACATGTTTAGTCGTTTTACGATATTGTCAATGGTCTTGAGAACCAAGGACAAAAGATCTCGATCCCATGAAAGTGAACAAGCTCTTGCGTGGACTTTCTAAGGATTGGAATCATATAAAGACTTCAATAAGAGAGACGCAAAGAATTATGCCACTATCTCGTTGATGAGCTGATTGGAACTCTTCGGTCTTATGAAGTGGAACGAATCAATGAAGACGAAGATCCAAGAGGTAAGAAATCTATTGCATTGAAATCAAATGATGATTCGATGATGCAGATTCTGAAGATGATCGGACGATGAGGAGCTTGCTCTTATGATAAGAAGGTTCGAAAACTGAATAGAAAAGGAAGAAGGTTCAACTCCAAGAAACAAAATTTTCAAAGACAGCAATCCAAGTCTGTTGATGATGAGGAACCAAACAAGGATGTAGTTTGTTTCGAATGTAAGAAAAATGGACACATAAGACCCAACTGTCCTCTTCTGAAGAAGAAGAAAGGAAAAGCTGAAAAGTTTCGAAAAGCACTCAAAGCCGAAACTTGGAGTGATACGAGTGTGAAGAAAGTGAGGATGAATATGCCAATCTGTGTCGATGGCACAATCGGACTCGGACTCGGATTGGATCGGACTCGGAAAGTGAATTTGAGGTAAGTGATTTTAAAATTCCTGTCAAAGTCTCTAAATATATTGATGAACTGTGTTTTAGTCTTAAGACTTCTCTCAAAAAGAGTTTCCGAACTAAAAAGGGAAAACTTAGCTTTAGATTTGAATGTTTCGACTCTTAAAGAAAAAGAAGATAATCTTTTAAAAGAAAATACTTTTCTAAAAACTGACTTATCTAATATTTCAAGGAAATTTTCTATAGGATCTGAAAAACTTGAAAATGTTCTTTCGGTTCAAAGACCTTACTTCAATAAGTCTGGTCTAGGTATGACAGCGAAACAATTCCCTTGATTGATTTTCCTAAAGTAAAAGAAAGAATTAAGAAGAGACCATCGAAAGAGGCTTACAAAAATCATTTCAAGAAAGTTTTTGTAAAATCTGTAGGTCGAAATGCTCTAAGATGTTCAAAGTGTAAAAGTAAGGATCACTTTGAAAAAGAGTGTCATATGATTTGGAAGCCTGTTAAGAAAGCATGGCCTTATAATGATTATTCTACTAACACCAAAGGACCCGAGAAAATTTGGGTACCAAAGAAAGTTTGAGACTCTCTTTTGAATGCAGGTCTCCGTCAAGAAAAAGGTAAAATGGTATCTTGACAGCGGATGTTCAAGACACATGACGGAGTCTCAAATAGCTTCATAAAGCTTATTCAAGTAAACGGAGGAAAAGTTTCATTTGGAGGAAACAACAAAGGAAATATTGTGGGATTTGGAACTGTCAAAATTGGAAATCTCACAATAAACAATGTTTCTCTAGTAGAAGGACTCAATTACAATCTTCTCGGCATCGAGTCAACTATGTGATACTTGGATTCAAGATTTTCTTCCAAGAAGGAACATGTTACGGAATCGGTAAAGACTCTACTCGTCTTTCAAAGGTCGAAGAAATGGAAATATCTACCTCCTAGACGTAAAACCAGATGAATCACATTGCTTAATCTCAATTCAAGACGAAGCAAGCTTATGGCATAGAAAGCTTGGCCATGTCAACATGAAGCAATTGGCCAAAATCTCATCAAAACAGCTTGTTCGAGGACTACCAAAATTATCATATCAAAAGACCAATCCATGCACTCCATGCATTCTGGGAAAACAGGTAAGAAATTCATTCAAATCAATAAATCATATCTCTACTAATCATGTACTGCAGCTGCTGCATATGGATCTCTTCGGACCAACCAGAACCCAGAGTATTGGAGGTAAGAAATATTGCCTAGTTATTGTAGATGATTACTCCCGTTTTACTTGGGTATATTTTCTTGCAAATAAGTCTGAAACATTCTCGTATTTTGAAAAATTTGCTAAAAAGATTCAAAATGAAATTGGATGTGTTATATCAAGTATAAGAACGATCATGGAAGTGAATTTGAAAATCAAAATTTTACAAAGTTTTGTGATGACTCGGATTTAAACATGTATTCTCCTCTCCATATACTCCTCGGCAGAATGGAGTGGTGGAAAGGAAGAATCGATCTCTTCAAGAAATGGCTAGAACTCGTTAATTGAAAGTAAAATTTCTTCACGATTTTGGGCCGAAGTCAAGTTTCAACAGCATGCTATATAATCAATAGAGTTTTTCTAAGACCTATTCTGGAGAAAACCCCTTATGAATTATTCAAAGGAAAGAAGCCTATTGTTTCATACTTTCATGTATTCGGATGCAAATGTTTTATATTGAAAAATGCAAAAGATCAAGTTGGTAAGTTCGAAGAAAGATCGATGAAGGCATCTTCCTTGGATATTCTACATCAAGCAAAGCCTACGAGTCTATAATAAGAAGAGCCGAGTCTGTGGAGGAGTCAATGAATGTCAAATTCCAAGACTCTACGCAAAATGAATCCAAATCGGACTCGGCATGAAGAGTCGAACTCGCTCCAGACCCTCAAAAGATTACAACTCAAGAAGCTTCTCGGACTGAAGATCGGCATCAAGCTACTCGAGAAGACTCGATAAAGAAAGAGATCTTCAATCGATCAAATCAACCAATCGGAAGCATAAATCCAGTCATCCTAAAGATCTCATTATTGGAGAAATTAATGAAGGAATCCGCACCGAGATCCAAAAGGCGTGAAGAGTCTAGTGCTATAGCTCTTATTTCTGAAATTGAACCAAAAAGCATAGAAGAAGCTCTATCGATGAAAGCTGGATTGAAGCCATGCAAGAAGAGCTCGAGACAGTTCAACATTAATGACGTGCGGGATCGACATCTAAACCAAAAGGTAAAACTGTATCGGAACCAAATGGGTGTTCGAAACAAAATGAATGAAAAAGGAAAAGTCGTACGAAACAAAGCAAGACTCGTGGCAAAAGGATACACGCAAGAAGAAGGAATAGACTATGATGAGACTTACGCTCCTGTGGCAAGGTTAGAAGCTATTCGTCTATTACTTGCATTTGCTTGCTATAAAAATTTCAGGTTATTCCAAATGGACGTCAAAAGCGCTTTCCTAAATGGATTTATCCATGAGGAAGTTTACGTGGAACAACCTCCGGGGTTTGAAGACCCAAAGAAGCCGGACTCGTCTTCGGGACGAAAAGGCTCTGTATGATTTAAAGCAGGCACCTCGAGCTTGGTACGACAGACTAAGTAAGTTCTTATTAAAAAATGGTTTTGCCAAAGGTAAAGTTGATACTACTTTATTTATTAAAAAAGAAAACAAAAGTTTTATACGTGTTCAAATATATGTGGATGATATCATATTTGGATCCCCTAATGAAAGTCTCAGGCAAGAAATTTTCAAAGTCTATGCGGGATGAATTTGAAATGACTATGATGGGAGAATTAACATTCTTTCTTGGTCTTCAAGTAAAGCAATTGAAGGAAGGAACTTTCATTTGTCAAGAAAAATATGCTAATGATCTTGTCAAAAGGTTTGGATTGGAAAATTGCAAAAAGACTGATATACCAATGTCAAGTTCGTTGAAAATAGACAAACATGAAGAAGCGAAGAAAGTTGATCAAAAGCTGTACGAAGCATCATCGGTTCACTTCTTTATCTTACCGCCTCTAGACTGACATTTTGTTGAGTGTTTGCATCTGTGCTAGGTTTCAATCGGATCCTAGAGAATCTCATCTCAAGGCTGCAAAACATGTTATTAAATACGTTGCCTCGTCTTCAAGCATCGGTCTATGGTATCCTAAGGAGGAGACTTCAATCTTCCGGGATATTCATACGCCGATCGGCCGGTTGTAGAGTCGATAGAAAGAGTACTTCAGAACCCGCCGGTTGCTTGGAAGCGGGACGGTGTCTTGGTTTTCAAGGAAACGAGCAACGTAGCTCTCTCTACAACGAAGCGAGTATGTAGCTCTTGGAAGCTGCTGTTCGCAAATTCTATGGATAAAACAATAGCTACAAGACTTTGGGATTGAAGACTCATGCACGAGATCGGATGTGACAACACCAGCGCAATCAATCTCACCAAAAATCCAATCCTTCATTCAAGAGCAAAGCATATAGAGATCCGACATCATTTTATTATAGATCATATTCAAAATGGAGAAATCTCAATTCAATTTGTTGATTCGAAAAGTCAACTAGCGGATATATTCACAAAGCCATTGGAGAAAAATCAATTCGATTTCATCCGTACCAGACTCAACATTTTGAAGCTTGAAGAAGTTAAAGTCGATGAATCTCCACCAATCGGACTCTATCCTTCGACTCGAATTCTCGGACTCGACCTTCATTGTATAGACTTGTAAGTTATTCTTTTAATCTCGAAAAGGTACGATCTTTCGTTCAATTATATTTGATTGATATAATCTTTAATTTCCGAAAACATGCCTTTTTCAAAAAGGGATAATCTCTTTTAAAATGGCAGTTATTATTTTTTAAAGAAAGACGATTTGTTCACTTCTCTTCGTAACGATTGCTCTTTCCTTTTCAAAACCGAGTTATATATACACGGTTTTCTTTTCTCAAAACCCTAAAAGGCATTCTTCTCTCAACCCCGTTTTCTACTTCGTATTCATACTCGAGAAAGTTGTCGTTTTCCTTGGGAAAGCAAGTGAAGGAATCTTCCATTGACAAGAAAAGATGTCTTCTTCGAGAAAGTCGTCAAGGATCGCAAAGCGGGGGTCCACGAGAGAATGAAGGAGGGACCGACGCACTTCGATCTCACCGAGGAAGATGATTTGTCGAGACAGCAATAGAGTCCTATTCCTTCTCCACCTCATCACTCACCATCTACCCCACAAGGTGCGGGTCATCATCAGGAGGAAGTCATTCTAGAGGACGTTGAACCTGTGAGAGCACAAAAACCCTCATTTATTTACATGCTCTATCGTGCGTTGAAAGTTTCTAGTTCTCCTCGAATTATATAGATGCCTTCCTTAAAGATAAGAATTATGGGAATGAGTACAGATTTTTGAAGCGAATGGAGGAATTGGGAATTGCTCCCAAAGGTAAGGCTGAAGAGTCACTTGCGAACATTCCAAGTGACCCTCGTGTTTCAGACCGATTCCTAATGAGGGGAACGACGATGATAAAATGTTTAGTGATTTTCAACCGAGAATGGGCATTGCTGCAAAGGTGAAGGGAAAGAAGATGGAGTTGTTTAGATCGAATGAACATGAGAAGCTGTTCTTCAGTCTGTTGAAACGAGGGGTGATAAACCCCAGGAGTGTTGATTTTGATTTCCTGGATGCAATTAATGTGAACTTAAGGGAAAAGTTCGAACTGCTTCAACTTGAGCAGTTTTGCACCGATACCACTGATGGTTATGCACACTTGACTGCATATTTCTATTCGAATCTAAGTTTTCTTGATGTGAATAGAATATCATTCAATGTCCGAGATCAGGATTATGTGATAGATGTGGACATGCTGGCGGACATAATTGGTGTTGAACGAGGACGTTATCAACCAATCAAAGTCTCGATTGCTCGTGCTACTTTGGATCTTGTCAAAAACAGAGATACAGAAGCGAAGATTACCTACTCGAAGATGAGTGCCATCAATATTGTGCTACACAAAATTGTGATCAATTGTATCAGGCCAAAGTCTACATCAAAGACTGATGTATCCAATTCGGAAGCCAAATTGATGTATGCAATCAACTCAGGGAAGAAGTTCTCTCTGCCTCATTCTATTCTCTTCCATATGTACAGAGCAATGTCGAAGAATAAGGGACAATTGCCTTACCCAAATCTTGTGACAAAAATCTTCAGACACATGAATATCGAACAGCCACACACTCTCTGTGTTAGACCGTGCGATAAAATGGTGGTAGGTTTGAATATGTTGACGAAGATGCGTCTGAAAGAACTTAGCAAGGAAATGGCAAAGTTCAAGGTGAAAACTCCGCTCTCTTCTGCATCAAAGACAAAAGGGAAGGAGCCCATTGGTACTCCATCCAAAAAGAGAAGAACTCTCATCTTGGAGGACGAAGAAGACGATGAAGATCTTTCTATTCCTACACTTTGGTAAGGACTAGACGTTACGTATCTCGATCAACGGAACTTCAAATCGAAGCAAAGAGAAGAAGAAGAGCGGCGAAAAGAGATAGAAGCTGAAGAAGAAGAAGAGCGAGAGAGAGAAAGAAAAAGAAGATGAAGAAGAAGGAGAAGAAGAGAAAGAAAAGTCTGCTGATGAATGGGAGAGAAACAATCAAGAGCATGATAATCACTCCACCCATCTTGATGTCTTAGAGACGGGGGAGTTGGCGAGCAAGATTTTGATGTCTTAGAGACGGGGGAGTTGGGGAGCAAGAAAAATCCTCACCTCATGCTGCTCCGAAGAGTCTCCATTGCTTGAAGAACATCATGATACATCATCAAATCTGCAAGGTCATACGAAGCGCCATCGTCCGCATTTACTCCATCCGAGAAAGTAAATGCTAGTATGCGAACAGACAATTCAGCAGATTTTCATCGTATTCTTGATATTCTTCGGAAATGCGGGCCAAATCTATGCTCGGACTATGAAATTCAAGCCATCAAGAATGCTGGCCAAGCATCTTCGATTACCCCGGAAGACGAATGAAAGACCTCGCTCTGCAGATTCAAGCCAATGCCAAAGGAGAAGAGGTAGCAAAATTAAGGGAAGACTTGAAGAGGCTCGAAGGCATAGTACAGTCCATGGGAGAATTCCTGATTGTGCGCATTCCCAAGCAGACATGACTCTTTTTCACCTTTTTACTGATGACAAAAAGGGGAGAAGAAATTTGAACCAACCATCTTTTTCAAACATTGATTTTAAATTTGTTTTTGTGGTTGTGAGTTTTTTTTTAAGTTTTTTTGCGTATGACTTGTGTGAACTTGAGTATGGACTGAATTTGGCTGTGGATTGTGATGCTTGACTGTTGGCATTTATATCGAGTGTTGTTATATGGTATTACTCATGAAAGTCTAACCAATTTTCTGTGGATGCAGAGTCTGGTTGTTTTATTAATCTTTATGAGATAGCCATATTGCTTGAGAAATGTTTTTGCGGAGGTCAAGGTTGTTCAAATCTACAGGAAAGTTTTGTCATCATCAAAAAATGGGAGATTGTTGGAGAAATCGCTCTAGAAGATTTTGAAGGCGACAAAACGTTTCCATCGGTCTAGTCTGTTATTTGCATCGAAGACTTTCGACCACCAGACTCATAACTCAAGACTCAAGATTCAAGACTCAAGACTTAAGACTCAAAATTATTCTCATTGACAAAGCTATCGATCCGGTGTCGAAGGAAATCCAAATCGAGGATTATGATTAGGATTTCATCTTGATCTCTGGAGAAGATCTTTTGGCTGGACAAATACAACGGATTCTTTGATTCGTATCTAGATCAATTGAAGATCCGATAATCGACGAAGTATTCTTGGAAGGTTCTATTCATGGAAACCAAGATCCCGATTGTATGGGCGAACAGATTAATGGGCTATCGTCGATTCCTTTAATAGCTCGGATGATCTTCTTGATTGATTCCGTCCAACGGGTAGATTGGAGGAATTCTTTTGGTAAGTGCCAACGGTTATGATGGCATAAAGGAGTATAAAAGGAAGACGTTCCAGTTGTTCAAAGAGTGGGATCGATAGAGAAATTCCAGAGTCTGAAGCACCTTGATTATTAGTCGATACGATCCGAGCGAAATTGTATACGAGAGTGTCTATACTTGGTGATACCTTGAGTGAGTGTGGTAGTTCATCTACACCCGAAATCAAGGAAGATCAACGCTGTAACATCTTTTGTTCATAGTGGAATCCGGATTGGTGTCGGTGCGAAGAGTGGACGTAGGCTTGAATCAAGCCGAACCACTATAAACCGCGTGTTTAATTCTCTCTTTCATTCACCGAGTCTTACGATTGAATGTTATTTGTTGCAATTCCTTAATTGTCTAAGTATTGTGCGAAAAATCGTTTATATACCTATTCACCCCCCCTCTAGGTACTAGCACTAGCTATATCAGTTCCACAGCATTCTCATGTATCCTTTCTTGCCCCAAGTCTCGCCCCAAGAGTTCTTGAGCAGCCAATAGTCGACACCGTCGGGGGTCTTCCCGTATCCAACGATTGCGACGGCGTGGTTACTGGTCTCCCCACAAGGGCCATTGAAGACGCCCCCGCTGTACTACTTGAATCCAGGGCTAGCACCCTTGATGGCGACCGAGACCGGTTGCCTCGCCACAGCCTGCAATAGCAGGTCTTCACTCATGGGGATGTTCTCATACCCTTTTAACCGCACTACAGCAATGGAGGTGGCTCGCTCGCCACAAGGGCCCTCGACGCCACTGGAAGGGTAGTTGCTTTCATAGGTCATGCCATGGTTTTGGGCAATGTATTCATAGGCTAGGTAAATCCAACCCCACTCCGAAGTTTAGTTTGGAGCAGTCAATAAGCTGTTGCTCGGACAAGTCGACTAGTTTACCGGTCTTCATCTCTATCATCGATTCCACAGTTGCAGTCGCTGCGAATGCCCAGCACGATCCTATTCAAGAATTAAAATGAGAAGCGCAACGGTGGTTATGGCTAGTGTATGTATATAGATGGAATAAACACCAGAATTAGCTTGATAGTGTATGATTCGGAGTCACTAGGATTAAAGTTATGCCGAAATATTTCTCACATGCTACTCGCGGTTAGTGCCACAATAATGTAATTCAATTGGCAGCATGCAACTGTGTGATTCGAATTACTTTAGATGACCTTTTTTGAATTGGAACATGATTTAGTTTTATGGATTCAATTATGCGGTTTGAATTAAACCAATTATGAAATGGTATAATTTTTCTACCAATAGATCCATTGAATCCCATAGTCCCGAGCCACCCAGAGAGAAATGCGTTAATGTAGTGAAATAACCATTGTCTCTTATCCACCATATGAAATATATTACACATCATTATTGTTAAAAATGTTTTATTGAGGTTATGTAGCACATATGTTGATTGTTTTCGAGGGCTACAGAGAATATTCATTGGTTCATATGAAAAAATTGTAAGCAAACAAAGCCACAAGAGAAGGAAATATTGGGTTAAGGACCTCGGAGGATTATATTGTTTCGTTTGCTTTGAAATAAAAAGAAAAAAATCACAAGACCAGAAAATAACGTGCCTTTGGACAAGAATATAGTGTGATTTTGTTACTCCCTTACCGCATTCTCCCTGATCTTTTATGCTGCCAACAACTCCTTTCTCGACCCAGTTTAAACTATCCGGGACTTGAGTCGTACTGTACTTGAAAGTGGTGGCCGCGGATGAATTCGAGCTCCTCGACGTCGCTCTAAACCCGGTGTATCTCGAGACAAACTCTTCCGTGGTCAAATCAGAAAATTGGTTCAGACCCACTTTGTAGCTCTGATTAGCCGCTTTGTTGTTGAAGTCTTCGATGAAGCGCAAGGTCTCTAGGAAGATCCCGTACCGCTTCTCCTTCAAGAGATTATCCTTGTAAATCCGTCCGTGGCGGGCCATCCACTGCTCGAACTCGGCCAATGTGGAATT
The DNA here is from genome assembly GCA_014182575.1 of Eucalyptus decipiens. NCBI lineage: Eukaryota > Viridiplantae > Streptophyta > Magnoliopsida > Myrtales > Myrtaceae > Eucalyptus > Eucalyptus decipiens. Next base: position 43,767,861 of record CM024613.1, on the reverse strand, counting down.
CGTGGGCATCACGGCTGAAGTCCAAGCCCCTGCACATAACAATACCATCAACATGTAGACCTTAATTTGCCTCTCGAGCCACGGAGCCATTGTCGAATGCCGAAGCGTATCAACGATGGATTGATGGATTGGTAGTGTGCTTTGGGCCAATGTAGAGAAACATGAGCAAGCCACGTTAATGATAGATCCTCAAGAACATGGTAATAAATCATGGATCTTTGCTAATAATCCGGTGAGTCATTTTCTCATTGATTAGCTTTCGACCTCTTCGTTTTCTTTCCCAAATGAATGCTACTGTTTAGGTAAAAAAGTGAATGTTACACAGTTGTGAATTGGCTATACATGTCAAGCCATGTCTATTTGTAGACCCTCATGGGCAACTTGATTAACCATGGAACTTTGCAATCAATCCAGTCAAGATTCATTTCCTTCACTGATTAGCTTTTGAGCTCTTCGTTTTCTTTCCCAAATGAATGCTGCTGTTTAGGTTAAAAACTGAATGTTTTGCAATTGTAAATTGTTCATACATGTCCACTCGAAATAAAATTGCAGGTTTGTAGATGCATACTTAAAGCGAATCGGATGTGGATGGTCTAGCTAACAATCAACTGGATAGAATCAAATTTCCCACTGTGTATAGCTTAAATTGACGAGGTATTTTTTAGGGTGACGCTCTTTCCAATCCTTATGGTTATGTTTGGTCATCCAGATTTCTAATTGGAATATGACTAGATAGGATAAGATATGGAATCCTGGGATTTTTTTATATCCTATTCATTATTTGGTGAATTGCAATATTAAATTTGTATATGTTTACTTCATATCATGTACATTTTTTTTTTTATATATAAACGGCAATATCATTATAAGTGAACCTAATATATGATTAAGTCCACCCATTTTAGCAAAAAGAGAAAATTGCCGTCTATTATTCAATTCCAATTTAAGTTAATGGTCCTAAAATTTTTTCTACATCTATGTAGGATTAATTTACCATAAATAATAATTTCATATGTTTAATTTTTGTTTATAGCAAATTTTACATATGTATTAAAGGCACTATGCTTTTTTATTATTATTATTTATTGTTAGATATTACTTACATACTAATATGTTTTGTCAAAAAGAGAAATATCAAGAACTATCAAAGAAATCTATTTCTTTTCCACATTGTCAATCGCATTTATGGATAAATTGTTAAGTAAAGTAATTTATTAAATAAAAAATTGCATAAAGTAAGATTTTTTTCTCAAAAATTGGTAGTGAAATATCATTATTTTTTATAGACAAAAATTAAAATCATCTACGAATTGTTTATAGAAAAATATCAAGATACCTGATTGTGTATAATTTTTAGTGTATTTCTATATATTCCTCCAATGTCTTAAATGCCATGTATGAAAGCATTTCATCAGTATAATAAGGAAAAAGATTAACAATTTGAGATATATATATTTAGAAATGCAATTTATATACAATTTACCAAGAAAGTGAGCTTTTGAGATAAAATGGCTAAAAAGTAGATAATTTGTTATAAGTTAAATGATGAAGAAGAGACTTCTTAGTTTTATACTATATCAAAGAATGTAACCCACTCCACTATGGAGGTGTTGGTTTGGGTGAAAATGGAGGACAGCATCTCTCTCCAATGCCTCATTGGACCCGCCATGTTTAACAGCCCAGCATCACCATAGGCCAAGCCTCCCTTCTTGCTCGGGAGAAGTATACTATTGGTGCCATAAATTGTGTATGGCGCTCACTTTAGTACCAAAAGTTTCTGTCGGATCACTTAAGTGCCAAAAATTTTGAAAAACGATCACTTTGGTGCCATTGCCGATTTGGTTGGTCGAAAATCTGACGTGGTAGTATTTTTTTTTTTTTTTAATTTTTGATGCCGACGTGGATCACTAGAGAATACAATCAGCATACAAAGAATAAAACGACACCATTTACTGTTTTCCCCTAAATAAGAAGTCTTAAATCCCCAATTTCGACTAGAACCGGAAGTTGAAAACCCTAAATCCCCAATTCGACCATTTTTAGTGCATACTTCGATTTTTTCCCAAAGTTAACAGTTCGCTCTTTCAAATGGAGGACAGAAGTTTCAGCAGAGGCTCACATTCCTATAAGAAAAGCGAATTATATGGTGAATGTTACTGCTATTGTGGGTTATCGAGTCCGAGAAGAACATCTGGACTCGATTGAATCCCGGGAGAAGATTCCATGAATGCGGCAGATATAGAGAAAGCTCGAAGTGCCAATATTTCAAATGGATTGATAGGAAATTCTCTAATCGAGCGATAGAGGTGATTTTGGAGTTACTTGAAGGCCAAATCAACCTCCATCTACATTAATGGACAAGTTGGAGGATGTCGACTCAATGCAAGCTCAAATGAAGAGTTTAACATCTCTGGTGGACCATTTGAAGAGGGAGGTTTCAAGGCTGAAAATTGAAGGAAAATTTTATCGAGCGTTTATTATATTCTTATTCTCGTGGGTAGTTTATTCAAATGTAAAGTGAGTAATGAGAAGAAATTTGTATGTCTATCATAGTCGAAGACGTGGAATATACACTTGTATTGGATTATTTATAAGTAAAATGTGTTTTTGGTTTGCTGTAATTTTTGTATGGAGCAGAAGGTTTTGTTGTTGTAATTTATGGGTAGAAATGTAAGGTTGGACTTGGAATGCATTAGTTGTGAGCACTTAAAAGTTTTGTTGTTTAGTTGTGTATTGTCAATGTTTGTTTTGATTAGTTTTTGCTTCAAATATAATGGTTTGCTACATTTTTTACTTGGTAATAGTTTGTTGCATTGAAAGCTTTTGGTAATGGTTTACTGCATTCTTTATTTGGTAATGGTTTGTTGGTTTACTGGTATGCTAGTTTGCTAGTTTGCTGGTTTGCTACAACTACAAATCATGGTGAAATTAAAGGATTGTGGCAAATTCACGATTGATCATTTCAGTGCTATAAGTTGTAAATAGTGATTGCTTGATTACCAAGTTTTTATAAAAGTGATCATTTAAGTGCTAGTCGCGATTACAAAGTGATCACTTATACTACAGAAGGTTTTTTAAAAAAGAACATGTTAGTGCCAAACGTCACATTCCAAATGCACATTGTTCTTGTACCAATTGGGTTGCTGGTGCATCTTCTTACACCAACCTATACAAGTGTTAATGTAACAAGATGTACCGGCACCCAAAATGTTCTTGTAGCACTGCACATATAACCAAAACCCCACAAATTCATTATAATCCACAACTTCAACCAGCAATAGCAACATTGCAGCAACATCAACATTGCAGGAACAACAACATTGTAGCAACAACAAAAATAAAATATACAGCATAATTGACTTGCTAGCATTCTAGCTGAAACCAACACAAGAGAAATAATCATTCCAGTACTTGCCATTAACATTGATTGATTGTTTACAAAAGAAAAAAAAGACATGTCTAACTTGACTCCCTAATCACCGAAAGTTCAGCACCCTCTTAAAAAAAAAAAAAAAAAAAACAATGGCAATATGCATGCAGCAACTACCATCAATGATATAATATCCAACACCATCCTAAAAAAGGAAAATATGAAAAGTGACCATGTCTAGCATCACATAAAAAGAGACCATGTCCAGCACCCTCCCATCAGTCAATATTGACAACACCCTGATCTCCTTTTCCTCTTAGAGCTTTGGATTGATTCATAATCTGAGCACTCTTTCGAACTGGATGTGCATGTTCTTTAACTGGGCTTTCTGTCACCTCGTTTTCCTTTTTCTTGTTTTTGACGGTGGCTATTTTTGTTCTAGCACGTGTCATGTGTTAGTCCATATCATCACTACTGCTCCCAATCGTTGATTGAGATGGAACTGGTGCTGGGTTCTTTTTAGATGGCCGTTTCGTAGCTATACCCGATGTCTTCTTCTTCCTTGGAGTACTCTTCTTTGGTTGCGCCCTTGATTCTTGAGTTGGCCCACCTTGAGAGAGAAGTACCTCCGAAGTTCTCCCAGGCTACAAGAACATAGTAATATTGTTAATCAAATGAATTGAAGTATAACAAATTAAATGCATGAGGCCTATAAATTTTACATTCAAAATAGTCATTCCAGTATGTACATCTGTGTAAATCCCATAACCATATTGCCTTAATTTTTTTTTTCTAAGAGCCCTTTTTGTTCGTTGTGGTGCATCATTTTCAGTAGCAACAATCCTTGCAGCAACCTTTGCAACTTGTGTAGTTGCTTGTCTTCTCACTTGAGAAATATATAACAAAGGTAAATTTCAGTCCATAAAAGACCAAACACAGCGATGTACAACTTACAAAATATTTTTTTTCTTGTTTGCTCAACAATGGACTTAGTTGTTGTTGTTGCTGTCCTGCCCATTTCAGTCTTTGTTCCTACACTTGAGCCTACAACAGAGCCTTTTTCTAACCCTTTAGTAGGCCTTACAACAATGTACTGTATTAGAATTATGACAAACTACAACGAATAATTATACATCTATTCATTTTCATGGTGGAAACAAATGGAGAAAACTTCTCAAATTACAAGTGTATAACAGAGGAAAAGCACAAAAGAAGCTAGTATACATTGTCAACCATCAAACTCTATCTCACAAGAACTATAAAGTTACTAAGACAAATAGGATACTTACTTTACATCATGGCTTTTTGTTTACCCTTTAGTAGTCATTACAGTAGGGCCTTATGTCCTCCCTTCAATAGGCCCAACAAGAAACTCTTTTGTAGGTCTTGTCCCTAGCATTGAATCAGCCATTACATCTTGCTGTTGATGCTGCTTTTTTAGCTCACAACCTTTCTTATTATACCTTTCCTTACGGCAATAGGAGCATTTTATCTTTGACCCAGTCCTACTCATCTTCTAACTTGATGCCTCTTCTTGCTGCATTCTTCGTCTCTTTTTTGGCATTCTTATTTGCTTCTTTAGCAATAACGCTAGAGGGCTTTCATAATTTGTTGGCTCCTCAAATTTGCTACTTTTGATAGGCTGCATCATAAATCGGTGTAAAGCAAGGTATGAGCTTTTTTTGTACCAATCATGTAGGTAATCATCTAGGTTTTCTTGCTTCATTTGAATAGCACAAATGGCATGGGCACAGGGAATTCCATTCAGTTGCCAGGCTCGGTATGAACACTTTCTTCTATCTAGGTTAACAACATACTTATCCTAATTTTGAATAATCTCATATCAATTATCTCCATTCCAAACTAGATGGCAAAATCTGCTAGCAGTAATGTTTGCATCCAATCTCTTCACAATCCTAGAGCCACAATCTCTACTCCAGTTTGTAGTCTCATCTCTTTGCCTATGCCGTCTAGTTATAATCATAACTCGAATATCATCAAGCATGCTAATGATTGGTTTGCACCTGGCCTCTAAAATTTTGCCATTGAAAACTTCATTGAGGTTGTTATCAATGATGTCACATTTGAACTCTTCACTGAAACAGGCCCGGCACTAGTGCTTAGCTTCTATCTGAAAGAGTGCATCAAAACCTTCATTTGTCAGCTGCAACAATCCTTGTTTGGCTAATCTGAAATCAGCCATGCTCGTACTCTTTGCTATCTGCCAAAACTGTTTTTACAGCCTATCTCCTTTGAAATTCCTTGACCAGTTTGCATATATGTGTCTCGTGCACATTCTATGCTTAGCATGTGACATCAACTCAACTAATGCAGGAATAAGTCCCTACAAAAATTCAGACCAATAAATACAAATCAGGAAAAATATGCAAGTGATTAATATTAAAATGGAGTGAATTAATTGACAATGAAATTACCTTAATTTGTCGCTCATGATGCCCATCCTCCCCTATCGGTTATCTTAAGGTTAGCCATTAAATTTTTTAGGAACCGGGACCAAATATCATTGTTCTCTATTTTCACCACCGCCGAAGTTATCGAGAGCATTTGATTATTTACATCTCTCTCCACAGTAGCCAACAACACCTCCTTACATAAACCCTTTAGAAATCATTCATCCAATCTTATAACTCTTCTAGAACCAGCCAAGAAGCCTCATTTGCATGCATCAAAACAAACATAAAATCTATCAAATCTAGGCCCAAGATCGAGAGTGCCTCTCCACAACCTCTACATATACCCTAGTAGATGGGTTTTGAAACATGCATTCGTTAGCATAATCCCATACCTGCGCATATTCTTCTTTATACCCATCCATCAATATCTTCGTCACCCTCATCTTAGCTCTTTTACATTGATTCCTCGACACATTAACCCCCACTTGCTCCTTCACTAACTGTTGAAATTAAGGACTCTTGATCTCGGGCATTGCTTTGATAGTATTGAAAAAAAATGCTTTGATAACCACATACTTGTTACCCTTTTATTGTTAAAGATAAATTGACGAGTATGCTCCTCCTAGAAAGACCTAATCTAGAATGACCCATTCTTACTCAGCGTGCCATAGAGCTTCCATGAACAATTGGGTTGTGAGCACTTAGCTCTCACAAATTCTTTCGTGCTTCTAATGAATTTAATGCTCATTTGTTCACCAATGGAGTTCTTCATAACAGCTTTCTTGAACTGTTTGGCATCAACAAATCTCATGCCCACTGACAAAACAGGTTTATCAACAACCGAATCATAGTAAGGGTACTTACTTTTTCTTCGACGAGCAGGTTATTCATCATCATTGTCAAGCTCATTTTCTGAACTAGCAACTTCATCGCCATAGCTTTCTTCATTTTTATTTCTATTACTTTCAGCTAGATCTCCATCCTTATTTACTGGCTCGGGCCTCTTTGCTGAAGCTGCAAGTTTTTTTCTAAAAAATCCCCTTTGCTTTTTTCTTGACTGTGCGAGTTCATCATCATCTTCGTCACTTGGGAAACTTACTAAAGCCAAACATTCATCTTCCAATTCACTGTATAAAGCAATTTCTCATTTTAATCCAATCAAGTCTTCATCGCCCACATCTTCACCCAAATCTTCACCTAAGATTTCAGGACATCTCCTTCTTTGTTCATCTCTATCAATATGACTTCTCTCTCTCTCTCTCTCTCTCTCTCTCTCTCTCTCTCTCTCTCACATTTTGCCCTTCATCTAACCTAAACTCATCCTCGACCTAATTACTCGCTTGAATAGGATTCCTCACTTCTCCTCTTTCAGTGGTGGTCTACTCATTCCCATCCTTGTTCTCATCCCCACCATCCTCATCCTCATCCTCATCATCACTATAATACTCAATATATACCTTAGTTTCTTCACAGTGAAGATAATGGTAAATGATATCCTTAATGCCATTATCGTCATTAAAAAATATCAACCCATCCTTCAATTCCTTCCTAGGAACACAGTAATGTAGTTTTTGCACTTTGCATTGTAAAAAATACACCAAATCTCTCAGAAAATCAATATATGATGGCTTTCAAACATTGACATAGATAGTACCTTTATTTCCACCACTACATTCCTAATCTTCAGTGCCAATAACAAACTCTCCACCATAGTAAACAATGATGCCTTTCTGATTCACGTCCATGTTGATGGTGCACCCAATGAAAAAAAGAAGAAAAATAGTCATTGTCGTTTTGTTGGGACCACATGACAGATTTGAAAACTTCACATGTAGGTCCTTGTCATTTTGTTGTCAAGAAACAAATGCGACTAAGATCTCCTTAATTTGGTGCATTTAAAGAAACAAAAGAAACCGAATTAAATAAACAAAGTGAGGTCCTCGCCACCCATTTTCCAATTCAATCACATTCACATTCGGTCCCCCCAGTCCAATTAATTAAATAAACAAATTCGGTCACACCACTATTTCCCTCCGAGTCAAGCCTCTCCGCATCCTATTTTTCTATTCGGTCCCAACAATAGAAAGCAAAAGAACGATGGAAGAATCAATTTTTCTATTATGTTCCTATAAAAGTGACATCCCCATCACTTTCCCCACTACTTTCCCCCTGAGCTGAGCCCTTAATTTGCCTTCCGCACCCTAACTTGCCCATTGGAACCCTAAATTTTTTGCTGAATTGACCTACGTAGAGAACATGACAAACATTAGTGAGTGAGAGTTGAGGATGCAGCCAGCAAACGACTGTGAACGACGGCGCAACTACAGCGGTGGTTGAGCAACGGCGGGCGAGCGATGGCGGGCGAGCGAATGACGGTGGGTGAGCGAGCTATGGCCGGCGTTGAGAACCGTATACGAATCCTATTTTACTCCCTCTTCAGTGACATCATTTTTTGCTATAGAGCAACGTGGCGTCGTTTTTTATGTGAATCCACGGTGGATGGCAAGAAATGATGTTGTTTCCTATGAAGAAAGGAAAATGGCGTCGTTTTATGCTATCCATCGTAGACAATCTTAAGCCACGTCGATTTTTTTTTTTTAAATATAAAAGCCACGTAATCATTTTGGCCAGAATTTCTTGCTGGTGGCACCGAAGTGACTGTTTTTCCTCCGATTTGGCACTTAAGTGATTCGATGGAACTTTTGGTACCAAAGTGAGCACCGTATACAACTTATGGCACCAATAGTGTACTTCTTCCATTCTTGCCTTGAAACAGCACATCACCAATGATACCACCGTGGCTTGCCTGCCGTGGCTCAAGTACCTGTTCTTGAATGGCAATGGCTTATCTGGAGTCCATTATCAACATTTTCCATAGTATGGACATTACCAATTAGTGTGCTAAATTATCAACTTTTACTTGTATAAGCTATTAATGCTTTGAATTTACTCTCTCTCTCTCTCTCTCTCTCTTTCTCTCTCTCTCTCTCTCTCTCTCTCTCTCTCTCTCTCTCTCTCTCTCTCTCTTATATGAACTTAAAAACCTAAATTATAGCAATTCACCAAATTTTTTAGATTAAAAGCTTACCGACTAGTTTTGGATTACCAATGACACTTTGAATTAGTTATGGCCATTTTCTACTTTACCTACTTTGTATTGAGTTGTCAACTTTATTTTCCTTGATTAGCAACCCCTTACTAATGCTTTTTAAATGTTATAAATCTAAATTGGTACGATTCATCAAAATTTCTTCCATAACTATACTAGTTTACCGGCGATAATTCGAGCTTTACTTAGTTTTCCAACTTTTCTTTTCCTTTTATCATCTTTTGCATGTGTTTCGTCACAACACATTAAATTTACCCTTTTTTCCCCTAAAAATCACCAAATTGATTTAAAGTCCATTACCAAAATTTTCCCTTTTTTGGCCATTAGTTACAAGTTAGGAAGCACCGACACTTTCTGAAAGCCTTCGTGTTGTGTCGGATACTTCGACACCTGTCCGACACTCTCGGATATTCTCTAACACTCGGTCAACACGTGGTGGAAAATTTGACACCTAGTCAATTTTTTTGGCACTCTTTGACACTTGAGTCAAAATTTCGACATGCGAGTTTTTCACACATGATTCCAACATAGGAGGTCAATTTTAAAATTTTCAATAAATGAAAAACCACACGTGGTGGCAGCTTAGTTGGTTGAGCACTTGTTCCTTTCGCGAGAGGTCCAGTGTTCGATTCCCTGCATCGTCTGCCTTGTTGGAAATGAACCCATGACTTACCCGGCAGGCAAGGGTGATGGTGACTCTACCTGCTCCAGAGTTTACCTCGCTGGGCTGCCGGCTTATTGGGGGTTCCCTGGGTTACCAAAATATATATATATATATATATATATATATATGTGAAAAAAATTAATAATAAAAATAACCAATTAGGAAAGAAGAAAAACCTAACATTTTATTCTCTTCTTTTTTTACTTTCACTTTCCATGATATACAATTTACCACAAGTTTTTTTATTTCTTCTTTCGACACGTTTGACACGCAAGTCTAGAATGTGAGTTACCATTTTTTATTTTTTCAAATTTTATGGATTTATTGAAATGGAGATGAATTTGTCAACTTGAAACAACAAAGGATATTAATAAATGGTGAATTAATGTTTTCAATGTAAAATTATTTTAAAATTTTACTATTATCTATTTATTTGTGAATTTGAATCAGATTAATAATAATTTATTAATATATAAAATATACATATAATATACAACATGTCCCAACGCGTCCGAATTCTCTATTTTTTTAGAAACGACGTGTCGGCATGTCGTGTTGTGTCATGTCGCATGTTGCATGTCAATGTCGGTGCTACTAAGGTTATGGGTCACCAACTCTTGTTTGATTCATTTACTGAATTTATTTTTCTTTTAATTATCAACTTTTATTATGAAAGCAAGCTGAATAGCACCATTGAACTGCGCTATTAATATGCAACTGGCAGAGTAGCTTGCGTAACGAGTCCACAGAGACCGCCTTGGACGCCTGAGTTCCGCAGAATTCTCATGTATCCTTTCTCGCCCCAAGTCTCGCCCCACGAGTTCTTGAGCAGCCAATAGTTGACACTGTCGGGGGTCTTCCCATATCCGACGATTGCGACGGCGTGGTTAATGTTCTGCCCACAAGGGCCATTAAAGACGCCCCCGCTATACTGCGTGAATCCAGGGCTGGTCCCATCGATGGCGACCGAGACTGGTTGCCTCGCCACAGCCTGCAATAGTAGGTCTTCACTCATGGGGATGTTCTCATACCCTTTTAACCGTGCTACAGCAATGGAGGCGGCTCGCTCGCCGCAAGGGCCCTCGATGCCACTGTAAGGGTAATTGCTTTCATAGGTCATGCCATGGTTTTGGGCAATATATTCGTAGGCTTGGTACATCCAACCCCACCCACATCCATGGTTTAGCTTGGAGCAGTCAATAATCTATTGCTCAGACAAGTCGACTAGTTTACCAGTCTTCATCGCTAGCATCGATTCCACAGTTGCAGTCGCTGCGAATGCCCAACAAGATCCTATTCAAGAATTAAAAAATGAGAAGCGCAATGGTGGTTATGGCTAGTGTATGTATGCAGATGGAATAAACACCGGAATTAGCCCCATAGTGTATGATTCGGAGTCACTAGGATTAAAGTTATGCCAAAATATTTCTCACATGCTACTCGCGGTTAGTGCTGCAATAATTTAATTCAATTGGCAGCATGCAACTATGTGGTTCGAACTACTTTAGATGACCTATTTTGAATTGGAACATGATTTCGTTTTATGGATCCAATTATGCGGTTAGAATTAAACCAATTATGAAATGGTATAATTCTTCTACCAATAGATCCATTGAATCCCGCAGTCCCGAGCCAGCCAGAGAGATTATTCATTGGTTCATATGAAAAAATTGTACGCAAACAAAACCACAAGACAGGAAAGTATTGGGTTAAGGACCTCGGAGGATTATATTGTTTCGCTTGCTTTGAAATAAAAAGAAAAAAAATCACAAGACCAGAAAATAACGTATCCTCCCTGATTTTTTATGCTGCCAACAACTCCTTTCTCGACCCAGTTTAAACTATCCTGGACATGAGTCATACTGTACTTGAAAGTGGTGGCCGCGGATGAATTCGAGCTCCTCGACGTCGCTCTAAACCCGGTGTATCTCGGGACAAACTCTTCCGTGGTCAAATCCGAAAATTGGTTCAGACCCACTTTGTAGCTCTGATTAGCCGCTTTGTTGTTGAAGTCTTCGATGAAGCGCAAGGTCTCTAGGAAGATCCCGTACCGCTTCGCCTTCTCGAGATTATCCTTGTAAATCCGTCCATGGCGGGCCATCCACTGCTCGAACTCGGCCAATGTGGAATTTGGGGGCGTCTCGGCCGAAGTCCAAGCCCCTGCACATAATGATACCATCAAGATGTAGACCTTGATTTGCCTCTCGAGCCATGGACCCATTGTCGCCGAAGCGTATCAACGATGGATTGATGGCTTGGTAGTGTGGTTTGGGCCAATGTAGAGAAACATGAGCAAGCCACGTTAATTATATATCCTCAAGATCATGGTAATAAATCATGGAACTTTGCTAATAATCTGGTCAGTCATTTTCTCTTCGTTTTCTTTCCCAAATGAATGCTATTGTTTAGGTAAAAAACTGAATGTTACACGATAGTGAATTGTCTATACATGTCAAGCCATTTCTATTTGTAGACCCTCATGAGCAACTTGATTAATCATGGAACTTTGCAATCGATCTAGTCAAGATTCATTTCCTTCACTGATTAGCTTTTGACCTCTTCCTTTTCTTTCCCAAATGAATGCTGTTATTTAGGTTAAAAACCGAATGTTTAACTCTTGTAAATTGTTTATACATGTCCACTCGAAATAAAATTGCGGGTTTGTAGATGCATACTTAAAGCGAATCGGATGTGGATGGTCTAGCTAACAATCAACTGGATAGACTCAAATTTCTCAGTGTGTATAGCTTAAATTGACGGGGTATTTTTATTTTTTTAGGGCGGCGCTATTTCCAATCCTTATGGCCATGTTTGGTCATCCGAATTTCTAGTTGGAATATGATTGGATATGATAAGATATGGAATCTTTGGATTTTTTTATATCCTGTTCATTGTTTGGTGAATCGCGATATTAAAGTTGGATAAGTTTACATCATATCATGTACATTTAAAATATATATATATATATATATAGAAACGGCATATCATTATAAATGAACCTAATATATGATTAAGTCCGCCCATTTTACCAAAAAGAGAAAATTGCCCTCTATTATTCAATTCCAATTTAAATTAACGATCCTAAATTTATTTCTACATCAATGTAGGATTAATTTACCATAAATAATAATTTCATATGTTTAATTTTTGTTTATAGCAAATTTTCCATATGTATTAAAGGCACTATGTTTTTTTTAAATTATTATTAGATATTACTTCCATACTAATATGTTTTGTCAAAAAGAGAAATATCAAGAAATATCAAAGATATCTATTTCTTTTCCACATTGTCAATCATATTTATGGATAAATTGTTAAGTAAATTAATTTATTAAAAAATTGCATAAAGTGAGATTTTTTTTTTTATGAAATTGGTAGTGAAATATCATTATTTTTTATTGACAAAAATTAAAATCATCTATGAACTATTTATAGAAAAATATCAAGATACCTCATTGTGTATAATTTTTAGTGTATTTCTATATATTCCTCCAATGTCTTAAATGCTATGTAGAAAAGCATTTCATCAGTATAATAAGGAAAAAGATTAATAATTTGAGATATATATTAGAAATGCAATTTATATACAATTTACCAAGAAAGTGAGCTTTTGAGATAAGAGGGCCAAAAATAGATAATTGTTATAAGATCAATGATGAAGAAGAGACTTCTTCGCCATACTATATCAAAGAATGTAACCCACCCCACTTTGTGGATGCGTTGGTTCGGGTGAAAATGGAGGACGGCTTCTCTCTCCAATGCCTTATTGGACCTGCCATGTTTAACAGCCTAGCATCACCATAGGCCAGGCCTCCCTTCTTGCCCGAGAGAAGTATACTATTGGTGCCATAAGTTGTGTACGGCACTCACTTTGGTCCCAAAAGTTTTCGTTGAATCCGTTAAGTGCCAAAAAATTTTAAAAACAATCACTTTGGTGCCATCGCCGATTTGGTTGATTGGAAATCCGACATGGCAGTTTTTTTATTAATTTTTCACGCCGACATGTATCGTCGGAGAATACAATTAGCATACAAATAACAAAACGGCGCTACTTACTGTTTTCCCCCAAATAAAAAACCCTAAATCCCCAATTTCGACTAGAACTAGAAGTTGAAAACCCTAAATCCCCAATTCGACCATTTCGAGTGCATACTTCAATTTTCTCCCAAAGTTATCCGCTCGCTCTTGCAAATGGAGGACATAAGCTTCAATAGTGGCTCACATTCCTATAAGAAAAGCGAATTAGATGGTGAGTGTTACTATTATTGTGGGTTATCGAGTTCGAGAAGAACATCTTGGACTCGGTTGAATCCCGGAAGAAGATTCCATGGGTGCGGTAGATATAGAGAAGGCTCAAAATGCCAATATTTCAAATGGGTTGATAGGAAATTCTCTAATCGAGCAACAGAGGTGATATTGGAGTTACTTGAAGGTCAAAATCAACCTCCACCTACGTTAATGGACGAGTTGGAGGACGTCGTCTCAATGCAAGCTCAAATGAAGGGTTAAACATCTCTGGTGGACTACTTAAAAGTTTTGTTATTCAGTAGTGTATTGTCGATGTTTGTTTTGATTAGTTTTTGCTTCAAATATAATGGTTTGCTACATTTTTTATCTGATAATAGTTTGCTGCGTTGAAAGCTTTTGGTAATGGTTTGCTGCATTTTTTATTTGGTAATGGTTTGCTGGTTTACTAGTTTGCTGGTTTGCTGGTTTGCTGGTTTGCTAGTTTGCTGGTTTGCTGGTTTGCTGCAACTACAAACCATGGCAAAATTAAAGGATGGTGGCAAATTTACGATTGACCATTTCAATGCCATAAGTTGTAAATAGTGATCGCTTCAGTGTCAAGTTTTTATAAAACTGATCATTTAAGTGCTAGTCTCTTATCCACCTTATCCACCATATATAATATATTACACATCATTCTTGTTAAAAATATTTTATTGGGCTTAGGTAGCACATCTGTTGATTGTTTTCGAGGGCTACAAAGAATATTCATTGGTTCATATGAAAAAATTGTACGCAAACAAAACCACAAGACAAGAAAAAATTGGTTTAAGGACCTCGGAGGATTATATTGTTTCGCTTGCTTTGAAATAAAAAGAAAAAAAAATCACAAGACTAGAAAATAACGGGCCTTTGGACAATAATATAATATGATTTTAAAAAGTTGGTTGGTTCAAATTTCTTCTCCCCTTTTTGTCATCAGTAAAAAAGGTGAGAAAAGAGTCAAATGCGCACGATCTAGAAGTCCATGGATTATATGCCTTCGAGCCTCTTCAAGTCTTCCCTTAATTGAGCTACTATTGGCTTGAAGTCAGAGCGAGGTCTTTCATTCTGTCCTCAAGGGTGACTGAAGATGCTTGTCCATTCTTGATCGCTTGAATCTCATAGTCCAGAGCATAGATTTGGCCCCGCATTTCCAGAAGAACATCAAGAATACGATGAAAATCTGCTGAATTGTCTGTCTGCGTACTAGCATTTACTTTCTCAGATGGAGTGAATGCAGGTGATGGCGCTTCTGTATAACCTTGCAGATTTGATGATGTATCATGTTCTTCTTCGTGCAATTGAGAAGCCTGAACCTCTTCTCTCGGAGCAAAGATGAGGTGAGGATTTTTCTTGCTCCCCAACTCCCCCCCTCGTAAGATATTAAAATCTTGCTCGCCAACTCCCCATGTCTCTAAGACATCACGATGGGAGGAGTGATGATCATGCTCTTCGGTTTCCTTCTCTCAAGATTCAAGCAGAGACTTTTCTTTTTCTTCTTCTCCTTCTTCCTCGCCTTCTTTTTCTTTCTCTCTCTCGTTCTTCTTCTTCTTCAGCTTCTATCTCTTTCTCTCTCTCGCTCTTCTTCTTCTTCATCTTCTTTCTCCTTTTCTCACCGCTCTTCTTCTTCTCTTTGCTTCGAAGTTCCGTTGATCGAGATACGTAACGTCTAGTCTTTACCAAAGGTCAGAATAGTAAGATCTTCCTCTTCTTCTTCATCCTCCAAGATGAGAGATCTTCTCTTTTGGATGGAGCACCAATGGGCTTCCTTCCTTTCTCTTTGATGCGTAAGAGAGTGGAGTTTCACTTTGAACTTTGCCATTTCCTTGCTCGCTCTTTCGTACGCATCTTCGTCAACATATTCAAACCTACCACCATTTTGTCGCACGATCGAACACGAGAGTGTGTGGCGGTTTATTCATGTGTCAAGATCTTGGTCACAAGATTTGGGTAAGGCAATTGTCCCTTGTTCTTCGATATTGCTCGTACATGTGGAAGAGAATAGTATGAGGGAGAGAGAACTTTTCCCCGAAGTTGATTGCATACATCAATTTTGCTTCGAATTAGATACATGGCCTTGATGTAGACTTTGGCTTTGATGCAATTGATCACAATTTTGTGCAGCACAATATTGATGGCACTCATCTTCAAGTAGGTAATTTTCCCTTTTGTATCTGTTTTTGACAAGCTCGAGTAGCACGAGCAATCGAGACTTTGATTGGTTGATAACGTCCTCGTTCAACACCAATTATGTCCGCTAGCATGTCCACATCTATCACATAGTCTCGATCTCGAACATCTGATATTCTATTCGCATCTAGAAAATCGAGATTCGAATAGAAATATGCGCAAGTGTGCATAACCATCTCTGTGGAATCGGTGCAAAATCGGGGTCAAGTTGAAGCAAGTTAAGTTCACATTAACAGATCCAGAAATCAAAATCAACACTCTTGGGGTTTATCACCCCTCGTTTTTAACGGTCAAGAAACAGGTTCTCCTGTTCCTTCGATTTAAACAATTCCATCTTCTTTCCCTTCACCTTTGCAGCCAATGCCCATTCTCGGTTGAAAATCACTAAACATTTTATCATCTTCGTTCCCTCAATGGGATTCGATCCTCCAACACGAGGGTCACTTGGAATGTTCACAAGTGCCTCTTCAATTCGCTTCAAAAATTTGTACTCATTCCCATAATTCTTATCTTTAAGGAAACCATCTATATAATTCAGAGGAGAACTTCTTTCAACGCACGATAGAGCTTGTAAATAAAAGAGGGTTTTTGAGCTCTCACGTTCAACGTCCTCTAAAAATGACTTCCTCCCGATGATGACCCGCATCTTTTGGGGTAGATGGTGAGTGATGAGGTGGAGAGGGAACAAGACTTTGCTGTCCCGACAAATCATCTTCCCTGAGATTTTGTTACTAACCTTGCCACGGGAGCGTAAGTCTCATCATAGTCTATTCCTTCTTCTTGCGTATATCCTTTTGCCACGAGTCTTGCTTTGTTTCGTATTTTCCTTTTTCATTCATCTTGTTTCAACACCCATTTGGTTCCGATAACAGCTTTACCTTTTGGTTTACATGTCGATCCCGCACGTCATTAATGTTGAACCGCATAGCTCTTCTTGCATGGCTTCAATCCAGCTTTCATCGATAGAGCTTCTTCTATGCTTTTTGGTTCAATTTCAGAAATAAGAGCTACAAAGACTAGACTCTTCACGCCTTTGGATCTCTGGTGCGAATTCCCTCATTAATTTCTCCGATAATGAGATCTTTAGGTGACCGGATTTATGCTTCCATTCGTTGATTTGACTGGTTGAAGATCTCTTTCTTTATCTCGAGTCTTCTTGAGAAGCTTGATGCGATATTCAGTAGTTCGAGAAGCTTCTTGAGTTGTTTTGTTTACTCTCTTACCGCATCCTCTCTAATTTTTTATGCTGCCAACAACTCCATTTTACCAAAAAGAGAAAATTGCCCTCTAGTATTCAATTCCAATTTAAATTAATGATCCTAAATTTATTTCTACATCTAAGTAGGATTAATTTACCATAAATAATAATTTCATATGTTTAATTTTTGTTATAGCAAATCTTCCATATGTATTGAAGGCACTATGTTTTTTTTTTTTTTTTTAGATATTACTTCCATACTAATATGTTTTGTCAAAAGAGAAATATCAAGAAATTTCAGAGAAATCTATTTCTTTTCAACATTGTCAATCATATTTATGGATAAATTGTTAAGTAATTTAATTTATTAAATAAAAAATTGTATAAAGTAAGATTTTTTTCTTAAATTGGTAGGGAAATATCATTATTTTTTATTGACAAAATTAAAATCATCTATGAACTATTTATAGAAAAATATCAAGATACTTCATTATGTATAATTTTTAGTGCATTTCTATATATTCCTCCAATGTCTTAAATGCTATGTATAAAAGCATTTCATCAGTATAATAAGGAAAAAGATTAATAATTTGAGATATATATTTTAGAAATGCAATTTATATACAATTTACCAAGAAAGTGAGCTCTTGAGATAAGATGGGACAAAAAATAGATAATTTGTTATAAGATAAATGATGAAGAAGAGACTTCTTAGTTTTATACTATATTAAAGAATGTAACCCACCCCACTGTGGATGTGTTGGTTCGGGTGAAAATGGAGGACATCATCTCTCTCCAATGCCTCATTGGACCTGCCATGTTTAATAGCCTAGCATCACCATAGGCAAGGCCTCCCTTCTTGCCCTGAAACAGCACATCACCAATGATCCCACCGTGGCTTGCTTGCCGCGGCTCAAGCACATGTTCTTGAATGGCAATGGTTTATCTGGAGTCCATTATCAACATTTTCCATAGTATGGACATTACCAATTAGTGTGCTAAATTATCAACTTTTAATTGTATAAGCTATTAATGCTTTGAATTTACTCTCTCTCTCTCTCTCTCTCTCTCTCTCTCTCTCTCTCTCTCTCTCTCTCTCTCTCTCTCTCTCTCTCTCTTATATGAACCTAAATACCTAAATTATAGCAATTTACCAAATTTTTTAGATTAAAAGCTTATCAACTAGTTTTGGATTACCAAAGATAGTTTGAATTAGTTATGACCATTTTCTACTATAGTATTTTATTAATTAATACGTCCATGATGGGGTGCGATTGGCACGCACCATTTCTTATTGATATTCTATGATGAAGGGGTGTGATGGGGTCATATAAAAGACCCCTGAAGACAACCGTTGGATTGGTTGGACGAACATACATTCAAAAAGTTTTCTTCCTTTCTCTCCCCTTTCCATCAAGGCGTTTCATTTTTTCTTTACTAGAACAGTTTGCATTTACGCCGTGGAAATTGGATGTTTTCCTCGTGATCACATTTGGACCAACGTGAGGTATTTTGTTCGTGATTCATCCGCAATTCAATAATTGTTCCGGGTCAATTATTGTTTGCGCATTGGATAAAGGTAAGTCATCTTCCGCTAACTTGATTTCTAACATTGGTATCAGAGCCCGATTTTGATTTTTGCCTTGTTTTTCATTGAATTTTCTCATTTACCATTTGATATCAAGATCAAGAGTATGAAATCCACATTGTTTGGATGACTATTGGTCATAAGTGTTATCTAAATTATCGAAAACGAACTGAAGCGATGAATGGGTTGGGGTCGAGTATACCCATATGGATTTGGCCATTTTTCGAAATAATTTTTCTGCTAAAATCAAATTTTGAATATATAGGGTGAAAGAGACTATCAAGATGAGTTCGATGATGGGTCGAGTGCCGCTCGAGAATGCCAGACGCGCCCACACGCGAGGCCAGGATCCTCTGTGTGTGGGCTTCATGTGCTTGAAGCGCTGGCAATGCCAACACATGTGCAACACACGCCCATGGGCGAACCAGCGCGTATAACCAGTGCGTGGAGCTGGTGCGTTGGCAACAGGCGCCGGTCGGCGAATCGGCGTGTGATGACATCGCTATGACGTCATCCAACGGTCGGTCGCCGGATGATGTCATTGTTGGCGGCGGTTGGCCGATGATGACCCGTGACCCGACCCGAGGTGGACCCGACCCCACCCGACTGTTGATTGGTCACCGGTCGGATTGGTCGGACCGGCTAGGAGTCGTTTGGCTCACTTGCGCATGCACCACTCGCGCCGTGCACTTAGGCGGCGTGTGTGGGCGCATGGAAGCTCCAATTAGAGCGTGGTCGCGGCGTTTGGTTCGTATGGATGTGCTCTACACTGTGATTTATTTATTTTATATTTTTGAGTTTTAAAAATGTATAAAAATCTGTAGGAAACCCTAAGCACGCATATTTTGGGGGTTTAATGCATAGTTTATTCATTTTTTGCTTGTATTTTCTTAAGTTTTAGGAAATACAATAGCTGGCCTGTACAAAAATGATATCAAATATGCTGAGTAGAGCTTTGCTTTAATGATAGCATGTATATAGTTTATTATACTTGGAGTTTTCTAGTTCTAAGAAAATTCGAACAATGGTAGGAAATTCTTGTTTTTCCATTACATATTGAATTGTGGTCTTGATTGTAGTTGTAGCATGATTGTTTTTATATGTTAGTTGAAATCATGCTATATTTTTGTGTTAATAGAAAAATATAGAAATTACATAAGTTCATGCAATTATGTTTCCTAGTCAGAGTTCATAGGTTGGTAGAAATCGAAAGAGTTTTCACGTAGAACTTAAAATTTGCGCAAATTAAACTAATTAATGATAATAGAACAATCATACGTAGAAGTTGATTGGGAACATAGTGAACTTTTGTTTCTCCATCTTTTGTTGAATTATCATCAATTTAGTTTGTCTTTGCTGCAAATTAAATATGTGTGTCACCCTAAAAATTGTGCTAGTATTGATTCTGCCTTTATTATGTCAATGTGTTATAGCAATTGATTGTAGCTTTGGCATCCAAGACCATCGTGGCTGACCTCAATAAGGGTAAGAAGCTAAACGGTGACAATTATGATATTTGGCACCGAAAGGTTCTATACATCCTTGAGGAGCAAGAGGTTTTGGAAACCCTCAACCACATCATGAATGAACCTAAGCATGGAACTTCAGCTCAACACAGGAGAGATCTAGAAGCTTATCAAGCATGGAAAAAGAAAAATAGCATTACTCACATCACGTTGCTAAGCTGTATGCAAGATGATCTCATATGTGAGTTTGAAAGTTATGATAAGACTCAAGCTATGTGGGTTGCCTTGAAAGATAAGTTTGAGGGTACATCTGCCACTAAGCTAAGGAGACTTACAATCAAGTTTGACACATACCAAAAGTGCCTAAATATAACGATGAGGCAGCATTTTCAGGAAATGTCAAACATGATTTGTGAGATGAAGTCGGCAGGTCACTCCCTTACTGATGAACAACAAGTTCAGGTTATTATAAAGTCTATTTTCGATAATTGGGAGCATATGAAGATCAATATGACAGATAATAAGAATATTGTCACTTTTGATGATATAGCGCGTCATTTGGAATTAGAGGATGAGCGTTTAGAGACTGTGAGATCCTCTACCCATGCTTATGTCGCTGAATCAAGTTCTCGCAAAACATTGAGCTTCAAGCGCAAAAGGAATCATCAATTCAACAACAAAGGGAATATGACTGATCGAGCACCTAAGAGGGCTAAGACCTTCTAAAACAAGAAGCGTGGTGGGAAAAAGGATAAGGCCAAGATGAAGTGTTACAATTGTGGCAAGATAGGTCACTTTACTCGTCAATGCACTAAGCCGAAAGAGGTACACTATTACTCCATTACTTTAAATAAAGATTTTGTTTCTAGTTTTGTAATGCTTGCTTGAATCTCATCTAATGTGGACTGTAGACTCAGGAGCAACAGACCACGTAGCTAGAGACCGAGAAGCATTTGTGGAGTATCATCGGATTCAGCCTAGAAAAAGATGGATATATATTGGGAATAACTCAAGAATTGGAGTAAAGGGTATCGGCATATGTAAATTAATTTTACGTGGTGGTTGAAACATATTCCTACATGATGTTCTTTATGCTCCAGATATTCGACGAAACTTGGTCTCTATAGTTGTTCTTCTTAGCTTAGATTATGTATTGAATTTTCATGGTGATTGTCTTGATATTTTGTATGGAATAGTTTATTATGGTTTAGGTCATGTATTGAAGGGTTTTAAGGTGTTAGACATTGACTATGATCGGTACAATATTAATGTTGATGGTTGTTTTTCTTTAATTGCATCTTCGAGTGATGTTGATATTGATGCAAGTACATTGCATGCTATATTAGGTCACATTGGGTTGCAAAGAATGCAAAGATTAGCTAGAAAAGGCTTTTTAGGATCACTCACTAATGTTGATCTACCCGTATGTGAACATTGTCTAGTAGGAAAAGTAACTTGAAAACCATTCGGTAAAGGGACTAGAGCTAAATTTCCATTACAACTCATATATTTCGACATTTGTAGTCCTTTGAATGTGAGGGCAAGGCATGGAGTCTCATATTTCATCACTTTCATAGATGACTTCACGAGTTTCGGTTATGTCTTTATGATCTCCCATAAGTCAGAAGCATTAGACTACTTTAGATGATATATAGCGATGGTAGAGAATCAGTTTAATAAAATAATAAAGGCATTGAGAACTGATCGCGGACGTGAGTATCTATCGAAGCAATTCAAGGCTTTTTGTGATGAAAAGGGAATTGTATGACAATTGACTGTTTCCGGTACTCCACAACAAAATGGGGTAGCTGAGAGAAGGAATATGACCCTATTGAAAATTGTTAGGTTTATGATAGCGCAAACAAATTTACCTATCTCATATTGGGGAGATGCGTTTTTGACTGTTGCCTATATACTTAACCGAGTGCCCTCAAAATCGATCACTTCCACCCCTTATGAATTAAGGATTGGTAGGAAACTAGACTTAAGTAGTCTATGTCTATGGGATTGTGGAGCTTATGTTTATGATTCTTCCCATAAATATGGCAAATTAGGTCATAGAGGGAAGAAATGTATCTTTATAAGATATTCTGAATACTCCAAATGGTACGTGTTTATAGGTGAACAAGTTGATGGAAGTATGACCGAAATAGATTAACGAGATGTTACGTTCTTGGAGAACGATTTTCCTAATAAAGGTGAGATTGATAAGGACTTCCAATTATATGAGATGGAAGATCTTAATAACATACTCACTAATGTTGTAGAGGGAAATGAAGATTTACCTCAACACATAAGACCCAGTGGGAGTGTTGCATCGCCTGACGAATTGAATTCAAGATAAATTCAATTGCGTAAAAGTAATTGTAAAAGTATTCTCCGTCGTCGTTTTGAGATTGAAGGAGAAACATTTATGATTGCTCAAAAAGACGATCCGAGCTTAAGACTGTTCAAGAGACTCTCTCATCCTCTAATAAGGAAGAATGGATAAAATTTTGGAAGATGAAATGGAGCCAATAAGGGCAAATCATGTCTGGGACTTGGTTGATTTACCACCCAATCGCAAGTTCATTGGAAACAAATGGGTCTTTAAGATTAAGTGAAGGGCGGATGGATTCATTGAAAAGTATAAGGCTCGCATTGTGGTGAAAGATTATAATCTATAATAGGGTATAGACTATAAAAACTTTTTCACCAATTGTAAGGTTTGCCTCAATACACCTTATCCTAGCCATCATTGTACATTTGGACTTTGAATTACATCAAAAGGATGTAAAGATGATATTTTCAATGGAAAACTAGATGAGAAAATCAATATGAAACAGCCAATATGTTTCATAGCTAAAGGTTAAGAGCATAAAGTTTGCAAGTTTCATCGCATAATATATGGCCTTAAACAATCATCTAGACAATGGTATCTTCGTTTTCATCGAGCCATAACCACTTTTGGTTTCATAATGATCGAAGAAGATCACTATGTATATGTTAAGCGGTCCAAAAATAAATTTGTGATTTTATCACTTTATGTGAACGATATTCTATTGGTTGGAAATGACAAAGTTTTGGTTATCACCATAAAAGAATGGTTGTCCTCCAATTTTGAAATGAAGGACATGGAAGAAGTTGCTTATATATTAGGAGTTAAGATCGAAAGAGATCGATCAAGGAAACTCCTTACTTTATCACAAGAGTCTTATATTATGAAGATTCTTCAACGTTTCAATACGTAGCATTGTAATCCCATTGATACCCTTGTCATGCAAGGTGAAGGCTTAAGTACTGAGATGTATCATAAGATTTCAGAAGAAATTAAAGTGATGGAAATTGTTCCTTACACTAGTGGAATTGGAAGTTTGATGTATGTTATGATGTGTACTCAACCAAACATATGTTATGCCGTGGGATTGGTGAGCCGATATAAATAAATCCCGATCAAGCACACTGGAAAGCAGTGAAGAGAATCCTAAGATACTTGAAAGACACCATGGACTATTGACTTTGTTACCAAGGGAATGATTTGCGCCTATTGGGCTATTCAAATGCCGATTGGGGTAGAGACCTAGATGAGCGTAAATTGACTTATGGATACATGTTCTTAGTCAATGGAGGTGCGATTTCTTTGAATAGCAAGAAATAGACATGCAAGGCCTTATCTACGATGGAGGCATAATTTATTGCATGCTCTCTCGTAGTGCAAGAAGTAGTATGACTAAAACGTTTCTTTGAAAATTTAGCCACTATCACTAAGGTTCCAAGACTAGTGATAGTTTATTGCGATAGTCAAACATCCATTGCATATGTGAAGGATCCCAAGTATCATGAAAGGACGAAGCATATTGACATAAAGAGCAACTTCATCAAAGATATTATAGCACAGAAAGAAGTGATCCTACAATACATTTCAACCAATAGAATAGTTGCTGATCCATTTACGAAGGCTGTTCTTAGAGACATATTCTTAACCCACAGGATGTCACTAAAATTACGTAGAATATGATATGTGTTATTGTAGATAATCATTGATTTATGTATATGTGGACATATGTATTGTACTTGTTTGTTTATTGATGACTTGATATTTTATCAATAAATACAAATCCATTATGAGACTAGCACAAGCACACATATATTATTGGAAAGTATGTCAGCAGTCAATGATTGGCTCACTTACACGAGCAATCGCCTCAAGTGCTATAGTTAGCACGCTGAGATGAGACATTATGTATAAATAAACGCTAAAGAGCAAGTTTGGTACATAAAATAATATGCCGCCTTGATTGGAGTCAAGATGAAGTCTATGATTTGTTTATAACAAGACCGAACATGATAGTCCCTTAATCATGTATGCTTGAAAGATGCCGAATGTGAGTACTTAATTGGGTGCTATAGAAAGCGAATTAATATAGCACTCGAGTTAAACATGAGTACGTAAGAATCACGTGACTATGTTTAGGCTAAGATCCATATAGCAGATATATTTAAATTATGACATACACTCTTATCAAAAGAGAAATCCACTATAGCATATAATTCATACTACATGTGCATTGTATGACCGACAAGGGAATGTGAGTGAAATTATCCCTATTTACTCATCGTATGAGCCATTGAGGTAATTTATAATTTACCTCATTTCATGCCCTATATTATTTCTGATTATGTTCTCGAAATAAAAGATCAATGTTGCTACTTTAACATGTTATTGGCGGTCCTGAATAGATATGGCATTATGGGACGTGTCTAGGAAAGCAGTTGTTCTGAAATAGAGAAAGACATGAGTGCGAATGAAGACTATTGTTGTTTTACATCTATCACATGTATTTACTGGTCGACCAATTATATCACATTATGTGGTTGCAAATATAATTGTAAATACATGGTGTTTTTTTAGAATAGTCAAGTATAGACTTTAAGGGATAGGTATACTTAGACTGATGTAACAAAATATGTCTAGGGCATTGTGAGACATTGATTGTTTATTTCTTTTCGAGGTTGTAGCCATTATGTCATTCCTAACAAGTGCATAATTTGAGCACCCAAGTGCAGGTGTACTCACTGGTTGCACGGCTTACTTGCCAGTATGAATTATTCTATAAAATTGATAAATGTTGAACGCCTTATATTTTTGAAAGAGAGCTATCAAGTTCTTCATGTCCAAGTGGGAGATATAGTATTTTATTAATTAATATGTCTATAATGGGGTGCGATTGGCACACACCATTTCGCCTTGATATGCTACGATGAAGGGGTGTGATGGGATCATATAAAAGACCCTTGAAGACAACCATTGGACTGGTTGGACGTATGTACGTTCATAAAGTTTTCTTCCTTTCTCTCCTCTTTCCATCAAGGCGTTCCATTTCTTCTTTACAAGATCAGTTTGCATTTACGCCGTGAAATTTGGATGCTTTCCTCGTGATCGCATTCGGACCAACGTGAGGTATTTTGTTCGTGATTCATTCGTAATTCAACAATCGTTTCGGGTCAATTATTGTTTGCGTATCGGATAAAGGTAAGTCGTCTTCTGCCGACTTGATTTCCAACATCTACTTTACCTACTTTGTATTGAGTTGTCAACTTTATTTGCCTTGATTAGCAACCTCTTACTAACGCTTTTTAAATGTTACAATCTAAATTGGTACGATTCATCAAAATTTCTTCCATAACTGTACTGGTTTACCAACTCCAATTCGAGCTTTACTTAATTTTCCAACTTTTCTTTTCCTTTTATCAACTTTTGCACGTGTTTTGTCACAACACATTAAATTTACCCCCTTTTTTTCCCTAAAAATCACCAACTTGATTTAAAGTCGATTACCAAAATTTTCCCTTTTTCGGCCATTAGTTATGGGCTAGGAAGCACCGACACTTTCTAAAAGCCTTCGTGTCGTGTTGGATACTTCAACACATGTCCGACATTCTCGGAAATTCTCTAACACTCAGTTAACACGTGTTGGAAAATCTGACACATAGTCAATTTTTTTGACACTCTTTGACACTTGAGTCAGAATTTCAGCATGCGAGTTTTTGACAAACGATTCCGACATACGAGGTCAATTTTAAAATTTTCAATAAATGAAAGATCAAAATATATATGTGAAAGAATAAAAATTAATAATAAAACTAACAAATTAGGAAAGAAGGAAAACCTAACATTTTATTCTCTTCTTTTTTACTTTCACATTCCATGATATACAATTTACCCACAAGTTTTTTCTTTTTTCTTTTGACACGTCTGACACACATGTCTAGAATATGAGTAGGGGTGTGCAAAATACCCAGGAACCGCCCGGATTGCCTGGAATTGGAGCGGAACCACCCGGAACCGGCGGTTCTTGAGGGAACCGGTACAGCTCTAGGTTTCAATTTATGGGAACCGGTGGGTACTGGTCTGGTTCCCGGTTCCGTGGGCAAATCCACTCGCCCGCTCACTCGGACCAGATCGGAACCTTTTTAATATTAAAAAGAATAATTACTGAAAGAAACCCTAGATCTCATCTCACTCCCTTTGTCTTCCGTTCTCTCTTTCTCTCTCTCTCTTCCTCGGTTCCTCCTAATCCTATCACCATTTCGATTAGCGTCGACGTCGCTGCTACTGCTCTTCTTCCGCTATTGTCCACCCCCTCGCGCCGGCCGCCACCCGCCACAGCTGCTGCTCCTTCACCTCTGCTGTCCACCCCCTCACTCCGGGACCCCTCTGCTAGCAATCCAATGCCGTTGCAACCCCTACAACCGCGACAACTGACGCCAACAGATCTCGAACCGGTCCGTCGCTGCCTACAACTACTTCCTCACCGTCAGTGCCTACAAATACTTCCCCCTTGCTACTGTCCGCCCCCTCGCTTCGGGCCCCCTTCGCCAGCAATCTGATGCAGTTGCAAACCCTACAGCCACGACAACCGACGCCAGCAGATCCCGAATCGGTCACTGCTTACGACCACTTCCTCACCATCGGTGCCTACGACTACTTCTTGTACTCTCTCTCTCTCTCTCTCGCGGAGCCTAATTTCCTTGGTTCTATCTTGTGTCCTGGATCGAATTCTCAAATGGGCTTTTTTTTTTTTTGTTGAAGGAGGTGTGTTAGGGTGCTGTTTGGAGTGAGAGCAGAGGCAAGAATGCAATTCTGGAGGTGGTGCGGTTTTGTTGCGATCGCCCCAACCCTATTTTGCAAGTTCTCGCTTGCTGTGAAAGTTCTTTCTTTTCTCTCCACCCATGATGTGCAATTCTTGATTCTTGTTAGAATCGTAGGCGGGGAACTGCTTGTTTCCGAAATGCTTGATTTTGGAGCTCGAGGACTGTTCTGAGTCAACTCCCAAGCAATAATCTTCATCTGCGTTAAGTCTATTATTTCAAGAAGATACGTGTATGTAGACATCACTTGACACAGCGCTTTGCATGTGCAGATCGTATTTGTAAATTCACTGCGTTTACTTCTCCCGCCGTCCACATCTCCACGTACTTAAATTTGGTTTTTCTTTCTTTGACTTGCTTTGATGTCATGTAGTCATTCTATATTGAAAACTAAAATTGTTTCGTGTCAAGATTGGTTCCATGGATCCACCTGGGAACCGGACTGGACCGGCGGTTCGGCTCTGGTGTGGATCCATGCAACAAATGGGTAGATCCAGGTTCCAATTTTTTAGAACCGGTCCTAGCGAGCGGTTCCCGGTTCTATGTCGGGAATCACCCGCCCGAACCATGCACCCCCTTAAAAGTCCGTTACTTTTTTTTTTCTTTCCAAATTTTATTGATTTATTAAAATGGAGATGAATTTGTCAAATTGAAACAACAAAGGATATTAATAAATGGTGAATTAATGTTTTCAATGTAAATTTATTTTAGAATTTTATTATTACCTATTTATTTGTAAATTTGAATCGGATTAATAATAATTTATTTATATATAAAATATACATATAATATACAACGTGTCCCAACACGTCGGAATTTTCTATTTTTTGAAAAATGACGTGTCGACATATTGTGTCGTGTCATGTCGCATGTTGCGTGTCGATGTCGGTGTTACTTAGATTACAGGTTACCAACTCTTGTTTGATTCATTTACTGAATTTATTTTTCTTTTAATCATCAACTTTTATTATGAAAGCAAGCTGAATAGCACCATTGAACTGCGCTATTGATATGCAACCGGCAAAGAAGCTTGCTTGACGAGTCCATAGAGACCGCCTTGGACGCCCGAGTTCCGCATAATTCTCATGTATCCCTTCTCGCCCCAAGTCTCGCCCCACGAGTTCTTGAGCAGCCAATAGTCGACACTGTCGGGGGTCTTCCCATATCCGACGATTGCGACTGCATGGTTAGTGTTCTCCCCACAAGGGCCATAGAAGACGCCCGTGCTGTACTGCTTGAATCCAGGGCAGGCACCCTCGATGGTGACCGAGACCGGTGGCCTCGCCACAACCTGCAATAGCAGGTCTTCACTCATGGAGATGTTCTCATACCCTTTTAACCGCGCTACAGCAATGGAGGCGGCTCACTCGCCGCAAGTGCCCTCGATGCCACTATAAGGGTAATTGCTTTCATAGGTCATGCCATGGTTTTGGGCAATGTATTCGTAGGCTAGGTACATCCAACCCCACCCGCATCCATGGTTTAGTTTGGAGCAGTCAATAAGCTGTTGCTCGGACAAGTCGACTAGTTTACCGGTCTTCATCGCTAGCATCGATTCCATAGCTGCAGTCGCTGCAAATGCCCAGCAAGATCCTATTCAACAATTAAAATGAGAAGCGCAACGGTGGTTATGGCTAGTGTATGTATGCAGATCGAATAAACACCGGATTAGCTTCATAGTGTATGATTCGGAGTCACTAGGATTAAAGTTATGCCGAAATATTTCTCACATGCTACTCGCGGTTAGTGCCGCAATAATGTAATTCAATTGGCAGCATGCAACTATGTGGTTTGAACTACTTTAGATGACCTATTTTGAATTGGAACATGATTTAGTTTTGTGGATTCACTTATGCAGTTTGAATTAAACCAATTGTGAAATGGTATAATTCTTCTACCACTAGATCCACTGAATCCCACAGTCCCGAGCCACCCAGAGAGAATATTCGTTGGTTCATATGAAAAAATTGTACGCAAACAAAACCACAAGACAAGAAAATATTGGGTTAAGGACCTCGGAGGTATTGTTTCGCTTGCTTTTAAATAAATAAATAAATAAATCACAAGACCAGAAAATAACGTGCCTTTGGACAATAATATAATATGATTTTGTTACTCTCTTATCGCATCCTCCCTGATTTTTTTATGCTGCCAACAACTCCTTTCTCAACCCAGTTTAAACTATCCGGGACTTGATTCATATTGTACTTGAAAGTGGTGGCCGCGGATGAATTCGAGCTCCTCGACGTCGCTCTAAACCCGGTGTATCTCGGGACAAACTCTTCCGTGGTCAAATCGGAAAATTGGTTCAGACCCACTTTGTAGCTCTGATTAGCCGCTTTGCTGTTGAAGTCTTCGATGAAGCGCAAGGTCTCTAGGAAGATCCCGTACCGCCTCGCCTTCTCGAGATTATCCTTGTAAATCCGTCCGTGGCGGGCCATCCATTGCTCGAACTCGGCCAATGTGGAATTTGGGGGCGTCTCGGCCGAAGTCCAAGCCCCTGCACATAACAATACCATCAAGATGTAGACCTTGATTTGCCTCTCGAGCCATGGAGCCATTGTTGCCGAAGCGTATCAACGATGGATTGATGGTTTGGTAGTGTGCTTTGGGCCAATGTAGAGAAACATGAGCAAGCCACATTAATTATATATCCTCAAGATCATGGATATAAATCTTGGAACTTTGCTAATAATCCGGTCAGTCATTTTCTCTTCGTTTTCTTTCCCAAACGAATGCTACTGTTAGGTGAAAAAGTGAATGTTAGACGATTGTGAATGGTCTATACATGTCAAGCCATGTCTATTTGTAGACCCTCATGAGCAACTTGATTAATCATGGAACTTTGCAATCGATCCAATCAAGATTCATTTCCTTCACTGATTAGCTTTTGACCTCTTCGTTTTCTTTCCCAAATGAATGCTACTGTTTAGGTTCAAAACCGAATGTTTTTGCACTTGTAAATTGTTTATACATGTCCACTCGAAATAAAATTGCAGGTTTGTAGATGCATACTTAAAGCAAATCGGATGTGGATGGTCTAGCTAACAATCAGCTGGATAGACTCAAATTTCCCAGTGTGTATAGCTTAAATTGACGGGGTATTTTTTTTAGGGTGGTGCTATTTCCAATCCCTATGGCTATGTTTGGTCGTCCAGATTTCTAATTGGAATATGACTAAATAGGATAAGATATGAAATCCTATGATTTTTTTATATCCTGTTCATTGTTTGGTGAATCGCAATATTAAAGTTGGATATGCTTACATCATATCATGTACATTTTCTTTTTATATAAACAACATATTATTATAAATGAACCTAATATATGATTAAGTCCATCCCTTTTACCAAAAAGAGAAAATTGCCCTCTATTATTCAATTGCAATTTAAATTAATGATCCTAAATTTATTTTTACATCTATGTAGGATTAATTTACCATAAGTAATAATTTCATATTTTTAATTTTTGTTTAAAGAAAATTTTCCATATGTATTAAAGGCACTATTTTTATTTTTATTTTTTAATATTAGATATTACTTCCATATTGTCAATCATATTTATGAATAAATTGTTAAGTAAATTAATTTATTAAATAAAAAATTGCATAAAGTAATTTTTTTTTTCTGAAATTGGCAGTGAAATATTATTTTTTATTGACAAAAATTAAAATCATCTATGAACTATTTATAGAAAAATATCAAGATACCTCATTGTGTATAATTTTTAATGTATTTCTATATATTCCTCCAATGTCTTAAATGCTATGTATAAAAGCATTTCATCAGTATAATAAGGAAAAAGATTAATAATTTGAGATATATATTTTAGAAATGCAATTATATACAATTTACCAAGAAAGTGAGCTTTTGAGATAAGAGGGACAAAAAATCGATATTTTGTTATAAGATAAATGATGAAGAAGAGACTTCTTAGTTTTATACTATATCAAAGAATGTAACCCACCCCACTGTGGACGCGTTGGTTCTGGTGAAAATGGAGGACGGCATCTCTCTCCAATGCCTCATTGGACCCGCCATGTTTAACAAACCAGCATCACCATAGGCCAGGCCTCCCTTCTTGCCCTGAAACAGCACATCACCAATGATCCCACCGTGGCTTGTCTGCTGTGGCTCAAGTACCTGTTCTTGAACGGCACTGGTTTATCTGGACTCCATTATCAAGATTTTCCATAGTATGGACATTACCAA